>NMRA01000118.1:186706-391675 GCA_002633005.1 Phoronis australis
CAAACACCCTCATGTTGACATCATTAATGTGTTCCTAGAAATAGTATACCCATAAGCTACAAAACACACAACATGCCAAGAAATTTATCTAACCATTGGGAACTTTATTTGGTTGATGTATTGAATAGAAATATGGTTTAGTTAAGCGATAAACTTGAGTACTAAGTCTGGGTATTAACATAGCCGTGGGCGCACAACAGGGCTATCCCCTCGTCATTGCAAACCCTTCCCCTGATAGAAACTCGTTTCAGTTTTGTTCTTGCCTAGCTTCCCTGTCCCTGTCCCCTGTTCATGCAGTGCTTCCAAGTTGCCTCACGTTACAGTCATTGGTTGCCAACAATTTCAAGTTTAGCAACCTCTTGAATAATTCTGACTACACCAGTGTTGCTATGGGAATAGGTTACTAAAGACACGACTGCCATTCAAGTTGCACATTCCCTGCTTTGTGAAAGCATAAACCATTATGAAATTAACATCTAGGCCCTGGGTTCCAACTTTTTACTCAGAATTATTTTGTTATTTTCTATTCTAGTTTTGTTTGAACTTGAGATAAGTTTCTTTTATTCTATGTGCTTATTGATGGCAATTAATGATCCCAGCATTAGAGCTAAGAGTTTGAGTAAGAGGTTTTGCTAGAAATCTTGAGTTTTTACTCAAATTTTAGCTCGAATCTATTGGTCATTAAGTACTATCTTGATCTCCCAAGAAAGTGGACTAGAAGTGACAAAAACAATTTCGAGTTTGATTTGAATTGAAAGTTTCACTCTAGAGGTGTATTCCCAAAACATGATCGCATAATCCCTTTTCAGGGTTTTAAATCAATCCATACAAGACTGGGCTGGAATCTGTTTAGACCAAAAAGCATTTTCAAATGCTTTTTGGTCTAAACATGCTATGTGGAGAATAATAAAACATCTGTACTAAACTGTGTTGAAAAAATGAACCCTTTTGAAGTTCCGTATCCACAAATTGTACCATTTTTCTAGCTGCTATTAACCCAACCTCTTTTTAGAATCGTCATGTAACAATATAAGATTGGTCTGGTACAAACAATGTTGTTTTTGGCCAAATTAGTAGCAAAAATCACAAGCACTCACATGAAGATTGGCATTGGATTTGGATACTAGTGTCTGATGTCAATCTTCATGTGTGCACTCGTGATTAGACTCTTGATCTCGTACTGTTCCTTACTGAGATTACATGTGGTATATTGGCTTCGGTTAAACTGATAGTTTGTTACTGCTTAAGACCTGGTGCAATAACTATGGCTTTGAGCAATAACAAAGTTTGAATTCTTCCAAGTCCACTAAAGAACAAGTTGAGACAGGGATATATACAGGGCTTGGAATTTTTCTTTTTTGTTTTTATTTCCTCTTATTCGATTTCCAGATTCTTTTTTATCATCATTTTTTGGCTTACTTGACTCATGCAAAAACATTTATTTCAGTTTGATTTTACAACACAAAAATACTTCTATCAAACAAGCCTATTTGTGAAATGATAGATCACCTGGAAAAATTTCCTCTTATAGTCATTCCAATTCCTGTATATAGTGGTAATTTGTTCACATCAAAATTTATTCTTTTTCAAATAAGACGCATTTATAGCAACTTTAAGGGATTTAATTCGAAGGAAATGTGGAAGCTAGAAGACACCATCTGATAAGCGCATTCTGAAATAACAATTGTGCTTGTACTTTCCAAGATGTTCAACTCACATTGTTAGGTATAGGGATAGGGTTCATTCCACCATCCTTGGGTTTTCAGAGTACCCTCCTATAACCATTCCAAGGGGGTACTCCCACAGGTTTATACATGATACGACACTCAACTGGGTGATTTTTCTCAAACAATTTCTTTTCAAAATGGTGCTTGAAAAAATCCCTACCAAAGCAAACTTTTTCCCATGAATACAACGGGTTTCACTCTGGAAGTTAAAACCCCTGCATAAGGTACCTTTTTCCTACTGAAAAAGGAGTTTTAATATGATAGCTGTATTTTTAAACCTTGGACACCAGACTCATTTTTGACAACAGGAATCTCTGAGCCGACTCTTCAAGCTTAATGGGTGAAAAAGACAGCTGTCTAAGAATTATTACGAAAGGATTCAGTTGTTAGCATTAGCTCTTATAAAAAGGTTGTGCATTTGAAACATTAGGCTACAATTTTATTGAAGTCCAAACCTCGGACCACAAACATAATGTTTTTTTAGCCACTGTCTAAATGGGTGGAGATTCTTCTAGTACCAGATATGCACAAAACTAAAGGTTAGGGCCCATTTGGAACACCTCTCGGGTATTTTAGTAGCTACAAATTTACCCTCGGAACATCTGGAGCACCTGGCTATTTTCCTATTTACATGTACAAATTTTTCTTAGAAACACTTTAGGTATTTTCGTAGCCTCAGATATCCTCTCGGAGATGAATGTTATCCAAAATATGGCAAGTCACGTGATTTCCAATCTTGACAATAATAGGAAAACTGAAGTTCGCACACATGCAGAGAGCGTTCACCTATTACGTGAAATTTGAGGTTACGAAAACACCCGAGGTGTTCTGGATGCCCTTGGAAGTTAATGTTTTCAGTGCATGCTCGAACTTTATGGCCAATCATTCTCCACTAAGTTTGATAATCACGCAGGTTAAATTCACCTCCAATGAGAAGTTTGAGGTCCCGAATATACCCAAGGTGATCTGAATGGCTTAGGACCCTCACGTTGTGCGGGGTCCCATCTCAAAAAGAAAAATGGGGAAGAAAAAATTAGTATGTCAACGAGGTGAGGGGTGTAGCTTGGCTACCTGAAGGGTCGAAAATTGTGTTCTACGAGGTGAAGACTGTGTAGGCTGCGAAGTGGTGGAAATTGGGTGCCAGCAGTGTCTACTGTAACACTGTACAAAGACGGATAGGGGGAAGGGGGGGCGTCAAGAGGGCCATGGCCCTGCCTAAAATTATCCCAGATTCCATTTGGCAGTTTGGGGATGCAAATGTCTGACGGGAAAAATACTCTGCCCTTGCCCCTACCCCTTAACTAAAATCCAGGATTTCGATGAAACTGAAAAAATGCCAAGTGAAAAGAGTGAAGCCATTGTTAATTCAGGTTTATTTTCCTAGTAAAGAATCGTTAATTACATGATTTTACTACAGTTTGTTGGTAATATCACAATATATAAACAGCTACCTCACCAGAGAGTTCCCCCCGACCGCAAACTCGACCCAGTCTCAAAATAACTTTTACTCTCGCGACAACTAGCGACCTGAGAACGTAATACCGGATGTCAGCATGCGCAGAGCAAACTTCCTGGTTAAAAATTGCCAGCTGACAGCCAATGAAAACCATCGTTCTAGTGCGCTGTACCTGGGCCTTCACAAGCAATCCGTGACGTCATCTTGTGAGGCCCGGGAACCAGGTTAGTAGGGGACTAGCGAGCGTTGTACCAATCCTCAATAAAGCCGAGTTGACCTAGTTCAGCTAAATATCATACAAACTCCGCTCACACTTAATCACGTGATTCTGAGCAATCGGGCAGTCTCGATTAGGTCGCTAAAACTCAATGATTATCACTAAATTTCTGTATTGCGCAATACCCAAAATTCATCATATGTTGAAATTTTAAATACCCTACTCAAGTAAATGTGGAAATTGCTAGCTGTAACAGTCAATAAACTCCTAAAAGTTGATATATGGTGACTAATGTGCACTTCTCGATCACCGTCGTGCGTTATTGGCGATTTCTCGCGTTGCGATTTTGGAGATTATTGCAATTTTTGAACATCTATTTCTAGGAGATGTGTAAACGGATTGCTACGAAATTCTGAAAACTTGCTACTTGATTAAATTTGTTGCAATCCCCACCCCCCAACGGATTAGGCATGGTTGCCAATGTGTCAAATTTTGGGTGAAGTTTTCAAACTTTTCCAAATATGTGAGTGTTAACGACGGTCTGCGAATAACACGCGCTCTACTATAATATTCAAATTGCAACCAGTAAATCAAAATATTCTTGCTACAAAAATGAGTTTGCCTCACAATTTAAAGTGGGAAAATGTAATGTCTTACTGTCCTACCTACCCATCTCAGGGGAGCGAGGTTATGCTGAAGGTAAAGAAAAATATTTTTAATGGGAAAGCAGCCGTTTTATATGTTTTAACAGAGTTAAAACTCTATCAAGATTTCATAACCCTGGTTTATTAGAAACGAAAGAAAGGCCTTCCTGCTAACATCTAATTGCTATCAATGCAGCAATAGAAAGTGGCGTAAATGGCCCAGCAAACGGCTCATTCCCTTTAGGTGGGACGTTTGCGTCATAGTAAATGCACTCCAGGGGAATAGTAATTTTAATTACTATTCAGTATTAAAATGCTGAATATGTCCTTTCCAGGATCAGGGTGTTCCGTCGAAATTGGAATCCCGGTGTGAAACAGATCTCCCGGTGTCGAAACACAATTGGAAGGTGTTTGAAGATTCTTTAACTCCAAGTTTGAGGCTAATGACATTGTCTCCGAATAATTGTCCGATCCCCGGGGTTTCTGTTTTAAAGTTCGGGGCTTGTGTTTTTCGGGCTGCTTGATTGTTTTGAAGGTGCGGGAGTCTGTTTTCGACTCCGGGATATCTGTTTTACACCGAGGTTCCAGTTTCTATGAAACATCTTGAAGATAACCGCGAATCTGTGTTTTTACTAAAGGTAAGATCAAAATTGGTTAGCCCTACTTTCTTGTTCAAAGATATACTAAGCCTTCAAATGAAGTTTCTTAAAGACCAGCAGACCAATGAGAAATGGCATAGCCACGATGTGTAACACGGGGGTATATCCTCACCTGCTCAGCTCAAAGAAGTTAATCCAGCGCGCTCTTCAGCTTGGGTGACTTGAATACTCTTCTACACACAATTAGTACTACTCAGATTTCAGATGAGCCCCTTAACGAACAAAAAATAACTTGAAGCAAGGTCTGCACGTCAGTCTCCGTTGGTTGATCAGGAGATGCTTGTGGTCATGATTCGTTCCAAACTGTATTCGGCTAATCATAATTGAGATGATACAATTATCCAAACACAGTATACTTTTTACCTTCCATACCTGCAAAAATGTTCTTAAAGCACGATGCCAAGTAAAACTACCACGAGGAGCGACGAAGGGGGTTTTGAAGCGTTTCCAGAATGCGTGTACAACACAGCTCATCTGACCATCCCTCGGTGTTAATCCAATGAAACTCTATCAGGCACATGGTGATGCACCATTTGGTAGTTATTAACATTATGTAAGCTTCAGTTAGGAACCATCCGAAGTGACCTAGTCTTGCAATATTGTGCCCGCGATTTGAATTCTGTTGACTATGATGACGATTCAAACGTTCTGTTTTCTTATTGTCCACAGACACTACTATATTTCTAACTAAAAGAACCAGGGATTTTGTTTTGAAGTGCTTGAACGTACACGAGAGGAATGTTCTAAAACGAGTCGGTGGCCTGGTCACGGTTACAGGTAAACACTGAGGAATTGATCCGTGAAAGCAAACATAAGTGCTCTATGCAAAACAAGTTTGCAAAGAAAATTATGGTAAGATACGCAACATGGCCTGGCATAAAGGCCACTACAAATATGAGAGTAAAATTTATAATAAGAGCACGCGAATGAACCGCAAACGAAGTGCTTCTAGGGATGTTTATCTGCATCATAAAATGGCCACTAGCTGGTGCAAAATACGTCAAATCCATCCGAAAACAGGAACATGTCATCGTCATGCCACAGTAATTGAAGTCGTCGGAAAATCATCGACAACCGTCCTCTACACACTAAGAACATATATTATATCAATTTTCACAATCATTCATAGAGTAGACGTCAAAAACAGACTAGTAAACAGTAAAAATGACCACGAGATTGCGCAAAATACGTTGATTCCATCCGAAAACGGAAACATGTTATCTTTTCTTTAATAGAAAGTTATTTACCAAACTTTGTAAAAATCCGTCAAGGAACTTCAGAGAAACAGAGGAAAACAAAAAAAATGAAATTACCACCAGGCGGCACAGGATTCGTCTGAAAGTCGTTATCGTATTTTGTCAATTCCATACAAATACACTTGCTAAATCTAATAAAGATCCTGTCGTGGGTTTAGGAGATACAGCTATGGGCACAAAAAACAAAACTACCACTAGAAGGCGCTTAATTAGTCGAAGTCGTCGGAAAATTATGGTCCACCGCCTTCTTCACACTCAGAACATATATGCCAATTTTCACAATCATCCTTTGAGTGGTTTGGTTGATAGAGGGGCGGACGCCAGAAACAGACTAGAAAACAGAAAAAATGGCCACTAGATGGCGCAAAATACGTCCAATCTTTCCAAAATCGAGAACATGTCCTTGGTTTTTTATAGAAAGCTATTTGCCGAACTTCATAAAAATCCGTCAAGGAACTTTAGAGAATCAGAGGAAAGGCAGAAAAATAAAATTGCCACTTGGAGACACCGCGTTCATCACAGCGGGCATGGGTCCACGGATAACGGCCCCCTAGTTTTTCAACCATCTACACAAAGATAAAACACATTGTAGGGTTCGGCTTATAATGTGCCTAAGCCGCTTTCTATTGTTGACTGAGCCGGAAACATTTGTGAACGCGGTTAGAGATGGTTTCTATCTAACCTAAAGGGGAAGACAGTAGTTTTTATGGTTATTTTTTGTCATGTAAATCACGATTTTTTGGTTATCTTAAACGAACTCTGAACGTGAAATAATTTCGCCAGGCTCTAATTCACTGTGCATGCGTCACTCCGGAATTTGTTTTCATACACTTCAGACTGTGCGTCATTGCGTTTGTTATGTTGCAACAGTTATTCGACTCCGTCAACGTCTTATTCAGTATGCCTGGAGATTGTTGCGTATGCGCATGCGCGCATTACAAATCGTCAAAGATTATAGGTGTCTCATTTCATAGATTTCCACTGGATGACAAGATACGTGGAAGTTGGCTCGTTCAAGTGAACAGTATGCACTTCGGCTAAGGCAATGCAAAATTATAGCGTGTTCTTTGTACCGTCATATTACGAATGGGACATGTCATAGTACGCCGAGATTGCAAAGGTACTCCCGAAATACATTCTGCAGAAGATTGCTATTCCCTTGATATTTAGATTCTCTGTTGCCTCGCCACCTGATCGGTCGTTTTAATGCGAAACAACAGACAAAATTAAACACTCTTTGGCTAAAAAAATTCGTTCGCTATATTTGTATTATCACGTTCATCATACACGCGCTCAAGTCCACACCAATGTCGTATTTTGAAGGTCAGTAAACATTTTTAAAGCTTTGAAAAACACAATATCGTGATGGTGGGAACTGCGATGCCTTGCTACTTAGCAGGTGTAATCATACATGTACTTGGACAATAAAACTGCTATTGACCTTCACACTCGGTCAACATGTTGGTTTTTACGCCCCAAAAATATAATAAACACCTCGATACCGCCTCGATCATCATCAGTTTTTCGCTTTACAAAACCTGTGTGGCAAAGCAAGCATTCTCTGACGGCTTGGAAGGGCAAAATATTCCGTACCTGAGACGCCTGTGAACATGCTAGCGTTCGTTTTCAACCTACGTGTATTTCCAAGTTCTAGTAAGGTATTGTCTGCTTAAACTTGCAAAGATTGTCTTTTCGCTTTACAAAAAATATGTGGTGCAGCATGCACTCTCAGGTGGATTAAACTAAACTTAAAAGCAATGTTTTGTATACTCGAAGGTCCTGTGAGTACATTAACTCTTGTTTTTTATCGAATTACTGCAGTTAAACTTGAAATAGTTGTTTCTTCAGTCTACAAAACTGACGTGGTCAAAGGGCCATTACCCAACTCATAACGTAACACCGTAAAAACAATGTCTGCTCTTGAAACTTGTCAGCACATTTATTCAACGTTTGTGTCTAACCTGGAAGGAATGTCTTTACTCAATGCGGTTATTAACCCGCGTTCTGTCCAACAATCGAACTTTTCACCAAACACCGCAATAGAATTGGTCTGCACTTTTTCCTTCCCGGATATGAAAAAATGGCTGAGTTAGCAAAGAATTGACATTTCTTTACCGTGCTTGCCGTATAAAATGACACGTCGTGACAATCCAAGTTTTAGAGCTTTGGCTCAAGTAATAACGAACTGTCATTGCTTTTGAAGCTCTGAAATTATCTCAAAATGGACTTGGGGAAGATTTGAAACCGCTGATTTCCATAACAGTAAGTGGTCTAAAGTAAAAGTTATAGAAGTTGCGTTTTATGGAAGACGAATTTATAGCCTCTGTTCAACCGAAATACTTAACGAGAAAATAGTTTATGCATTTTTCTGCGTTGTAAGTGCAATGTTTTTGTTGAGTCCCGTTGACAAATTGAAGATTTTCTGTGTGGTTTCACGTTTTCAGAGCTCATGTAAAACGTTTGAATTTTTGTGTGACGTCAGTCTGAACCATTCAATATTATAATCCTGGAGATTTCGTTAAAACCATTTACAGGAAACACGCGTCTTATGTTTGCAATTTTGTTTGTGCAGGCGCTGTGCCGGATGACATATAAAGAAGTTAGTTAATGTCTGTGTAACCTTGCCTTTTTATAGCAGCATCGTGGACAGATCTATTTTTTAGTTATAGCCAGTCGGCTAAAAGTAGATGCGTCTTCTAAATAAAGAGTTGATGGCAAAGTCAGTATAGACGCAAACAGCCAGCACATATCATAATTATCTTAAACTTTTCACTGATCACTGAATGAAGTGTTGCCCAGCTCAAAATTGAGAATTTACGTAGTTATTAGAGTTTTCGGTCAAGAGTATTTGTGTTATACTTGACTTGTGATAATGAGGTTGCTAAGCAGGTCATTTAGGGGCACAGCTCTCATTGACCAGTGCTTGGCTATTTCGTTTTCGTTAAAAGCAAATGAAAGCAAATAGGCCGGAACCTTGGATGTACATGGATTTGGAGTATAAAGTTTTTTTAATGTTTAGTATAAACGTCTGATACTTATGCATTTGGAAACTACCGGGTGGCATGATGTCACCCTTGGGAAGTTTTGTCCAGAGGACTTAATCCAAGATGGCCGCCATAGAATTGGCGAAATCTGCTCTCTTTCTCTTATCGTTGAAACTTGATGAGACACAGGCGTGTATAATATGCCTTGCCATAAGTTTTCAGGCACCAGCAATCCACTGCCATTATCATCAACATGCCGAAAAACTAGGATAATCGTCATAACGGTCTTACTTTGTCACCAAAATTCCACTAACTGAATGTTCACCTGTGAGATGCGGTGACACATGTATTGAGACCTGAAACAAAGAACATTAATTTATTAAAACTCTACAATAAGTACGTTCTCTGTAGATTCTAAAAACGTGGTCATGGTACGCCCCTTACCAGATGTCCGCTTGGCAATTTTGAACTGTTTGACAGATACCTGAAATAGCACCCGGTTTCTTAGACAGCAGCCAGCCGAGAGGGGTTGAAAGCAAACTACAGCCACCATTTTGCATCAAAGATAGGTCACGGCTAAAACTTTTGGCTTTTCTCATTCAGGACGAGTTAAAAAGCACAAGCAAACCATTTTCTTTGAAATTATTTCCAACACAGTCCCCAAAACAGCTTCAAACCTGACGCACCCCCTTTATTTAATTTGTAGCCCCTACAAATTGCCCGTGGCTGCAAGTTATAACTGTTCAGTGCTACCTTGATTCCAGGTTAGGCACTTGTGATTGATGTCTTTACAGCTATTAAAATATTTGCTTCATTTTGACAATAACTTTTTATTAACTCCCCACGAATTCTATGAGAAATGCATTGTCCCTTGTTTTAATTGAACTTTACAGCAGTATCCAAAATTCACAGGCGGCTTCAGCGAAGCTTTCTAAGACGGTATTTCACAGTCGATTCCCGTGATTCAGTACGATTCAGATTGGGATTTGTCAGTATGGTGACATTTGGCAGCAATTTGTGACAAAGCCGAAGAAAGGGTTGGTGTTTTACCAACACAAAAGCATAGAATTGGGTCTTGGAATTGCATTCATGTCTGAGGTAAGTTGGGTTTTCGACCAAAACACACCAGCACTCCAAGTTAAAAAGTAATTAGTCATTTGAGAAAGATTTCTATTCGTTGCCCATCCAAGNTAAATAAGTAGAATGTTATATTATGGGCTGAAATCAACAAGATAATTAGATGAGCTATAGTAGTTGAAGCATAAAGACTTGCTACAGTGTACAGAAGCAATTGTACGACAGAGCCATCTCGTGGAAGATTCTAGAAAGGATCTTGGCAAGGGCAAGGGTTAACGAACAGGAAGTTAACCAAGAGCTTGCCACTTGCATCGTGGGTAGTAAGATACTACCTGAAGTGTTGCGTCACCAGCCAGAGACTGTGACCAGCAAGAAGAATCGCGGGTAGAAGAAATTGCCTGCAAGTGTTGCATCACCAGAGACGGTGACCAACAAGTACACTGTCGCTATACAGTGTGTGTAGTTCGAAGATTCACCAACAGGACAGACATCCAACAAGTGGAGAGTTCTAGCTTGGATAGCAGATAAGACATTTCATTATTTGGGTTGCTTGATTAAAGTAATCTTTAAAGAGGGCGCTAGTGTAGCTACTTTTTTGTAGTTGATTACTTAATTAACAACAGGTTTCACTTGTCTAATTAGAGGTTATCATATAATAAACTAATTACTGGATTTGATTATTCACTTTCCATCTACGCACAATCTCAAAGCATAGCTACCTTTTAAACAAACCCACCGTCAATCGTCTGACAGAAATATATACAAGCTTGAGCACTCGTCGCGAAGGCTTTTGGATCTGCCTAACTTGGAAGGGGATGCGTTATTACTGATGCGGACCTCGGTCTTTCATAGGGGAATCAGTTTTAGGAATTGCCAACAGGAATGAGAAAACAGGCCCGATTTTATAAACACGATCGATTTTCGTAACAGGGTTAGCCTTGTGAATCGCCGACAGGATTTAGAAAACAGGGTCGATTCTCCGAAACATGTTCACTTCTAAACGGTCGTTTTACATACAGTTGCATTTACGAAACCCTGAGGAATGATTTTTAAGTAGTATTAAATTTACAAAATAGGATTTTAATTATATTTTAAACAGAAAGGGATTTATTAAGTAGAGTTGAATTTACCAAGCAGGATTGGTTTCGTTTTTCACAATTTTTGCACTTTCCGCCCCTCATAGAAAGTAGGTTGTCAGAATAAATATTGATTAAGAAATTAGTACAGATGGTTCCATTTAAGTTGCCCAAAATTTGTGCACATGTACTTTTAAACCATGGGATCAAACTTGTTTACATGTACTTTTGACGTCAAGATGATGTTTACTACTTTGGTTCTCGGGTCAAAGCATTCTAAAGATTCTAGAAATTTTTTATTTCAAATCGTAACAGCCAATGATATGAAAAGATCAGATCATGTGGTTTTTATTAGCCAATCGTTAAGTAAGTATATTAATATAATTGGGGCCGAAATTTTGAAAATACTCAGCTGAAATTAAGTAGTTGAAGCTAGAAGACTGCTTCAGTGTACATAAGAAATTGTACTACAGAGCTATTTCGTTGAAGACTCTAAAGAGGATCTTGGCAAGGGCAAGGGTTAACGAACAGGAAGTTAACTAAGAGCGTGTCACTTGTATTGTGGGTAGAAGATAGTGCCTGCAAGTGTTGCGTCACGAAGGACTGTGGACAGCAAGTACACTGTCGCAGTACAGTGTCTGTTAGTTCGAAGATTCACCAACAGGACTTTCATCCAGCAAGTGTTGAGTTCTACAGCTTGGATAGCAGATAAGACGTTTGATTGTTTATAGTTAATTGTTTGAAGTAAACCTTACAGAGGGCGCTAACGTAGTTACTCTTCATTGTTATATTATTTAATTAACAACAGGTTTCACTTGTCTTAATTAGTGGTTATCACATAATAAATTAATTACTGTATTTAATCATTCTGTTTACATCTACTCACAATCTCAAAGCACAGCTACCTTTTACACAAAACCACTGTCAACTTCAGACATAGGTCACAACTGAACGTCCTGATGTGTCACTCCCAGGTGCAAATTATTGATAACTTTTAATCAGAAACCAGAAATGCAGCCATTTTTTCTGCATAGTCCATTTTATTCGACAGTTTGTAGGCTTCTTACCAGTATGCTAACGTGTTGAAAGTTAATGGTTTTGAGTAACACAGTGAAAATATATTTTAAGGATACCGAAGTAATCAGGTGATACCGTCGTGAGACGTGAATTTGGGAAGGTATTGCCAAGGATATTAAATACTGACGTAAGTTATTGAAATCAGATGAAACCACTGTTACAAATGACAAGACGTGCTGGGTTAACAATTTAAGAAAGTTTTATTTGATTTCGACTTAATATACGTGAATGGTACACTCAGGGTGTTGATGTTAAACAAGTTTTCAAAAGATAACTGGTATTTCTCACACATGGACAGAATCTCCTCATGGATGGTTTCCCCCTAGACCGTAAGCAAAAAGTGGAACCGGATGCAGGAAACTTGACTGAACATTCCCTTGACTGTCTAGATATCTGAAATAAATAATATAGATATAGAACCATTTCATTTACCGGTAGCTTGAGGCCTAGAGCATTTAAAGGGGTACTTTCGTGATTTTGAAATCCTGATTAGCAAAGAATACTGAATTAGACGGAGGGGCCACAGTCGTATAGCAAGTTATCCTCAATTTAACGTGCCAAAAAACCAACTGACAGATGTTTCAGTTTTGTTCAAGGCTTTATTTAAGCACTGATTTTAATTTGTCCAGACACTGTTATAGGATCCACTTCGAAGGAAAGCTCTATATGAGTGCTTACTTAAATAACACAAAGAGCCAGCTGACCTGATACACTCACATCTGTTACTAATTTAAGTGCCCTTTGCGGCTCGAGGATCAATGACTCAACAAGGACATGTCCACAGATTTCAACCATTTCATCAATAATATGCTCGCTGGTATAGCTGTTGTCGGAGGATGTCTAAAATTGTAATATGAAGTACTTCTCAAGAATGTAACAAACTGTTAACATCAGAAAAAATTTTCAATAATTCACTTTTAGGTAAAACGTAAAATGTTATTCAATTATGGGAGCAAATGTCTTAACTTGGTCATTCTTGTGATAAGAGTGTACTTCACTTTAATGCTTGTAAGTACTTACAGCTGTAGTCATCTAAGAGCTCTAGCACAGCTTTTTAGTTAGTATGATGAACCATTAGATAATGCATAACGAGAAAACATACTTCCAGGGTGAAGTGCTCAGGGTATTGGTTGTATTTAAAATATGACAAGTTACAATGTTTGTAAAAACATAGCCCACCTTGTCAATGTCAGCATTTTCACTGGGAACACTGAAACACTAAAATAAATGGAAAAATCATTGTGTTATTTTTAATTCTAGAATCCAAAATTCTCAAAACAAAGCTCTGTAAGTTGCTCCTCGTGGGGACATATATATATATATACTAAGAGAACTATACAGATCCGGGGCATTTTTATATATGAGACCTTTACTGTGGGGTTGCAAAAAATTGTGGGGTATATATAATGCCCCACAATTTCAGACCTATCAGAAAATGTTATTTGGTATGCACAGTGTCTCCACGTGTATTCTCTCAACAACTTGGTTTCATAAGGACATCCTATATATAACTCTGATCAGGCCCTCCCAAAAGATGTCACTGTTAATGAGTGCCCTGCTCCAGACAGCCATATGTGACCTACATTGGTGCAGTGTTATGTAATGCCCATTAACTTAGTTGACCTTCCACTGTAACAAGCCTCTGAGGTTTTGATTTTAGTGTTNACCTTGTTCAGGGGCATATATATAATATATAGCCCGCAACTATATATGCCCCATTGGGTATATGCCCCGGAACAATATATATATATATATATATATCCCACAATTATATATACCTCACTAGGTATACACCCCAGTACAATATATAGCCCGCAAGTATGTGTGTCCCATTGGGCATTATGTATACAATATATACCCCGCAACTTTATATATCCCATTAGATATATGGCCCCAGTATTTTATATATCCCGGATTTCCACCTAATATACAAGCCCCGCAACTTTCATGTCGCACTCGGTTAATGTTTTTATGTGCCAAAATACACTCTTCCAAAGGCCACTGGAATAACGTGTATGCGTCCACAACAGATTTTACCATTTTCAAACTTAAAAATGTATGATTCTTTTATTTGTTTGTAATTCTGAAACGTGAGCAGATGACACTACCTCTGTCAGGCTCTACGGTGTATGTTGATGCATTCGATAAAAATACTCTGCTATAAAAACGTTGAAACAATTGTGAATGACATTCTTGCTTAATTCGCCAATAAAAACTCTCACAGATGAAAACTTAACCATTTATTGATCTGGCACATAGTGAATTATAAATACCCAAATTATCTTTAAAATTAAATGATGGGCACCAAAAATATAGGATACATGTACATCCATAGAAACAATGTTTGTGTTGTACTGTACATGTACATGTACTAACAGTTTCATCCTGCACATCATACGGATCTTAGCAGGCTTCCAGTCACCACAATTTCAGACTCCCACCATCTTAGTAACACTTAAGACTACAAATGTAATTAAAGAAAATGTGATAATTTTAGCTTAAATCGTGCTTGCTTTCTTCATACAACATGCTTGTACATAGTGATTACCATTCTCAATAACTGAAAGCAGTTATTTTAAAGATGTTTAAACTGCTAAATCTGCAGAGCAATTTGTCTGTATTGTCTAATTAACAAAACTCAGGTTCTGAAACGCTGTGGTTGAACTGATGATGGTGATGATGAAGACCGTAGGGAACGGAGGTGGCAATATGTAACTTAAGACAAAAAATATAATAATGAGCAGATCCTGTTAACTTTGCTGTGCCCTTAATAAAAGTCCTCTGATCACCACTTTTAGCATCACTAACACATCCCGATGACTCTTTTTTCACCTCCATGGACATTGTCGTATTGTCACTTTCAGCATCATTGCATAGCTTGGTCAATTTTCCTTTAACCTAGAGCTTTCCAGACTCCATATTAGTGACAGTTAATCAGTGTATCACCTGAAAATAAAAGTGAAGTTTTTTAACATACATTTTGCTATGATAAAAGTTCGAAGATTATGCAGGATTTAGTATTTCGTATTACATGCATTGTAAAAACTGTCATAAAACAGTTTTTGTTATTTTTAGGGATTTACAGGAATTTTCTGTATATTTTATTAAACTTAGGCCGGATAGGTATCTACTTAGTTTCAAGATGTTTTTGCATTTTTTTACAATTTTCTTAGTTTAGAACTTTAATCATTTGACTGGTATCCTTGTACACATTGCAAAAGCTGTGAGGTACATGTATGATCCTACATTCTTACCAAAATATACTATCTTACACAAACAATAATATAACGTTAACAATTATAATAACAATAATACTTTTGTGATTTCTTTGTAGTTAAAATCTGTTAGGTGTGTCCCCTTTTAGCATTCCTACAGGTCGATAGTCCAACGGGGAGTTAGTCGGAAAGACGTTTAAGGAGCAATAGCCTTTTGGGCTTCTGAATTAAGTTGTGTTGTTTTTCTTATAGGTTTGTGGTCTCAAGACCTAAGGACCTTTTTTCTAGAGAGTGTTAACCCGAAAAATGTTTCCTTTGTTTGTTTGCGAAAATTTGACTTTGCTAAAAAGGATACTAAACCGTGTTTTGATGATTTCAAGCAATCCTGTTCATGTCATTTGCTAATGCATTATTGGCGTCAATCTTGAAAGAGCTGGAATTAACTAAAAACTCATACACCTGTCTCGCATTTTGGTCTTTGGTGACTGGTCTTTTCCCGCAGTTGCCGTGTAATTCTCTAAAGCGTAGGCGCACTTGTCAGTTTAGCAAACTTTCAAAATAGTTTCAAATTTTTCCAAACTTTTCAGAGTAGTCAAGAGTTAAAGGCCATTATTTTGTTCCAGAAAACTGGAGATTAAATTCTATTTTATATATTAATAAGTCAAAACCAGGTTTGGCATCCTTTTAATTTTCTGAAGTGTCTGTAGGTGGAAGAGCTATGGGTTTGATTGGTCAACTGAACATTACATTTTGAAATAAACCTGATTACAGGCCCGTAGGAAGGCAAAAATTATTGGGGGGCACAAACCCTTTCGACGTCGCCAAATAACTCCCCCATCGCCACCACCTCCGCTACCTCCCCTCACTCTCGCACACGTCCTTCCGATGCGACCGTATTTGTACCGAATCTCTCACGTGGGTAGGCACAGTGGCGGATTTAGGGGACCAAGAGGCCATGACCCTCCGAAAATTCTTCCAGATTCCATTTGTCAGTTTGGAGGTGCCAATTTCGGACTGGCAAAACCCTTGCTAATACTCTGCCCTGCCGCCCCTCCCAACTCAAAATCCTGGATCCAGCCATTAAGACTGAGTTGTGTAACCGTGAACCAACACGAAAAGTAAGAATGGGCCAAGTACACTGACCGGTAGCGAGGAGCTGCCTCAAGTAGCTATAGCTGAGATCTACCAGTGTGAAAATACGAAATTTTCGATGAACTAAAGCTAGGTGCTGGTCACCACAACTATGATTCACCGGCCGTTTTGCGCTCGTTCTAAGGTCAAGATTTATTTTGTTGTGATCCAGTTTTGGAAAAAACTTTATTTGATTATGGTCATTCCTTGAAAGAGTTTTTTTGAAAAGGTGAGGCACCGAAGTCCCTGGTGTAGTGTCTTTGGGACTGTTTTAAAATCCCAAGTTGAAACACGACCGGTAGTTCAGTTGTTGTTATCTGTCATCATTTTCTTCTCAAGTAATATACAGTTTCGAGAAAAAAAATAAAGCGAAAGTTGTCTCCGTTAACCCTAGCCAGAGCGGGGCCTCTAGAAAAATATAGTTTTGCATTCGCAAACTTGACTTATTGAAGTTAAACATCTAGTAAATCAGTACGCTCCGCAAAAGCTTCGCTTTGCAAATTTTCTCGATTATTCGAAATACATGTTTGCGTTTAGACGACCTGTGATGCAAAACCGAAGACCATAACGACAGTGTCCTGCCAGAGTCCTCAAAAGGTAACCCATGCACTGATGCAGGTTTGTTTAATGTTCTTTTGAATTTTCTCTCATATCCGTTTTTCACAGTCTTTCTTTTCTCGACTGTCCCCGGCACCACGCCTATGTCGGTTGCCACGGCACTGGACTAACAGGCATGAAAAAGTGTAAGGTAACTATATCGCCATGACCACGATTGATGGGTGGCAGGGCTAGAATGGCAAGAAAAAATTCCCGAAAGAACCCTGCATTTTCAAAACAAAGTCTTTAACATTTGCATTCATAATAATTCTTAATTTTGCTTAAATGTACTAAAACAGCAGTTTTCTATAAGCTCTGATGGAGTGTCATCACCCAACTCACTTTCAGACTAAAAGTCTTTCGAACTAAAATTCCTTTGGTTTGGAGACTATCAAAGGTGCTTCGGAATACAGGATCGACCAACCCCATCTCAGCACATCTCGTACACATCACAAAACAATAAAGAAATAATAGCTGAACAGGTATTACAGTATCCTTGGCATCACCAAGAAATAATTTTGAATTAAAATAGACATTGCATGGTAAAATTTGAAAAACGAGTAATTTTAGTTACATGAAATACCTTCCAGACGATCTATCAGAAAAGTTCCTGGCTATTTTAGGAGAACTAAACACCTTGTGACGAAAACGGCATCTCCTCATTTCCGATACAGGGATTCCATCTTAGAAAGCCTTTTGTAGCGTTCCAGTCCACAAAATGGACGAATTTCGTAGGAAAATCGCAACTGAGAGGGCACCCATTTGCAAGGAATTCTCTCAGAAAAGGCACCATATCGCAGTGAATCTGGAAAATCTTACTAAGTGCAATTATTCTCAGCATAGTAATCTTAACTCTCTGGAGTTTTATAGTAAAAGGAATTCTTCAGCTCATAATAAAGGGGTGGTTAGATTTTGAAATGTTTTTAGGAGGGACAGATGCGAGTATTTGGCCGCATCTTCTGCATTAGAAATAGTTTTTAGGACTCTGCCAGATGCATGTCAGCCATCCCTTATGCCAACTTTTTCCAATAACTTCAATAATTAAAATATTAAGAAATTTGAAAGACTTACCATTGACTTAGATCTTGAACGTACCATCTTCTACACAAACATACTCGCTTCAGATAAAAAAGAGGGAAAACTTGTCTCCACTCCAACTCTAAAACACTAAAATCAAAACCTCAGAGGCTTTTTACAGTGGATGGTCAATTAACTTAATATCCTGTATGGCCATTACATAACACTAGTACCAATGTAGGTCACATATGGCAGTCCGGAGCAGGGCACTCATAATAACAGTGACATTTTTTGGGAGAGCCTGATCAGAGTTATATATAGGATGTCCTTATGAAACCAAGTTGTTGAGAAAATACACGTGGAGAAACTGTGCATGTCAAATAACAGTTTCTGATAGGTCTAAAATTGAGGGGCATTATGTATACCCCACAATTTTTTGCAACCCCACAGTAAAGGTCTCGTATATAAAAATTCCCAGATCTGTATAGTTCTCTTAGGATACATATATACATATACACACACACACATATATATATACATATATATATATATATATATATATATATGTGTGTGTATATGTATATGTATATATGCATTCTATGGCAATGAGAAACAACGAACACATGTGCACGGAAACACTGATATATACGGCAGGTCTAAGTGTTAAAGAATCCTCTTCTGCTACAGCAGCCTCCCGTTTAGCCGAGTAACGCTAGGACCTCGCTAAACAGCCAGAATTCGCGAGATTACGTGAGATATTGACGTGCATTTTAAATAAGAACACGTGACTTTGGCTAGATTTTAGCTAGGTCCTAGCGTTTGTCCTAGCGTTAGTGAAAGCAGTGCTAAAACAGTGCTAAAATTCAAGTATCCACGATATGACGTACATAGAACGAAAGCATATTTGAGCCTTTTTAGACGTGATAAACTATTTCGTATAATGACATAGTTGACATAGTCTTACTCAATGTAAATCAGTCGGATCACGGATCAGCGTTAGCCGACATTGCAGACGATTTATCATCCATTCCATGCAGATGACTGAGACTGGTTTCCATTTGGTATCGTCATGCTACTGCTAGGTATGGTTCATTAAGCCGTTGTATGTTTCATACAACTTAATTCACATTGTTGTACAATCTCGTCTGTAAACACCGACGCAATAAAATGAATAAAACTTACCTTACCATTTCTCCATCCACTTCATAATCGTACTTGGCGCCTCACCAGTTTAGAAAACCAGTGTCAAGGTCGTTGCCTGTTCCCCGAAGGTATTCAGTTGCTGTCCATTGTCGGATAACCAGGCAGGGGCGAATGTCGGTCACTAAGCAAACTCGAGTACGAAAGGAGGTAAAATGATTATGATTAACGGGGGGAGGGGGAGTGAATTCAAGTCCGATTTTAAATAATTATTATTCCCGTTCGATCAACAAAAGTTGAAAGTAGCCGTGTGACTTGTGCGTATTCATTATTACAAGCGATTATTTTACTAGCAATTTTTCGCCGTCGCGATTAGGTGTGTGGCGGTCAATTTGGGCAGAAATATGATAAGAAAGGGGCGTGGTGGGTCACCCTAATATTTACACAAGGGGGAAGCAGTTGATAATATGTTTGTGAAAATAATATTCACCTAGGTTTAAATAATTTCCATCCAAGTGAAAATAGTTTCCACCTAGGTTGAAATAATTTCCACCTGGGTGAAAATAATTTCCACCTGGGTTGAATTATTTCCACCAATGTGGAAAAGGAAAAATTAGAAATAATTAAACTAAAATAGCTATGATACTTTCGGGCCACCGTATTTGCATTAGTTGCCACGTATTTTGAAATACTTACCATAAGCATTTCCTCTTGGTAATTGACTTAAGCAAATCTATTGTATTAGCTGTACGCATATTCAAAACAGAAGGTAATCTGATACTTACGGCTAGAATAGTGAAATAATGTTGAAATATTTCTAAGGCGACCAGCTGTCTTGTTCATCTGCACTATAAAGCGTTGTCGTCTGGAAGAGTCCATGTCTTTGCTGATCAGGTGGATGTATATCCTCGGGAGTTGGAACCGGCCACCGTCGAGCTATTTGTGTGGATTATCTCAAACCAATTTGGTTCTGAATTAGAGTCTTAAACTCTTACGTTAGAACCGGGCTTTCAGTGTCCTGCTAGACGAGCGCCCAAAACACGCTACAGGTGACTGCTCCACCGTGACCATAGCCGCGAGTAACAGAACTTATTTTTATGTGTGAACTATGACCCCAGACAAGTTTTCATCAAGGGCCTATTTGTTGTTAAAACACTATTTCTACGTTTGTTTATATGAGTTACCTTGCAACCATTTTTTGATTATCGAAAATTTTAACTGGTTTTGATAGATGTTAAAATAAATAATGCTACCGACTATACTTAAGTAAGGGTCAACTCTCGTTGTGTTAATGCTTGTATTAATGAGCTTAACAAGCTTGCAATTGAAAGAACCGTCAATGCAAGCGTTCTGCATTTTGTGCCTGAACCTGCTATCCCGGTATCTTACGGATGTTGCAGGATGAGTATACGCAACTGGGTACATACCCAGTCAGCAGCTCAGAGTGGGCATCACTTAACTCCTGCAGAGAGACCAAGGAGAATTTTCCCAACGTGATCGAACCAAAAGGTTCAAAAAGCCTTCAGAGTCTAGATAGATTCAAATTTTGACGGGCCACTGCAACCTAGCCCGACACAGACACATTACTGGGCATGTGGGGAGCCCTGTGTGTCCTGAGTGTGGTACTGCCACCCGTTTGTGAGGTGGGGCAATTTGGGCTCGAACATCTTGCCCCGTGCCAATTATATCTCTAAACGCGAAATTGGGGCAATGCGGAAAGGGTCATCTCGACTGCGCTTGTGCAATGACCTACATAGGGCTTTCTGTCTCTGCAACTCCCTCTATTCAAAACCTGCGCATGCGCATTCCACTCCCCAGCGAACAATTTCCGTCTTGAAACAATTAATGAAATTGCGAATGAAAACAGCCACTTGACACCGATCAAGTTGCTCCGTGTCAGTTGCGCTGGATCAAAAGTTGGTGTTTAAACGGGACTGTTGTCTGCTTCAAACTTGACTGCCATGATGATCGATGCCCAGTTTATCTTGGCTGCCTCCTCAAGTTTCAGTAGAATGTCATGCTTCATTCTTATTGCAACAATAACGACATCCATTACAACATACCAGTTAACAGATGCGTGGTGCCACCTATTTAGTTATGCCATTCATAGTCCTTTAAAATCGTATCACTCGTTTGTTATCAGCTAGCTATACCTGCTAGTAAAATCCGTTCAATCATGTCTACTTCGGCGCCCAATTTTGCCCAAAATGGGGGTGCATGTCATAAAAAGAGAAATAATTGATGAAAATTCTTAAAAAGCCAAATTTTTCTACATCTCAACAAACCAAACTCATGAGGTAAGTCTCAAAAATCTATGACTTTGGGTATAGACGGTTGGTGTTTATATGGAGTCACTCTTAACTATTTTATCAAAGCCGACTATTTCCAGAAGAATTTCACCCAAACCAATGCACGTTCATTTTTATTTCCATTGACAGTGGCCAGTTGCATGAAACGTCCCAAATAGGTACTCAGCTAAGTTCCCTAAATCTACTGCGTAGTTGTGCCGTTAGGTTCTTATTACTAAGTCAATTTTTTACTTTGCTACAAATCGAGAGTGAATTGTACGTTGAATTCTCAATATTGTTGAAAATAAGTAAAGATCTCTTCATGCAATCCCCCTTTAATTTCTAAGTACTAAGTCCCTATTTATTTTGGTTGAACTGAGGGTTCAGTTTTTAGTAAATGTCATTGATAAAAGAGGAGGTCATAATAAAGATAAAATTGTAGAAAAAGTATTACATCTGTAAGTAAAAAACACAGAACGCAAAAGATTTAGGGTTCTTAGTTGAGTCCCTATTTGAGATTTTTCACGCACAGTATCGGACACATTCCCACGGTACAATAATAGCTTACAAGCTTATATAACTTTAGCATCCAAAATTTCTCTGTATAACCTCGTTCGTCTAAAGTTTTCAAAGCGTGAAAATGTATTTAACAATGTAACTTTTACAATTTACCATCAGGTGAATGAAATTAAATCAAGGTTAGAAATCGCCAAAGCACACGCGGTACGTACAGTATTTGAAACCAGTATTTGACCAGTGTTACACGAATACCTAAGTATACAGAGGAAACCTGCAACATTCACTCAAAACTGCACCATCAGAGCAGGCTCTTTCCACTCCAAGAACCATTTTCTAAAAGACGCACTTTTTCAATCATATCGTACTCCTTAAATCCCCAGATTTCAGAACCGTAAAACAGTGGCGGGTGTAACAGTTTGTCGATTAATTCAAAAGGAAGTTGCATTAGAATATTTCTGCATCGCTGGCGAAGCCTGTTAATGGCAGTTTTAGATTTACTTCCTTGTCTAGCAAGATTTGTTATCGCTTTAGTCCAAGCCAATCTGGGAGTAATCATGAGTCCCAAATACTTGTAGTGGCTAATCACTTCCACCTGATCCTTACCAAAGAACCATTTTTCATAAAAATTTCGAAATGTACCTCCATTTTTAAATACAATAACTTTTATTTTTTAAGGTTTACTGACATACCCCCACACCCTACAGTAGCTATTTACGCAATTCAACGATCTCTACAGATTCACTGAAGTAGTCGCTCATAACACCATATCGTCTGCATACAGTAATGAATGAATATCTGATATCTAATCTGTCACAAATTCTCCTGATAAATTAGGCGCTTTAACATTGTCCAAATAATAAGAAAGGACTTTTTATACGACCCTGCCGTGTCCCTATTCTACAATGGAAATAGTGGAACCTTATGATGTTTTTACGCAAGTAGGCAATTTGCTGTACATTGACTCTAAGATTTTAATCAAATGTCTGTGTATGTTACGTTTTAACAGGCTTATAAATGATAACGTATGAGGATTTTTATCAAAGGCTTTAGAAAAATCAACGAACGCACGATAAAAGCGATCTCCTGCCCTACTAATGTATTTCTGACACGTGGCGTACAAGGCAAATATTTGGTCTCGGGTCTCAAATCCTTTTCGAAACCCTGCCTGGCAGCGATAATGGGTATTTGTTTGTCAAAGTATGTAACGTTGGAAATACATTTTATTTAAGCACGAGTTTTTAACTGAGCCGTATGTAAAGATTAATTTATCTCGTTCCGAGCGATCTCTTCTGGCTCAGCTTAGAGCAGGAAATCTTCCATTGCACTTGGAAACGGCCGTTATGTAAACACTCCTGTAAGTGAAAGACTTTGCTTGTGTTGTGATTCTGGTTCTGTGGAGGATGAGCTACATTTTGTGTTTGATTGTTCTCTTAATAACTCACGGAGGTCTATTCTGTTTAATAGTGTTTCCCGAGCTTTGCAGATTTCAGTAGATTAGATACGTTAAAACTGCTATTTCAGTATTTCCCTGGGCAATTTGCCACATAGGCGGATTTAGGGGGAGCCCAGGGGACCCCCCCCCCCCTTGGCTGCCGCAAAAAAAATAAAACAGTAACAGCGTAGGGAAATGTTGAGTTTATTAATAAACCACTGTAATTAAAATTATACGGATGAAAAAAGATTTAAATGTGTGCAGTTTTAGTGTTGTGGGGGGGGGGCTCAAATCCAATTTCAAGTGTCAAATTCGGAACACGGCTCATTCGTAACGGAACTATGGCTAAGTATATAGGCTCTCCCGCGATATCCCAGAAGACCGGCAGTGGCGCTGCGCACTACGACTCCGTTTCCGTCGTCTGCTCCACTGTGCAATGAAGAAAATCTACTTCATTTTTTAAAAAAAATGGAACCTGACTGACAATGAAAAAAGAGAAGCTGCTGGTAAGATGTGAATTTTAATCGAAGCCTTAGTGAATCACCCAGAAACTCGCAATACTCTCTTTGTAAAACCTTATCTTAAGACGATTTCCAAAGCAATGCCTTCATTATTGCCAACACGAAAAACGGATTTAGTCTTTTGGGCATTTGAAGACTATTTTAAATACGACAAATTTGTTAAGAATTGATGGCACAAAATATAAAACGTGTAATAAGCATTACAAAAAGAAGTAGGTTTCGCGGGCAAACGCTGTGGACCATGAACAAGAAGGTCTCTTGGTATGAGAGTAGTAGTTAAATCGTGGTGGTGTAGTGGTAACGCACGCGCGCTCTATACGTCAGGTCGTGAGTTCGAGTCTTTGGTACTTGCAGCTTTTCCTGTTTGACACGTTCTCCGTGTTTTTTTTCCTTTCTTTCTTGGATAATACTTCAAGAATCAAGGAAAATGCTTGATTTTTAGAGGTAAAAACAAAAAAATTTTCCTGGGCGACCTCCCCCATTCGGTGCTATGCGCATCTACAATCGTGGTTCGGTTTGCGCAAATGCTTACAGCCGGACAAATGTTGGCCCCCCTTGCGATATCCTAGATCCGCCACTGTGCCAAATATATCAAGTCTGCTTTTGAACTTAGAAATCGACGCATTATGGTAGGCTTACATCTGGGTTGTGTGGTTAAAGTGACTAATAAGCCCAACTGGGATGGGTACTTATCTTTCTTACGAATGTTATACCTATAAATGTTTGATTTAATTGTACTTGTCACTATAATAAATAAATACTACAAATACTACACTATTTACAACATAACCTGGAATGTTGACTAAGAGAGCAGCTGCATTCGGGGCCGGTCCGTATCAGTCCACGGAAAACAGTGAAAGTCTCTGTTGTGCGTAACTCGTTCCAGACTCGATGTGTCTCGAAGCCAAATGATTTTTACCGTATTTGACAAATTTAACTTGAGGAATATCTCATATGATTTCGTAGCGAAAGGGTTAATTGTTTTCTTGTTTCTTTATTAGTGAATGAAGTGTTTTACTAGGTGATTCGCCTTAAAGGATTTTAAATACTTCTAATGCAATAAGTTTAAGTTTTTGTAGGTGAAAAAATAAAGGGCACAGTAGTCGGCCACGGCCTGTAAAAACAGGCAACACTGTTTGCAGGAATCACCAAGGAGTCAACTAGACATTTGTCACAGGAGGCTGATCTTTCAACGGAACTGACTAGCGCGAGAGTATTCTCGCTGCTACTGTAGTCTCCTGCACAGACCCTCGAGGTTGGTTGGGGTCTGCTACAGGGCACTTTTCCATCCGCATTCTTGGAATATCATTGGCTGTTCCGATTTCAAGAAACAAGGCATTCTATTGGTCAGTTGTATAATAGGTCAAACTAGTTCACCAACATGGCGGCTTCCAGTAAAAGAATGTCGATGGATTTTCAGCCGTTTAAATCTCTCTGTTTTCATCAAACTCCCGCATTTCAAAGCTAACGAGTCAAGGAATACATCACCAGTAACGTATAAGAAACATTTTATGATAATTATCTTGTATACTGTGCTGGATTCTGAAGTGGATGTGACTTTTTGCGAAATAATTTGTGGAAGAAATTAGGCCACCCACAACAACACTCAACACGACAACAACAGTCATTTTTAATTTAGGCACACTATAGCACCGAATAGTGGGAAAGGAGTAGCTGAGTGCGTAGCGGCAACGGGAGATTGTCTCTATCTTTTCAGAGCACACCCTCTCGTATGTTGATGTGTTCATGTTCGTTATATAAGCTCCCGTGAATACCGTGAAGGTTAAACTAGTGGGTCAGATAGTAAGGATACTGAAATTCTGCTATTATTCATTGTCATTGCATAGTAGACTGGCACACTTGTCACTAATAACAGAAGTTAGGAGCATAAAAATGCAGTCAATGATCCTAAACACACAAACATTAAGTAGTCTAGCAATAGTTTTACAATGACTGACATTATCGCTTTTGGCGATGCCATTCAGCAATGACTGCCATCATACAGTCCTACGGAGTGTTCAAATATTTTGGAGGGTGTTTGTTGCTGTGAAATTAGGATTATACCCACTTTTTAGTATAATCAGCAAGATAAAACCTCACTCTTTTCTGAATTGGCACAGTCATTAAAACTGAACCATTTTGGTTAGAGCCTCAATGGAATAGTCAACTTTTCTGATAACATAATTATGCAAAGTCATTATTTACAAGGAATTGAATTTCACCAAAAAGCTGGACTGTATTCTTTTTAACACAAGAAGCCTCAGTTGTATATGAAACATTCAGTGCTTTTAGTGCAAAAATGGATCATTTTATATAGTTCGAACCTAAAAGTAAATATTTTTGTGTGGAATTTATTTGTAAATTCGCCCCTTCATGGTAACTTTTGCAATGCCTGAGTCACTGGTCAGAGGCACACATTTGGTCATATGCAATCTATGCAAGTGTCCTCTCTCTCCTTGACTGTTTCATATTTTTGCTTTCCACGTTCACATGATGTCAAGTGTTGCATGTTGCAATAATCATCTATTAATTTCAGTCTAATTGTAAAACCAGAACCATTCTAAAACATTCAGAAACTACTATGGTTCGCTGTAATTAAAGCATCCTGGAGTTAGACTTTGTAAGCAAGCGAACTTTAAAAACCTGGTTCATTGAAATGGCTAGTTACAAAAACATCTCACATTTCAAAATTGGGAGCTCGGGGTACTTCAAAGATTTTAAGTTGGGTCACTTAACCCAAATCGACGGTTTCTTGTGTGTTAGATGGGTTGGATTGTTATCCAGGCAATAGTCACTGGCAATCCGCATTTTGAGAACAAGTTTTAACGCCTGCTATTCAGTGAAAAAATGGTTCTTGTTATGCAGTAGAAAACACTGGTTCTCAAAGTGGGGGTCCTCTGTATGTGACTATTACCATTATGCTTTGCTCAGTGTTTTGAGCAACGTGCTAGTGTTTCATTCTTGTGGTTATGATCTACATAATACAGCAGTGATTTTAGTCAACATTTCGGTCTTTTCGAAAAGTTTTTCAAAATTACAAATTTGACTCTTACTGAGGGGGCCTCCTCGTGGCAAGAGTTGGGCAGTGTGAAATGCTTGAGAACATTCGCACTGGCAAACACCCTCACGTTGACTCAAAATTAATAACCGTCATCATTAATGTGTTCCTAGAAATATTACACTCATAAGCTACAATACACACAACATGCTAAGAAATTTGTCTAACATTGGGAACTTTATTTTTCTGATGTGTTGATTAGAAATATGGTCTAGTTTAAGGATAGACTGAAGCACTAAGTCTGGGCATTAACATAGCCATAGAACACACAACAAGGCTACACCCTCTTCATTGCAGACCCTTCCCCTGATAGAAACTCATTTCAATTTTGTGTTTGCCTAGCTCCCCTGTCCCCTGTTCATGCAGTGCCTCCAGGTTGCCTCTCATTACAGTCAATCATTGGTCGCCAACAATTTCAAGTTTGGCAACCTCTGTTGAATAATTCTGACTACATCAGTGGTGCTGGGGGAATAGGTTATTAAAGACCCGACTTCCACTCAAGTTGCACATTCACTGCCTTGTGAAAGCATAGACCATTATGAAAGTAACACCTGGGTCCAGGGTTTCAACTTTTTACTCAAGATTTTTTGTTACTTTCTATTCTACTTTTGTTTGAACTCGAGATAAGTGTCTTTTATTTTATATTTGAATGCTTATTGATGGCAATTAATGATCCCAGTCTTAGAGCTAAAAGTTCAAGTCTGAGTTCAAGGTTTTACTAGAAATCTTATGTTTTTACTCAAATTTTAGTTTGAATCTAGTGGTCATTAAGTACTATCTTGATCTCGCAAGAAAGTGGAGTGGAAGTGACAAAAACAATTTCGAGTTCAATTTGGATTGAAAGCTTCACTCAAGAGGTGTATTCTCAAACATGATCACATAATCCCTTTTCAGGGTTTTAAATCAATCCATACAAGACTGGGCTAGAATCTGTTTAGCCCAAAAAGCATTTAAATACATGGTGGAGAATAAGAAAGCATCTGTAATACACTGTATTGAAAAAATGAACCCTTTTTAAGTTCCTTACACATAAAGTGTACCATTTTTCAAGCTGCTATTAATCCAACCTCTTTTTAGAACCATCATGTAACAATATAAGATTGGGCTCGTACTAACAATGTTGTTTTTGTCCAAAATAGTAGCTAGTAAATCTAATCACCATTGCTCGCGTGAAGATTGGCATGTCCAGCAGTTGGATTTGGATACTAGTGTCCAGTGTCAATCGTCACACGTGTGCTCCTGGTTAGACTCTTGAACTCCCACTGTTCTTTACTGAGATTACACGTGGCATATTGGCTTACGTTGAACTGATAGTTTGTTTTTGCTTAAGACCTGGTGCAATAACCATGGCTTTGAGCACTAACAAAGTTTAATTTCTTCCAAGTCCACTAAGAAACAAGTTGAGACAGGGATATATACAGGGCCTGGAGTTTCCCTCTTTTAAGAGGATTTCCTATTTTTTTGTTTTTATTTCCTCATGTTTGATTTCCAGCTTCTTTTTTATCATTATTTTGACTTGATTCATGCAAAAAACATTTATTTCAGTTAAATTTTACAACACAAAACTATTTCTATCTCACAAGCCTATTTGTGAAACGATAGATCTCCTGGAAAATTTTCTTCTTTTAGTCATTCCAATTCTTGTATATATGTGGTAAGTTGTTCAGACCAAAATTTATTCTTTTTCACACAAGACGCATTCAATGCAACTTTAACGAATTCGAATGAAATCTGGAAGCCACAAGACACCATCTGATAAGCGCATTCTGAAATCAACAATTGCGCTTGTACTTTCCATGATGTTCAACCCACATTGTTAGGTATATAGGGATAGGGTTCATATCACCATACTTGGGCTTTCAGAGTACCCTCCTAAAACCATTCCAGGGGATACTCCCACAGGTTTATACCGGACATGACACCTAGCTGGGTGATTTTTCTCAAACAATTTCTCTTCAAAATGTAGCTTGAAAAAATCCTTACCAAAACAAACTTTTTCCCATGAATACAACGGGTTTCACTCTGGAAGTTAAAAACATTGCAAATGGTATCTTCTTCCTACTGCAGAAGGGGTTTTAATATCATGATACCTGTATTTTTAAAACTTTGGACACCAGACTCATTTTTGACAACAGGAATCTCTGATCCGACTTCTTCAAGTTTCATGGGTGAAAAAGACAGCTGTTCAAGAATTACTATGAAAGGTTTCAGTTGTTAGCATTAACCCTTATGAAAAAATTGTGCATTTGGAACATTAGGCTACATTATTATTGAACTAAAAACCTCGGACGACAAATATAATGTTTTAGTCACTGTCTAAATGGGTGGAGATTCTTCTAGTACCAGATTATGCATAAAACTAAAGATTAGGGCCCATTTGGGACACCTCTCGGGTATTTTCATAGCTACAAATTTACCCTCGGAACATCTAGAGCACGTCGGCTATTTTCCTATTTACAAATTTTTCTTCGAAACACTTTGGGTAACGAAAATATTTTCGTAGCCTAAAATATCGCCTCGAAGATGAACGTTATCCAAAATATGGCAAGTCACGTGATTTTCAGTCTTGAGAATAATAGGCTAACTGAAGTCCGCACACATGCAGGAACCGTTCACCTATTGGGTGGAATTTGAGGTTACGAAAACACCCGAGGTGTTCTGGATGCCCTTGGAAGTAATTGTTTTCAGTGCAAGCTCGAACTTTTGGTCATTATGACCAATCATTCTCCACTTAGTTTGAAAGTCACGCAGGTTAAATTCACCTTAAAGGAGAAATTTAATGCTCCGAATATACCCAAGATGATCTGATGGCTTAGGACCCTCAAGTTGTGCGGGGTCCCACCTCAAAGAGGGAAATGGGAAGAAAATTATGGCAACGTGGGGAGGGGTGTAGCTTGAGAATTGTGGCTACCTGAAGGGTCGAAAATTGTGGTTCTAGGGAGTGAATTCTGTGTCTACTATAACACTGTACAGTGACGGATTTAGGGGGGGGAGGACAGCAAGGGGGCATGGCCCTGCCTAAACTTCTCCCAGATTCCATTTGGCAGTTTGGGGGTGTGAATGTCTGACAGTCAAAATACTCTGCCCTTGTCGCTGCCCTCTCCCCCGAACTTAAATTCCTGGATCCGCCCCTGCAAGAGGCGTTTTCAATTCATATATTTAGCGTTCAAATTCTGAAACTGAAAAAGCCAAGTGAAAAGAGTGAAGCCATTGTTAATTCAGATTTATTGTCGTAATAAGGAATCGATAATTTCAGCTCTGTTTGTTGATAAAATAACAATATAAACAGCTACCTCACCAGAGAGTTCGACGTGCAGACGCAACCCAAAAATAAATTTTACTCTCGCGACACCTAGCGATCTGATAACGTAAGACCGGGTGTCCGCATGCGCAGAGCAAACTTCCTGGTTAAAAATTGCCAGCTGACAGCCAATGAAAACCATCGTTCTAGTGCCCTGTACCTGGGCCTTCACAAGCAATCCGTGACGTCAGCTTGTGAGGCCCGGGAACCAGGTTATCTCGCTGCTAGCGAAAACGGCAGCAATGTATCGTTGGCTAAATATAGGTGAACGTTACGCACGTGCGTAAATAAATTCCTGTTAGTGGTGTTAATCAACTTTTAACGACGTATATTAATTATTAGCGACGTAAATTAACCTTTATCGGTGTAAATTAATTATTTGCGGTGGTGCAAATTAACTTTTAACGGCTACGAAGAACTATGTAATAGTTATAACTTTCAACCTCCAATACTAGAATTCTATGGATTAAGAAGTGCAACCTTTGCAGCGTACAGGGGTCTTAAGAATAGACAAGGCAATATCTTTTTACCGAATTTTCCAAGTTATATTTATAAAATTTTGCGTAATAAATCCCAAGCGGTAAATATTCATGACACCTTAGTGCAGTCACTTCAGACAGCTTGTAAGTATAAAAACAAGTGGTCATCTGAGATGGATATACACGGTGTCATAAATAATGTAAATTTTAGTGACCCTGATACATGGTGGAGAAAAGTAAATAAACTCCCCTTCAATTGTACAAAAGATACACAACTGCGTTGGTTTCAATACCGTTTAATTCACAGAATATTGTCAACTAATAATTATTTACATAAAATCAAAATAAAAACAAATGATTTATGCTCTTTCTGTGGTGAACACAGTGAAACTTTTCTCCATCTGTTTTGGGAATGTCGTCTTGTCTCCGGTTTCTGGCTCCTGTTTGCTGAGTGGTTAAAACAAACATATCATGTAAATTTTCATGTGGACAAGATAACAGTGTTTTTTGTTTTTTTGGGGAAATATTCAGTCGGAAAATTGTAACATTAATCTGTTGATCATGCTAGCAAAAATTACATATTTAGCCAAAAATTCGTTAAAAAATCTCAATTTCCAAATGTTCCTTTAATTTATTTATTAAAATACATCCTGAAGGAAATACGGTACTTGTTGACTAGTGATTTAATGTTATTCCTTTTAAATGATGTATACTGTATTGTTTTATGTGACATGTAATTATCATACTAGAGCAAAAAAATATGAAAAGAAAACTTTTAACGGCCTAAAATAATTCTTTACGGCGTAAATTAATCATTTACGGCGTAATTAAAAGCTAATTTACGCACGTAATTTACGTGCGTAGCGTTCACCCGCCATTTGGCCGACGATAAATTTATACCGTAGACTTAATTAAAGCCGTTTAAAGTTAATTTACGCCGCAAGTAATAAATTTATGCCTTTAAAAGTTAATTTACGCTGTAAATAATTAAAGTACGCCTGTTAATAAGTAATTTGCGTCACGAAAAAGAATAATTTTTGTACGTAATGTACGTGCGCTCTGTTCACTGATTTGGCCAACAATTGTAAGAGTTGTAAGGGTCACTCTTGTCAGTGTTTCTCTGACGGTTTCAGTTGGGTTACCCCAAACCTGCTCGAGTTTTCACACGATTTTCCGTGGCTTTTTGGATCTTGTCTTTTCGCGAGTTTCTTGCGTCTGTGGAACGCACCTCATTTAAAACATTCATTTAACATCGACAGTGAATGCACTCTGACTTTCCCGTTATCAAAAGACATCATCCCCCAGATTCGTTGGAGGATTTGAATAACAGGATAAAGAATCTTCCTCCGTCGCGGAACGCAAGGGCAAACAATTGCGCGAACTGCAGCCCTTTTCTCATATTCAGCAATTCTTCTCTTCCGAATACAATTATTTCTCCCTGAGCAGCATGTATTTCCAGGGTTAGGTACATTGTACCAAGCACAAGGCTCTTGTGTCTACTATCACAGATGAAACAATCACGATTTATGAGAAAAGAACAAAGTTTGAAAGACTATAATTCAATTAATGGATAAACAAAGAATTAGACACACGTGGGCACTTTAATACCAGATGGTAGTACCCGAAAGTATAATTCCGTTCACTTGAAACTTATCAGTCATTTCTGAAACATGATGTTCCAAAGAATTTTCTAGAGTTACCCACAAACGTAAATGAGGATACGTGTTTATTTTATATCCTATTAACGACACCACTAACCGATACACCGCAAGGTTCACCTAGCCTAGAATTTCCTAACTTTAGCTGTGACATTTGACATCACCATGTTGCAAAAATAGTCTCTGAATACTTTTTCCTTGCTCACTAGGCTTAACTTGGACGGGTGGAAGAACACGTCATCGATGTTCTTGGGGAAGTGCACCCACGGCTGATTCCGGTAAGCGTCCCAATATCCATCTCCAGACAATATTTCAATGTCGTCATCGAAGTTGTCTGCCAAACAATTCACAATCATTGGAATAGCAATCTCCATGTACACGCCATGGTCAAGAAACAGTTTTGATAAAACGTGATACTTGTCAATAAATCTTTCCGGAATGTAGAACAAGTCGGTTCCCATCCTGCCATTGATCACATGATCAGCACCATGATGGAAAGTATTTTTGTCAGCACACTTTCGCATAAGAACGTTGCTGTGTGTCAGTACCCGCAGCACCTCTTTTTTAAACACGTTCCACCACATCCATGTAGAAGAAGCAGAACAGTTCAAACACATGCTACCGTCATGTGATCGGAAATGTGGACTTCTGGTAAACTTGACCTTTGAACAATCCACTTGATTACACTCCTTACCAGTTCGAATATCTGCAACCCAGCCAACCGTAGTAGGATTATATCCACATTGCTCTGTCCACATTTTGTTCCTTGAAAACTTTTCCATGTTCCAAAAGTTGAGCATGACATCATCTCCCATAACGAGATAACCTTTAAATTCACGGTAATTCATATCTAGCGCCCTTTGTAAGCACCCATAATTCATCTGTCCATCGTGCATGTTAAAGACCGTGCCGTCACGATATCTCGTTACAAATGACACATCAAATTCCTCGAAAAACTTACTGGATGGCAGCTTTGGTCCACAGTACAATATGTTTGGAAAGACAGGTCGATAGACGGCTTCAGTGAACGCTACAGAAGAACGATAGTACGCAGCATCGTTAAACCAAACTAAAAGGAGTAGCGACCTGTGTTTATCTCTCCATGACTTGATGCTTTGCTGGGTATACGCTGGATACTTAGCATCCGGGCATGTACTGGCGATCAGTTTGTTGGACTGCTCCTGGTGAAGGTACATCGGCGCTGGCTGTCTTGATTCTTCAAGATCAGCCATCTCAGAAGGAAAGAACATGTATGGCGTAGCAGAATCACAAGTCATCTCGGAGATCCGTGATCGACTAGATGATTTTGTGAGCTCCAACTCCTTCCAATCGTGCAACCAGTCCAAGAAAGACTGTTTTGTTTCAATGTCAAATATCTTCTGTCTCACGAATTCCCCAAGAAGTTGTGTAGCACACTTTGCCCGAGAAAGCCCGTCACACTTTACTTGAGAACAAAACAGTGATTCAAAAAAATTCGAATGTTTATTCCAAGTATTACGCTTAAATTTAGGAAACCGGATGTTAATGTCACCAGTTACGCAGCCAGGGGCAAAGATGATATATGACTGTAAACGTTTGTATAAGATTTGCATAAAATAAGACCATGATAGAGCTCTGTCCCAATTGCTCTCAGAGTCAACAATCACGAAGCCAAGCCACAGAAAATCCTTACTCAAGATAGTATTTGACATGCTCTGGTTATAGAAAGTCACGTGATTAGATAAGAGAAGGGGTGAGCTACTTTCGGTGTTAGTTATCACGTGATCATTTAGTATCCGGCTTCTGTCACTGTCCACAAATGCAAAGGTCGCAGATGGATTAGTTATATTGCACATTTCATAGGCAGCACCTCCAGAGCGAAGACACCTGGCTGTCGGTGACAACTTGCACCAAAAGTGTTCGGAAGGGTCATAAACAGCAGAACACCTCGTTTGCTTATTTGTCATAAGGAAGGTCTTCCTAAATGATTTGTGGAATTCTTGTACTTTCAGTAGACGCCCATTTCTGGTGTGGCCGACGTATATAACTTGTGCGCCATTCTGAAACAACAGCAGAGATTGAAATTATCGTCAGTCATAAACTGGAAGTTTAGCGTAGAAGCAGAGCATGTTAATTGAAGAAAACAATGCTAGTAAACCTAAAATAGCCTCTCTCCAGTAATGCGTTCATTAACTGGAACGCACTTGCCAGTTTCATCCGATTCTTGCAGCAGTTTGGAAGATTGTGAGACGGACGACAAAGAACAAACACAAGAAACACCAAAAAGGTCATTAGACTATATTCTCAACGCGACAACCCTTTAACAGGCAAGATTCAAAACAGGTTTGAAATGAGGACTTGTAATGAAATTTCGATTAGTATTTTTCGGTATTCTGACTAACTGAGGATAAAAAATTCCTGCTAGGAACGTTGAATAATTTTCTTCTAGTGGTATTTCGTGGTAATCATGCAAAAATTGGCGTTATCACAGATCAAAATTTACCCCCAAAATGAAATAGGGCTAATGTCACAGAAGCTAAGCTTCCAATTTTCAAACTAAAAACATTGCACATTTTAATTATTCCTCTTAGGTGTTCAAGTAAAATATATGCCCAAAAATCTGTGATGTGCCGTGTTTCCACTGGTGTTCCTATGCAGTCACTCTTAAGCACTGAGACGTAAATTCCAAGTATTTGGTGCTCCTGGGAGTTACCTGTACAATACGTCACGTCATGCAAATGTGACAGAGGAGCAAGCACAATGCGGCGTCTGAGTAATTACATATGGGCGTCAATGGGTCAAGAGAGGATGAGCACCATATTTACTATCAACGCTCTTTTCATCTTGACAAAGTGGTCACCATGTTTGCAAAGCGTCACACTACAAAATTCCATCCGATCCCTGTTTACAAAGCTGGCTACGGGCCTGAACATTAAACTCTGGTGACAAAGTCAGCAAAAAATGGATCATGCTGGTGGAAGAATGGCGTTGCGGTCTCATGTCGCATCCGTATTCCAGCAGAAGTTGGTTAGATAGACACAGTTTGTCATGCAGCACATGTCCTACATGTGTAGACAGAGCAAAACCCTCGAAAAGGGCAGGGTTTAATTTCTCACATGGGTAAAATATTCGCTTTCAAATGCCTATCTTATACTCGTCGGCCACGTGTCGACTTAGGCAGACAAAGATGTGCTTCTTATCTCATTGGCAGACTATGAGCCTTACCTTTAAAGCCACCAGATAAGCCAGCAGCAGACTATGAGCCTTACCTTTAAAGCCACCAGATAAGCCAACAGCATAGTTTTCCTGCGTTCGCCAGTTTTTCTGGTAGCAGTTCTTGAGGAGAACTTAATTGAAACGCTGTTGAGCTTACAACGAATGCTGCAAGAAATAAACTTTTTTCAACATGTCACGATAATGCATCTGTGGATCGCAGTGTGTGTATCGACCAAACATTATGACTTGACCTTACGTAACAAGGCCCTGGCATCAAAGAATGTTCAGAATAAAGGTTTTCATTAGGCTATCTTGCCATTTGACATAGTGGTTGTCGGGAGAAACACTACGGATCGAACGCGAAAGCCTTGGACAAGAAACTTGAAATAAGAAATTCAACAGATAACAATTGGACACCCGACAGTAGTAAAAATTGATGGCCCCAATACAATATCTTGACAAGAATGATTATGACACACACTACTACTACTTGTAATCAAGGAGATACTGGAATTATGGACTTTGAAATGTCACAGCTTTCAAACCCATCTGCTTTCAAGTGATCGACATCAGCCACACGCGATACGACTGGGGCTGCAAGAAGTCTTTCGATAAAACATGTTTGACAAGGTAACGTGCGAGTTTCATATATCTGTAGTGAACCAGCGCACACAATCTTTGAAGAAATAAGTGGAAAACAAAAACGACTCAAGAGTGCAGCATGAAACAACGTTTCTATAATTAGAAAACAACATCCTCAGATAAAAAAGCCAGACAGAATATCATAAATTATTGTAACAGAATGCTTATATCATGTCACAGGGTATGTCGAAAGATCTTCAAACTAAAAACTCGGCTACCACAACTCCATGATACTTGTCTGACATCGTGTTCATGAGCTATTTAAGCGTCGTTTTTGCACTCCACGAAATGTATTGCAAAACTGTCGGCGATGAAAACTCCTGGCGTGTGTACTGACCTTGACCAATCAAATTTTAAACTCAGTATATGAAAGCGGCGAAGTTATTTTGGAAGAGCATACGCCTGTGAAGAAGTTGGTGTTTTTAACACCAGAATAAAATGATGTATAGCATTCGGAAGAAATCGCCGATTTGAGACATTTTCCCGGTTCTGATTGCACAGTCGCACTGGGATAACGGTTTCCCAACACGCATTTTGTCTTTAATACGAACTGAAGTTCGACTTCTTTACATCCCGTTTTGAAATAAACTAATGTGTCACACCGATTTTCGGTGCAGTGATCAAATTAATGCATGCCGCTCCAAACAAAAGTTTTAACTTAAAAGTTGTGGAAACATTTCATGAACGCAGTGATGGGGACACCGCCGGTTGTCCAACTGAAATCCAAATCGTGAGCGCCCAAGTGATACAAGCTCCGAATTTGTTGCAGGTGCTCTGACTAGCTTGGATATTGTGAGTTATTTTGACAAAGAGTCTTTCAGTTTTACATCAAATCAGTAGCCTATTTACGGACAAGCTAATTTTGATAACTGAATTAGTATTTGTTCATTACTAACTTAGATCATTAACTGAACGGAATATGTAATGTTAAGAAAAAATCTCTCAGACGAAAAAGATTGTATGTGAAAAGTTTAATTCATCAACGACTTACTTATCACTGTAGAAGATGTCGTCTCCTGACACAACAAGTACGTTTACCTCTCGGGGGGCGACGTCTTGACATGGTGCAAACTGACGCGTGATGACCCACAGGCCACCATTCTTTACCTCGTACCCTGGACGTCTTTTTGGACGGAATTTGCTTGGTCCAGCTAACGAAGAAGCGTACTGGGACGAATAGATGTAAACCTGTGAAGTACAAAAAACTGAATTTATTACAATGGATCACATTGCGAAATTCTGCAGAGTGGTCATGAATTATGAATTGAAGACCCGTTATTGGATAGGATGCGGCAACTTATTTCATATTGCTTAAAGCACCAACTTACACATGTAAGAGACAATGATATGATGACTGTTGCCCGGAAAAATCCTTTCATTGACAGCGACATATCCGTCAGGAAGGGCTATTTTGAATAGTTTGATTGACTAACTTGACTGATTTCTTGGTTTCTGTTCGAATCGGTCTGCAACAACAAAAATACATTTTATCAAACAAGTGCTTTTGGATTACATAAAACACCAGAAGACATTAACGATGATTCGATGAACGAGAGACTTCCGAATGTAAGCGACACTTGGCAAAACCTAATGAAAATTTAGAGTTTGGGTAGGCGACAAAACACAAAACACCAACAACGACGGCCCCGACGGCGCCCTGTTACACCAACGTACTGTAAATAATGAATAATTGAGAGTGCATTAAGGAATTAATCAATAAAAGACAGTCATCAAATCAGAAAACTATCTCTAATAACTCGAGAACATCAAGTCGTAGCACCATCAAGTCGTAGCGCCATCAAGTCGTAGCGCCATCAAGTCGTAACGCCATCAAGTCGTAACGCCATCAAGTCGTAACGCCATCAAGTCGTAGCGCCATCAAGTCGTAGCGCCATCAAGTCGTAGCGCCATCAAGTCGTAACGCCATAAAGAAGTGCGAAACTAACAAGTCACTGCTGTTAGCCCCTGAAAGCTACTGATACCAAGTATGAGAAGATTTGTTCAAAGGGTCGCGAAGACTGGGCGTCACAGTGCCCACACGCCATATTCCTTGAGCTATTGATTAGATAAACATTTTACGTAAAATTTAATGTCGTTCAGACGTAAAATGCGACCTCTGGCACAAATATGATAACCCATCAAAGTGTCGTTAGAAATAAGGCCATAAAAGGACAGTCATCTGACCAGTAAATCTTCACTATCTCGAGAACAATAAGTTCTAGCGGAAAACGGATGGCACAGTGCAGATAGTACTTGACGAGATGGGTTGATATACAGATTTTCAGAAAGATCTATCAAAGGATGCCGGAAGTACGGCACGAAATTCTACTAATCAATTATCGAGGATTTACCGGAAATCTCAACTAACACGAGAACAGTAAGTCTAAGATAAAAATAAATTGCACATTTCTTATAGTCCTTGAAATGATTTATCCACAGAAAAAAGTCAAAGAAATTCCACCAGAAACAGCGATCGAGCTACTCCTCAAGTCAAGCAAGTAAAAATGGCCGGCCCAGTGCCATTTTGCGATTATCGATATGTCTTGTGTAAATTCCACAAAGGTCTGATCTGGGTTTTAAATAAAATAAACTTTCATGACCCTCATGATAGTGCGGGAAATTTCCGAGAGAGGGTACAATCCATTTTGGCCACCGGGGACAATAAGGAATTTAATGGTGCGGTGATTTCAACAATTGAAAATATATAAACCAGTTATTTTTGGGTAAGAAAATTCAAATCGTTTCAGTTCGTGAAGGTTACATTTTTAGCATCAACTCAAAGTATCCATATCAAGTTGGGGCCAACTGAAAGCTTTTTTGAAGCAGAATCATTGTGTGACGAAAAACAGAATCTTATTTTGTTTAAAATCCATCAAAGGTGTGAGATTCACCGAGAAACAAAGCTTAGCTCTCCACGGCCACGAAAGTGCCACTATGGCCCAGCTACTACGGAGACGTCTAAAAATTAACATCAGCCTTACTCCTTAGGAACACATATGGCAATTTTCATAATGGTTCTTTGAGCAGTTTGTCGGATAGAAAGACGGACGTCAAAAATGGAAACGAAATTCGAAGACAATAAAAATGGTTGCGTAACTAGGGCAAGTGTAGCTTTAATAGATACTATTTGCCAATTATCACGAAAATTCCCCAAGCATCTTCAACGATAAAGAGGCAAACAGAAAAGTTGAAATTGACACCAGCGCGGGGCACTGCGGTCTATACATTCGAATGTTTCCAGTTCCATTTTCATTTTGAAACTCATTGAAACCTATTGAAACCAAGAATATCTATTGTAGTTTTTGAAAATTTAATGTTCAAACTAAAGCTGAAAAATGAAATTTTGATAGTCAATGGTTCAATTAAAATTGAAACATGAAAATGGGAATAATTACCAATAATCTAGTGTTTCAGTTAATTGAAACTAGGAATCGTAAGACGTTTAGTCAATATTCCACTTCACGGGTGTTCATATACCGACAATGCTACGATTGTTTGTCAAAGAGCTAACCGAAATGCGTCTACCACTTATTGACGATCCTGTGTATAGGCCTACTTATAACGGGAAACGACTGTCCGAGTAGATGAAACGCTGGTCCACATGGTAGGCATTACACTCGAGATCAATTGATACAGACTCATGTGCCAAACAGATAACAAAACAATTATGCAATTCAGGTCCCTTGCTTTCAAAACTTTGCCAAAAATGTGTATTTTACTACCTGAATTATAACTAAGATTTCATTAGATTTCAGTACAGTGTGCGTTTATTCAGGACTACAACCTTCCCTCAAAGATTCTGGTTGTGCACATTGCCTAAGATGTCCAGAGTTTCACAACAGCAGAGAAAATGGTACTCATCTTCGATGTCACCATTTAAACACAATTCACAATGTCTGTGTCCCCTCGGAACAGTTGATTCCCAATACCCTTTTTATCATTAAACCACGTGACGACACACTAAACTCAGATAGTACTTTCTGTAGGACTTGATTTTAATCATTTCTAAATATATTTCAAAAGCTAAGCCATTCTTTGTCACTTTCTGTTCTTCCACAACTTAAAAATCTCAAACCGACTCTTCCAAACTCAGTCGCTTGTATTGCAGTGGCTGGTGTACACTGTTTCACTCTCAGAACATATCTAAAGATTTTAGTTTGCACTGTTTCATTGGTTTTTTCTTCATGGACTCCCCTAACTTCACTGTGTAGATAACCTTTCTCCTTTAACGGTGCCAACGAGTTGATTAACACAATTATTGCCTTTGAAGATTCGTTTAATAATCTTTCTGTGCTCAAAAATCATGAAAACCTCCAGTTGAAATATCAACACGTTCGAGCTGCTCCTTCTTGTAGAACCGTCGCTCGCGTCTAGCTAAAACTCTCTTTCTGAAAACATCAACTCGAATTAGTCCAAACGGACTTTCAAGCAGTTTTCACTCATAGTAAATCTCAAGTTTGTTAATTAGTCGTTGGAGACCGATCGGAGTTTCTGTGAATAGTATTAAACCATCAGCGAAAACTAAAATATTATTTCTATGTCCACATGTACACCGTCAATTGATTTGCATTTCAAATATTTTTCTAAGTTTCTCAAGAAAAACTAAACAAGACGGAACAACAGATTAGGTAAGAGAATGAACACGATCACCCATTGGCGTGAATGACGTACAAACGTATTAATAAATTATATCATTTTTAAAAATTGGAGGGCTGTAATTTGTTGTAAGGTTGTCTGGTGGCAGGATTGCAAAACTGAACCACCAAATATTAATTGTCACAATTTCATTTTTCAACTGTGAAGTTCAGAATGAAATTTCCAATTGTCATTCAATATTTCATGTCTCATAATTCTAAATGAAAATTCAAAATTGAAATAGGCATACGGTTCGTGATACCGCGTATCGATTTAAATTAAAAATTGTCTATGAAATATTCACACCATTATCGCAAGTTTCATTATTCAATTTGGACTGAATATTGGCTTGACACTGGAAACTGGCACGCCTGTCGTGATTACATAATTTCATAGTGGGATTACAATGTTGTCACAGGTGAATAGTGCGAACGGACTGCACCGAAAAGTATGTTCAGTCAATGGTGAAAAGTTCCCACGCTATCATTCGCTTCATTGGGTATCGCAACTACCAACCCAAGTTACCTGTCTGTGCGTCAATAGCCAGATACATGAAAGAGTCCAAAATAGGCAACTCCATACGCTCCCTAAATATTGCAGTGTTTGACTTTGTTTACTCTATAATGTCATGGCATTCTGTAACTTCATCATTACGAGGTCCTCTTTTACATATAATGACTTTTTCAATGTATGAAAATAAACCGACTTGACTTAGTGTACGTACAGGTGTTGCATGAAATGATTCCTATACACTGTCAATAGAGTTGGCGCTCGGCACAGAGTTACTAATGAAGAAATTAATGCCTGAAGATAGGGCACTCAGTATTTGCACAAATCCACAAAAGCTCTGGAAATTTAGGGAACACAGTTGAGTCCCTATCCCGCGGGCGACTGTTTTATGCAACCGGCCTCTGGTTAGCAGACACGTGTGCTATATATATGAGCTCACGAGTGTCCGAGCAAGAACACTTGGTTTACAACATCATCTAAGCGACCATACCTGTTACCACCATTTTCCCTTCTTAGGGAGAGAAGCCAGATCAAAGTAGCTGCCTGTGACAGTTGATGGACGAATACAGCCGCAACTTGACCCATAATAAACGCTCTAAGTTCATACTTAAACTTGAACAAATCAACACAATGCGCTTTCTCGCGGCGATTCTCTGTTCTCGGTCACTATTTATAGACATTTCACGTAATACTCAAAGAAAATAAGTTGCTTGTGCAGTAATACGTCGGTCGTCTAAACGGAGGTATTCAGAGAATGGGTCGAAAGCGCCGTCTGAGGGAGCTTCCGTGAAACAGTTCATCTTTTCAGTGGCGGAATTTTGTCAGAAAGACTACGCTTGATAGGCCAATGTGTCCATCCTCAGCCGCCCGTGGCGTCGACCGGTATCTCATAAAGTTGAATCATTGTGTTCTTCCGAAATAGTGTTTTTCATCGAGCACAGACTACTCAGTAAACTATGATTTGTCATTATTACTATCCCAAGAAGAAGTAGTTTTAATTTGTAGTAGGTGCTTGGGTATTTGGATACCCCCAGCACAAGAACGTTTTTTCCCGAGGCGAACAAAGAATGTTCGTAGTTCTCTACTCCAATCTTGTTGACGAGGGTGTGATTTCTCGCACCGTGTACTCAGAGCATGCCACATCCGGGGGTTTAGCTCATTTGCATACTGATTCGCGCTATAATGCAACACGTGCATAACAAACAAATGTGGCCATTTGTCATTGCTTATTTAAAATGCATTTTTTTTCTTCCACGCATTAATTGGCCTCACCTATGCTGTACAAAATTGCTTAATTGAGCACGCACTCGGAAAGTAGACAACCCACTTTAAATCAGGTTATCACTATGTACACCGTGTACAAACCTGAAAAACATAAGAAGTGGGTGGTTTCTTTCTATAAGTGAATGGTTCTCTGTCGAATATAAGACACCTTTTCGGTGGCCGCGAAAAAGTCATCATTGAGTGGCATGTCACATTTAGTACCTCTTCTGTGGGGGTACCCTCGAGTCCCGCAGAGCCCCACGGAAGCAGACATATTGAGCATAGTGCCACAACAATGATGTAGGTACCTTTCCAGATCTCGAATATCGAAAAATCGATTTGGAACAGACAAAGAGACGTGCATGTGATGCAACTTGAATAAGAAGTAGACACGTGCATAGCATAGAACGAATCGACAAGGACACGGCGTGGTCCCCGCGACAATCTTGACTTGTACTTTTACGCCACGCACGTTGATGTCGTTCCATAGCAGCAGCACTTCTGTAAAACCACATATTAATTTTAAGTAAAACTTGTCCTCACGTAGCCTCAGCATACACCTGCCTTCGCTTTTGAGTTGTTAGTTAATTGACTTTGTTCAGAATAATGACAAATGTGACCGATGTTTTGCCGTGCGTTCTGTTTAACCACTTTAATTGTGAAAGAGAACAACATGCACGCTACCACAGTCAAATTAGTAAGTTTGTAAACGAGGGAGTGAGTATTAACAGAAAACTGGAAGTATTTTAGATTGCATGGAGCCTACTGGTTCGTAGTGGTCAGTGGAGAGCAATTCGAACGAGGAGATTTTTAAAAATCTCCAAAGGAATTTTGTCGCATTCGAGGCATCTTTTTGGCCAAAGTTGTGCGTTTCCATCAATTTCCGATCCGTTTCATCAAGATCACAGGCACTCATTGAGTACACTGGCGAACACTGACAGTTTTTTTTTTGGAAAATTAAAAAGTGTTATTTCATGAAAAACATAAGGCTTTTCTTTGCTTTTTGGCGTTCTTTCCAGCCATTTCTAACAAGCTGTATACTGTAATTCCCATGTCTTAAGGGCTCTGTCCCACCAAGATAGTTCTCCCTACGTTCTCGGGAATTTTTAATCAACGCAATGAACCGAGCAAAAGAACAGAATAAACATCGAAAACAGAAGTCACATCTACTAGTAAGAATCTCGTCGGCAGTATCGCATTTACTGCGTAGTTTGGCCCGTTTCGGTCCGTTCCCAGTCTTTTAGGCTCAACATTGCGATTTTAGGTGTTTGAACGTTCTGAGAATTTATGTGACAGAGCCCTTCAGTAAAGAGAAGTATGAACAAACGATCTAACTCCCTTAGAGTAGCTTAGATCAGCTGTATCTGTTACAGACGATTCACTTATTATTTTGCACGTTACGGTTTGCGATGAGTTTTTCTTCTGTGCATTCCGTATATAACGATCAATTGTTTTTCTTTAGCGTAATTTCCTAACACTCTAGGCTCGTTTCAGTACGTTGCTCGCGACTGCTAGTCATTTTGCACCCATCTTTTGGAGAGTCAAGACGGTTGCTCATGTCTTGTGAATTTTCCGTTGTATGTCTGGCTCTATAGTCTTAGGTAGACCATATAGTTCAGTTTTAATAATTTATTTTATTTAACTTTTTGTAAATTTGTCGTGCTTACTTTTGTAAAGTTTGTACTTGTAGCATATGTAGTTCTACGAATTTTGCCTGAATGGGCCATGCCCTGGGCGTGCAAGTTTTGAATGGAGTTTAGAGAATTAGAGCTTTTTCGTTCACGAATTACTCTGGATCATGGAACGAGCGGCAGGAATTAACAATTCTGGAAAACCATTACAATCTTGTAACTTACATTACCATGTCAAGGGTTACTCCTTACGAAATGTTGCTTTTTCGATTCCCTTACCTACGACTGACAGTGTTCACCACTGATTCCCTTACCTACGACTGACAGTGTTCACCACTGAACTCTTCCATTTTTCACTTTACACGTTTCATGCTTTCCCTAGTTTCATTTAGCCAAAAACTATAAGACTGCAATAACAAATATTGTTCTAAAATTCAATCCAATTAAAAATCATTTTGCTGAGTAAAATTTTTCTAGAAAGGTTTATTTTGTATGAAAAGAAATTTTATGACAGGACGAATATTCGTAGTTTGCTTCTTGGCACATCATGACATTTCAAACCCTAGTTACCCTAGCTTACACGAACATGCCTTGGTGCAGCTTTAAAAAATAACACGAGACGCTCGCTCAGCTCATTTCGTGCAACAGTGCAAATGCATTAGAGATGAAACTGATACCTAGATGCTTTCTATTACATCTGTTTGGATTTATCGACCGGTAGTCCCGATAACCGCTGGACTAGTGTGTCTCCACAGAATATCCAGGGTTCCTTGAACCCCAGTTGAGAGTAGAGCTTTCATAGGTCACGTGATGTGACCATCATACGGTGAGCATTCTTACTTATATAAAATCTCGTTGATTCACAGATGTATCTGAATTCGTGGCTCAATAACACTAGCTCTTAAAATAACGTTAAGCCGAGATCTGTGAAACGACTTCCAGGTGCGTGAATGAGTCTATTTGAGAGTACTGAGTTTCCGGCGAACCGTTTCTGGGTATCCAGCCAGGCCATGTCCCCACTTATCGCTGCAATTGGAATAAAATTGTGAATTGCAAGAAAATGTCAAATGACTCGATTCTGAATCGAGACAAGATGAGGAAAAGGCCTTGGTCCCCAAACAAAGGCGCAATAATCGCACGTGCGCTTGAATCCAGCTTCTCGAAACCATCCCATCTAATGCACGACCACCAGATGCCGCTAGCGCGAAAGCGGCAGACAGATAGTTAGCAAAGTGGCCTAGAACGACTCTTCCACTGTATACTCAATAGGGCCATTCCGGATTACTCTACTTTGTCCCGGAGATAAGAAAGTGTGTGACCTCGTTTTGGAAATCAGGCACACTTTCCTGTCTCTCATTGATGTCGGGAAGGCTAAGAATTTCATGCATCCACGTATATTTGTCCAGTTTATCAAGCTTTCGGAGTTGCAGCCCACAGCACAGCGGTAATATTTCGTTGGCACTGGAAGGACGAACAGAGTAATGCAACCGAGAAAAACTGGTAAAGAATCAGAAAACAAGAATTAGCATGTGAAACTCCAGTAACATGAAAACGAGGCAGCAAATGTGCCTGACGGAAGTTTATGGCATAGTGGGTAAATACAGTGAGATTCAAATTTCGTTGTGTAAACCGGGACGGCCCTATTATTATTCTCAAGAGCAATTCATTTATGTTCGAAGTATGTCCCGAGAATGATAGGTGCGTCGCAAGCTCCGTTTCCAGAGATAAGCGGAGACCGTATATAAGCGAAATAAGGTCATTTATTATGACTGATAACAGTATACAGATGTGTGTAAAATAATAAGTAAACATAAAATAATAATCTCTGGAAAGATGGGCAGTAAAAAGCGCAGCACTCAGGTAAGAGGAACCATCGAAAAAGGAAGTGGTAATGGGTGAGAAAAATGAAGAGAGATTAAACTCAAAGGTAAGTGCTGATAAAACAAAGGAATGACAGATAACATATGTTTACTAAGATCAAAGGTTAACCCTAAGACACACGCTAATCATCAGCCTATAGGAGCCAGGAGCAGAGCAAACTCGTGGCGCATTACTGAAATGAAGCAATAGTGTACCTGGGAATGAAATTTCTGAGCATGTCGCGTGCAAAAGGACCGCATGTGAATTTAAACAGAGAAGTAATGGACCAAACCGAAAAAAGGGAAAAAGGGGGTGTAAGTGAGACAAGTCCATATTCTCACAAAAATATATTTAACGGGTGAAATAGTATTTCTCCCAGAACAAGGTCACTGCTCACCTCAAACAGTGCGCTTCAGAATCTGTCAACCGCAGATGGAATGAAATCTGCTGTAAATCCAATGTCAGAATATAGTCTGACAGTACTTTTAGTTGTATTGTTTTGTTTTGTTATTCTGTTTGATTGGCATGACCCCTGAGTTCAGTACAGTGATGATGTAATTTGTTTACTACAGAATAGTGCGGAGCTTTCTAGAAGACTGAGGTCAGAATAGTGATGATGTAATTTGTTTACTACAGTATAGTGTGGAACTTTCTAGAAGACTCTGGCATGACAGTGATTACTGCAGTTCGGAATATTCTAGAGAGTAGTACATGTTTGTGGAATGGTTGGGTAGTTTCTGGAAAGTTCTAGAATGTGCTTGAATTGATGAAAAGTTCCAGAACAATGCATTAGGCTATAAATGCACAAGCACGGGTTTGTGTTAGTAAGATCAAGTCAGATAATCATCAGGAGATTAAGTCAGTGAGATCAAGTCAGTTCAAGAGAAGATCAAGTCAGTTCATCGGTGAGTTCAAGAATGTTAATCAGGAGACTACAGTTGAGTTGCAGTGAAGAGAACAGTGGCGGATCTAGGATATCACAAGGGGGGGGCCCAACATTTTGTCCGGCTGTAAGCATTTGCGCAAACTGAACCACGATTGTAGATGCGCATAGCACCGAATGGGGGGAGGGAGGCAAACCCCCCTCCCGCCCAGGAACATTTTCTGTTTTTACCTCTAAAAATCAAGCATTTTCCTTGATTCCTGAAGTATTATTCAAGAACAAACAAAAACACAGAGAACGTGTCAAACAGGAAAACTGAACATACCACAGACTTGAACTCACGACCTCGCGGTTACAGAGCGCGTGCGTTACCACTACACCACTACGATTTGAATAATAATCTCATGCTAAAAGATCTACTTGTTTATGGTCCACAGCGTTTGCGCGCGAAACCTACTTCTTTTCGTAATGCTTATTACACGTTCTATATTTTGTGCCATGAATTCTTAACAAATTTGTCGTATTTAAAATAGTCTTCAAATGCCCAAAAGACCAAATCCGTTTTTCGTGTTGGCAATAATGACGGGATTGCTTTGGAAATCGTCTAAGTTAAGGTTTGACAAAGAGAGTATTGCGAGTTTCTGAGTGATTCACTAAGGCTTCGATTAAAATTCACATCTTACCAGCAGCTTCTGTTTTTTCATCGTCACTCAGGTTCCATTCTCTTTAAAAAATGAAGTAAATTTTCTTCATTGCACAGTTGAGCAGACGACGAAAACGGAGTCGTAGTGCGCAGCGCCACTGCCGGTCGCCTGGGATATCGGGGGAGAGCCTACAGTGTATACTTAGCCATAGTTCCGTTACGAATGCGCCGTGTTCCGAATTTGACACTTGAAATTGGGTTTGAGCCAGACATAAGCCAGAACCAAGTGAACAGGTTAGACTAGACTGCAAAATATAGGTCTCTGTGTCATCACAGGATGCACCAAGTCGTCTCCATTGCAGCTCTGCAATACCTCATGGGCATTCCCAAATGTTTCGGACTGACAGGTTCAACAAGGGGCAGTAACAGCAACATAGGCTATACAAAACCCCATGCACCCTCTGCACAATACGGCGTAACAGTCTTTTGAGAGAATCATGACCCCAGCTGCCACCCCTTAAGCGTACAACCATCGAGATCTACACGCAGGGCGTCCCATAAAGAGGATTCTTTGATCTGGGAGGCGGTATGTGTCTCCATCGATCTGATCGGTGGGCACACCATTGCTACAACTGCTGCCCATTGGCGGTCTGGAGATGCGGTCGAAGGACAACCTACTGTCTTGTCACTATCAACAAGCAGGCAAGAGAATGACCAGAGGGCGCTGCTGATTTTCACTTTGGCCAACTATTTCATGTTCCTTGATATGCAGACGCTACTGTGGTTGCGATTGTTGGCTCGTTCTCGGCAAACAGCAATCGCGCTTGTTGGGGTTACCACGTCTTTTCAGGCAATACCATTGCAATGGAAGGATCTGGATGTCACATCATAAACACTCGCATCGAGTTAGAGACCATACAACGTGCTCTCGTCACGCTCTTTCAGCTGGACCTGGCTCTGGTCGTGGTCATCTTTGAAACAGACTTTTTGACTGTCCTGTCAAGGATATGCTCTGGCAACCTACCATCTTACCGTCCCCGGATTTTCATTGCCAAGCATCCATCCCGCGCTGTGTGGAACTATGTCCCTGGTCATGCCGGCGTCAAAGTGAACTATTAAAGAGTGGATCACCTCGCTGGCCGGGGGCATCTAACGAAAACAGTCCTCTCAATCTGTACGTCTCCGACATCAACAGTTTGGCTACGCACTCTTCCATCGTCAACATCAAACAGAGGATGTGTACGTATGGCGACGGGACCCGCATCCTGAACTCTGAACTTTATTTGCGACCTGCGTCACAACCCGGTCCAGGAGAATACCATGCGCGCACCCAGCCTAAAATATAGGGGGCTCGAATTTTTCGGTATGCGGACCTTTTACTGAAAAAAATCAACGAGGACTAAAACCGAAAACGGGGCCACTCGGTTCAGGCCTACGAATTGTGCATCCGCGACGAATGTCCTGTGGACTTTGTAGACCTTTGCCCCGTTTGCTCGGACTTTTTGTTTCTTTGAGGCGGACCTTTATCATAACGCTAAATCGTCGTGAGAGACCGTCCGGAGTTGGTATATGGTGAAACTCTGGACGGTCTGGGGTCAACAGAAAACCACAGTTCAGCTGTGAGTCTACACCAATGTGTTAAACGAGAGTAGTTCTACTTGCTGCGCCAGCTGCAGGTATGCTTATGTTTTATGACACCTAATGTGTGACTGGGCAAAGCGTTTTCAAAACAATGTGGACAAGTCAGTGGAGTGTGAGACCCCTGAGGTCCCTGTCAAGTCCTCACGACAATTCTACGATATGTGCCCAACTCGCCAAATTTGGGGGGCTCCTTCGAGCCTTCCGAACCCCCCCCCCCCTCAGCTAACGGGTAACATCAGTATACCTGCTGTCAAGTGGAACTGTGGCAAGACGAGTGGCACCGCTCATCGTTTATGACCCAGTCTGCGACAGTTAGTTTTGCAGGTAACTTTTGACAAAACCCGTGCTACAAAGCCTGTCATGAGCATCATACAGGACCGCATACATTTTTTTAAATTATATAATTTATCAGACATATTATGCTTATGTGAGGCTCAGCCTAATATTCTACCATGGGTAAGACTAGCCACAGTCAATAGGTTCAAAGTACATGTATGCAAATCCAGAACTTCCGTAGCCTTTTCGGGACAAAAGTATTTCATTCCATTGAAAAAGTGAGAAGTAGATTCACCAACAACTATCCTGGCGTCTGTAGTGAATCTTGTGCGATCTTTCGTTTTCTAGTCTGCGTAACGCTGTTACGACACAAGTTATAGCTATCGACATGAAGTGCCATCCGCCAAGAACTTCGGTATAAATTGCTTCCCGGGTGACAGTTTATGTCGTTACTTCGTAATGACATGAATTGTAGCCTCCAGTTTGACAATAAGGGGTGGTCGTGGATTCACGTGATAGAAGCAAAGGCCAGTTAGTGTTTCCCGTGTGGAGTTTATTTTGATCCACAGTAGCTCGATGTCGATCCTTATTGTAAAAGTACATCCACTTGATAGTTCAAGCTGTATTGAGACATAGCCAGTAGACTCAGACAGTGTGCCTAGTAGGGTGAACATCATGCGAGCATTATCAAAAACAGCATGGTAGGTGCGGGGTAGTCGTGGCCAAATTTCACTCTCCAAGTTAATCTTGTTTTTGGAGGGGAGGCGGTGTTACGACATAAACTGTCGCCATTTGTGTGAGGAGCTCCGGCCCAAGCTGTCACCCGCGTACCTTCACGCACGTGGATTCTCTTCGGTTGAAAATTAACCCGGTGAACTCGTTTTATCCACTAGCTCCTTTGTTTGTCTTTGGTTGCTGTCGGGAAGGCGAAGAATTTAACATCAAGCAGATATGTGTTTGTCTAATGTTTCTCCTGCCGGTAATAACTGCAGTATCTCGTTCACTGGCAGGTTTGTATAAGCTAGGAACCAATATGAGTGACGAGGGGTGAGACAGACCAATTTCTAAGGGCATACGTTTCGGATCTAGTTCCCTTTGTTGCGAGTTATGCCCGGGTGTGGCAACCATAAGTTCGGTTTAATCATTTATAATCTTTGAAACGATGCTTTGCAATCTTAAACATCCCTTAAAACTTTGGAATTCGTGTAAACTCCTAAGAGCCAGCTAAATTGGCAAGCGTCACCAACTCGGCGGTCACTGGGGAACCACTCACACAGAAGTATCTCTTTAAGAAATACCGGAACTTGATCAACAGTATGTAGTATAGTTACACAAGCACACGAAACAACACAAATGCCATTGGAGAGCAAAACCTATTTATTCTTGAATATATATTTTCCACTCAATATTGTTCAAGAGTAGAAAGAACGACACGACAATTACACGAATACAAGATTTTAGCAGCCACAAATCGACTGAAATTTTAGTCATTTATACAAGATATGTTTACTTCTATAAATTCAGCTTATTATAAACTTCAGTGTGTAGCAATTTGATATGTATAGCATAGGTTAGCCTAAGCTAAAAATTGGCTGTGGTCAGAGACTTGCGCTCACAAACCACAATGTTAGTCTAAGCTGTGAAAGAAGGTAAAAAGACAGTTGTCCCTGGTTAGTTTGAGGCCTGGACTCACGGACTAATAAAGACCAGCCAGCATCAATTTCAGAAATGGTCCCATAATTTTTTTTTGAAAAGCTGCACAGAGGCAGGTAAGCATGAAACAAGCAAAGTTTGAAATGCCATGACTTTCCTAGTAACCAGTAGAATTTTTGTCCCTCCCAGTTGGATTTTTTTGGGAGCCACTTAAAACCCAAAATCGTCTTCACCCAAACCACTTTTTATTTAGGCCACCAACGGTTACGGACTTGGTCTCAAATTGCTCCTGAGAGTTCTGAAATTGGAAAGAACTGACAGTTTGCTATTGACAAAGTTGACACGCCATGACAACTCAACTTTGGCAGAGACTTGTCTCAACCAATAAACTGTTAGTTCTTTGCAAGACTAAAATCACTTCTCATCTGAGTAAGGAGTAAGTATGACCAATTTATAGTATTTACTGGTCTAAATCAAAAATCACTTTCTAAAATGGAACATACAATGTAGGAAATAAAAAGGAAAATTTTTGAAAAAAGCTATGTATGAGGTGTAGTGTTCATGTACGCTGATTCATAAGTGCATCATAGACACAAATGAACAGATAAAACATTTTAAATGAAAGTTATGACTAAAATTTTTCTGTGAGTACTTTTAACTATAAACAACTGTACCACAATTTTCATTGAAAACACAACCCCCTCCCCAAAAAAGCAGTCACAAGGGAACCATGGAAACCATACTTTAACTGTCAAAACATTTGTCAACATCACATTAGATACATTGCTTCATGTCAAAACTTTTATAAAATGCAGTAAACAATTTTTTCATTTAGAATAATACACAGGCTTTCACACTGGAATAAAAGACATACATCAAAAGACAAAGACTCAATGTATAAAATTCAAAGAAAAATAACAAAAAAATCATCAGAAAGACTTAACGATGCAGCCTAAATCACAGCAAATTATACATAAACATCTCGTCTTCTGTCATCGTTAAGTACAATACTGATATCAACACTCGATATACTGTTAGTATATTTAACAGCAAATCATGTGTATACACAACAGAAAAACCATTGTCCAAAAAGTTAATGTCATCCACAGGACATCTTGGGGAGGTTGTGCCCTAGATCTGTTCATTCTTTGTCCACGAACGTCCCGGATTGTCTGTCATAGCGTGGCTATCATTCCAGGGGGTACTCCGGTCCACTTTGTTCTTGCGGGTGCACACACAGACAATGATGATGACAACGAGTATCAGAAGAACTGCACCGCCGGACACTGCCGCAATGATGATGATAGTGGTAGTACTGAGGCCTGATGGGGCTGTACAAAAGAAGAACAGAAATGAGAGAAGGCTGAGTTAAAGGGGGTCAGAGATGAGAGAAAATCGTGTTAGAGGCCGGTATTGACAAAACACTAGACTTATCTGGCATAAAGAAAAATAAGAAGATTGTGATAGATTGATAGTGAGAAACAAAACACAGGAATGACGTAAACAGAAACGAGAACATTGGGTTATAAAACAGAAATGAGTGAAGATTGGGTTTGATGGACAGTAAGAAAACACAAGATTGAGTTAAACAGAAATGAAGCTGGGTTAGAGGGATAGTGAGAAAATGCTAGATTGACACAAAAAATCAACTAGAGAATGCTGGGTTAGACGGATAATGAAATAACAGTAGATTTACATAAACAGAAATGAGGATAGGTTGGAGGCCAGTGAGAAAACACTAGACTGACATTAACAGAAATGTTAGTAGATTGGGTAAGAGAACAAATCAAGTCAAGAGTAATGCGAACAGAAACGAGAGGGAGGGAGGGAGAGAGGGAGGGCGGGGAGGGAGGAAGAGAGAGAGAGAGATTGAGATAAGAAGAGAGTGGGATAAAATAATATGAACAACTATTGGGTAAGAGAAATACCAAGATGTCATGACAGTGATGTCAGAATAATCAGACAATTGACCGAAAATTCCCATTGCAACAGGCAAATGGAATTTTGTCTGCTTACTGTCAGCACAGGTAAGTCAAACCAACATCAAGAGCTACTCAGCAGTAAATTACCTTGGGACATTCCATTTTGCATTCAAATTTGCAACACATCATAAACAGTCATGGATTCATGAAATGAGACAAGTTACATGGTCCTCTTAATACACTGAGGGCAAAATGGAGCTCTGTAGTATTCATGGCTCAATACACAGCTTCAAGCCTCATTCTTATTTTACCCATCGAAGCAGCAGCGCTCAGCATAACTGTCATGACTGCTATGTGAAAACAGAAAGTGTGGATGAGGGCAACTTTGGTTTTTCAAACTAACTTGAACAGAATTTTGTTATTTTACGTAGGTCTATTGGCCTAACCATGCAGATAAACCTACCAGTTAAAGCTTTAGCAAAATAAGAAAACGCGAGTTTAATCACTCAAAGGTAGGCCAGTAAAATGATAGGTGAAGTTCCTTTTTTCATGCCATATTGCATCACCGAGAGATCCCAGCACAAACAATAAAAGGCCAATAACAGTTACATTCAATAGGGTTCTGAATGGAACATTATTGTGTGTGGGTTATCCATAGCTGTTTGATTTAAAAGGTGATTCTTGCGGTGACAATAGGCACTAATTAGCCAATATGCCGAACAGTTCATCATCACATTTGGCAATATATGGCTCTGGTGGGCTCAGAGCGATGCTCCTAACATACTGTAGGAGCCTAATTGTTCAAGATAAGCTACAGCACATGCAGTTTTTCATGTAACCCAGTTTGTTATCATTCATCCTCTCATTTTCTGTATAACCGGACTTCGAGATAAATGGGCTTTTGCATTATGAAGTTAGTACAGTGGACTAATATTCTTTCTAGACCACAAGAATTTTAGACACAATGTGAAAGGTGATTCAGAAGGGTCTAAACGTAGTGCGGTACTTAGTATACTCGAAAAGACCAGACTAGCGATCGGACCAAAGTTGGTCTGATTACTACGCACAATGCAAAAGGTTGCACCACCGCTTCACGTGAGTGCAACGTTCTTCTCTCGTCATTTCATACACTCTCAACATTGTTGCTATATTGTTTACTCACTGTTCACTGCACAATTTTATACTTAACCATGTCTCAAAATAAGAACAGAAGTCAGATCCATATTACGGTACAGCGTACCTATATCTCATGTTTAGTACAATCAAGCTTTAAAGTTAGGACGGTGGGCATGTTAGTCATGTCAAGTGAAAAAGGTGGCAATTTGATATGGTGGGTTATCACGCTGGTCTAAAATATGTTCCTACCACGAAATAGTCCAGACTAACTCTAATGCTAAAGCAGCTAACAGTGAAAACAAAAACTAAAGTTACACGATACATTCATTTAGCATGTGATAACAACTTTACAGGCATTATGTGTTTATACAGGTGCAAGTGATTTACCTGGAGTGGTCTTCCCGCTTCCAGTAGAATCTGAGAATGACACACAGACAGATAATAACAATATCAACAAATATGAACAACCACTGTAACATATCAAATAATATAACTCAAAGCAGAATTATAGAAAATGCTCAAACATACAAAATTGGACTAAAAACTGCAGCAGGAGTGTGTTGTAATTCATTGTTGACAGTGTTGTATTCAGCTGACAGCAGTTGGAAACAAAAACGAGGAAACTGAATGAAATCAGAACCAAGTTAGAAATTTAGTATAACAAAATTATAATTGACTTACAAAGTACATCATGTTAACTTATTGATTTAACTTACCAGGAGTGGCTGCAGTTGACGGACCTGTAATAACACAAATGATATGAGTGCTAATTAAAAAAACAGTCCCAAGACTGGTAAAAACACATGAGTAATTTTTAAACTAAACTGAACAACGTTGAATTTTGACAAAGTATCAAAGCAAAAAGTCTGGCTAGGTTTCAATATTTTCATAAAGACAAGAATAAACTTTAATTCTGATTAAATTTCATCATTATCTTGAAATGCTTTTGAGCTTGAGTGTTTACAGCTGAAATTCTGCCCATTTGCCTAATTCTTCACTAAAATAAGCCGCTTGACAAATGCTTGAGCTTCAACAATAGTCACATACCAAATTCAACACTGCGTGCTCCTTCACGCAAGTACAAAAACACATTGTGTTCGAAACTTTAAGACGCTTAACTTTTCATAGGACTAGAAAATACCAATACAGTGTTTCTGCCAATTTCATCGATTTTGTTTTGCAACTCACAGTGCAAAAGGAAACCTGAGCAAGCATTAGATGACATAACATTGAAACAATCTTGCTACAGACTTACGATATGGCATGGGATCAGCGCGGGATAGTGAAGTGCCCCACTACAGCATTGTGGGTAGATATTGCAGAACTCGGGGAGCTGTATCATTTCGGGATGTGGCAATTCTTTTTAAATGAATAGGTGAGGAAACCATTTTTGGCAAAAAAATTAATTATGCGGTTCAATCAGATTTCGAGTATTCCCAAAACATGCACTTGACAGAAAAACCCGACAACAAAATGGATTGAGTACATTTCATACACTCGTCGATCGTTTCATATGACATACCTTGGGTTGTAGGTGGTTCCTCAACTATGACTGTAAATGTCGACAAATGCGTGGTCTTACACGTGACACTGGTGTCATTGACGGAAACAGTGGTGACCCCTTGTGATGACCAGGCACTTGCGACCTGGTCCCAGAACTTGCACGTTACCATGCCAACAGTGGAAGCAGGAGTCCGTGATCGTGGCATCTCTATCTCCACCTCCGTGCCAAGGTTGACAATAACTAAAGCCTCGCCTGAGAATAACAGTTTTAATAGACATTTATTATGCCGATAATCATAATTCAGACTCACACGTTTATATCCAATAATGCGTTTTTTAAAATAATTTTAATAGCTAAAAAGTTTCACATGTAGGCACTACTAAGTATGCAGGAGAAATATAACATGTTTTGTGTATTTTCTTAAAGTGGGCATTTTCAGTGTTTTCTATTATAAGCTCATTTCAATATGTCACATGGACATGTCCAGTAAATGCCTTTGCAAGCTATGTGTCACACCTACATAGTACCACTCAGTGGATTTTAACCACATAGAGCTCTAGGAAAATGGCACATGTCCAAACATTAGTAACCTTAGGCTTCAATACCCCCCCCCCCGTGTGGGAACTTCTCTGCCCTAAACACTGGTAAACAACTTGGGCATAATTTGCAAAAGCATTAAACCTAGAATTTAGTGTTAGTGATGCTAAACTATACGATAGAGTTTTGATATTTAAAAATCGATGAACTCAAATTACACCTCATGGCATTTAAAGGATTAATGTGTTGACTGATGATTAGGTTTACTTTCCACTTCATTATTATTAGTTATCTTCACATACAAAAGACATGGTTCAGCACCAGGACTTGATGTAAAGCTATTAGGGTTTTCAGACAACTTTGGGCTGTGGCCATTTCGGTAACAAACGCTTGACAGGTTGTGAGCGTACTCACAAAATATTAAATTTCTTTTGCATGACTTTGCAAGCAAGTTGTTTCATAAAACACACTCCAGGCTCATCCACCACTTTTTTAAATCATATGCAGATACCTCACTTTGCTTTAACAGATTTTTTCACTTACTGTCAATAAGACCAAACTTAATTTGGACTAAGGTGATTGCAGTAATTGTTCACTGGAATATTGCGACCGGGTTCTCAATCCCTTACTTCATGATTCTGTCAGTTGTTTTAAAGTCAACTGCTTTCTAAAACACCGGATGGCAACCTGTGTATCTCACAAGAGAGTGAAACACAATCACCTCTTGAGAAAGGAATTGCGTTTATTGAACAAAATTGCGGTAAATGAGAACATTAAATGCAGGTCATGATTGAAGATTGCATGTACGATAAGACATCATTAATGAGATCACTTTTGTGGCTGCCCTAAAACTCACGAATATTTAGTGTACATCATCTAACTCCTACTGCCTGTGTGTTTGCTCACATATTTACGTACCTGTTAGCGGGTGACTCAACACCAACTCCACTATGTCCGCTACACGGTTATCCACATCAGACTGCCGAGTAGACTTAGGGTCCATGGACGTTTCATACTGCGTGAGGGACACCTTAACCCCAAAACAGCTGGTGAATTGATTACCACAGTCCCAGTCAGTATACCTACAGATAGAACATTATGTTGTATACTATAGTCAAACGTCATTAGCAATCTGTGTTTTATTTTTTAAATGACAATCACCCTTACATTTTAAGATAATCTCCACTCATTTTGCACAAATTAAATCATTAAGAAACATATTTTCCCGATAGTCGAGGTATGCCAAAGCTGAATAGTAATACAGAGTTTGTAGTTGCAGGTGTGCAAAATTATCAAAGAAAGTATGCATTGCCAACTGCCAGTGTGCGAATTAAATAAAACGTGGCCTGTGGGTTGCCAAACACAACCAATTTACAGTAATTAATAGGTTACTAAAAGTTCTTTACCCCATTGTTGGTGAAACACTATTTTGATCACATGATTTAGAGTTACATGACACTCATCCAGGTCACCTGTTTCACCTTGTGTTTGCAACAGCATGAAATATTGCATATGGTTGGACTAAAACTGTTCCGACCTTATTAACACTGAGTCTTTCAGTTAAAATTACGTATTACTTAAGTTTGGGCTGGTATTTTCCCACGTGCAAAACTGACGGAGTGAGAATTAGGTGAGGCAAGAAATTCACACCAAGTAGCCTCGCACAAAGTAAATGAGGGTGGAGGGGGGGAGGGGGAGGTTTGGGTAAGACTGTAAAATACTCAATAATTCAATGAAAATTGAAATGGCGATGACCGTCAGTGCACTGTCGATCACGGGTATACACTGTTTCTAATGTTCAGTAGTACAAAAAAGCAAAATTACCTGTTTTCCAGCTCTGTTCCAAAGTTCACCCTCACCGGTTTGGAAGCCGAGGACTTCATGCCTGAGGTCAGGTCCCTGAAGGCGGCGGTCATCGTGTACTTGTTCCCGTTCACCACTGTAGCCGCAGACCCATAATCCAGAGTCTTACTGAGAGCCTTGATTATATTCTTCTCCACCTCATTTAGCGAAACCTTGTTGCTACCAGAGTAACTCCTCAGTCTGTTGATAAGATCCATGACTGTTGAATAGGTGTTACTGTCCACTCCATCACCACTAGCAAGGACTGCCACATAGCTGTTTAAGTAAGTGATCATACTGGCCTGGTCAGAGCTGTTTGTACTAGATAGATCTATGTTGACCAGAGCATCTATCATAATGAGGCTCTCAGCCTCGTCATAACTACCAGTGTTATGGGATGCAGCGACCACCTCAAGTTTCTTCTGTGGGATGGATGCTGTGCTATCGGGAGGGGTAATTGGCACGGCACGCTTCCTGCGTAGATTCTTTCCCTTGGACTTGAGTAAGTCCGTCAACGGCTCTAAAGAAACCATGGCACTGGAATAGTCACCTAGAAGGACAAGGTGAATAATGTCAAATGATTTGAACAACTGGCACATCTACATAGGGTGGCATGAAGCCAGCAGTGAAACTGCACATCATCTGAGCAACACAGCAGGTGAGCCTTCAGGGCAAGTGAAACTGGAATTGTCCAACAGAGCACGCCACTGTTGTGGGACTGGGACAGTACAACGCTGATTAACATCAAAGCTAAATGTGTTGATGATGGCAATTTATACAGCTGTGACTCTCTCCTGAAGGACTTATTCGATGAGCAAGCTGTTTATCAAAAACAGGCTAAGCAATATTAAATTTACCAGTGAGTGGTTGGCCTAGCTCCGTCTTCTATTCACCATAATTAACATTCAATGAATGATAATACAAACAAAGAAATGTGATGCTGAGCTTGAAATAACTATTACAAATTCTCACCAACTTGCACGTAGTCATCAACCTCACTCAAGACCTCGTCCTTCTCAGTTTCACTGATGTCACTCTTGGGTGTAATAGTAAGCTGATCTCCAATAACCAGCTGAGGATCATCAGTGGCACCGGCTGCCTATAAATATAAACAAGTGTACTGTGAATGGTACTCCATATCCTAAATATAAAGTGTACTGTGAAGGGTATTCCATATCCTAAATATAAACAAGTGTACTGTGAATGGTACTGCATACCAGTGTCAGCTAAGTACTATCAATAAAACTGTCAGAATATCACAAAGATAGATATAAAGTGAGTGTGTAAAGAAATTTTGTGATTCTTGCTATTACATAGCTGAGAACGCACTACAAGATTGTACTGTGTTACGAGACAGGGCTGCTACAGCCAACAAGGCATTTAGGGATTATTGTAGGGCATGACCCGCCAGGCATTACATCGTTATTTCAACCTTGAAATGATGTCAATATTTAAGTTGATATTTGGTTGTAAATTCATTAAAAATATCATAGTTATTAGATGTCGATTTCTGACGTATAGTCGATGCTGGCTCCCACAAAATATTGACGCGCAAACAACACCAATGCCACCAACCATCAGCCTCAAATCACGACCTCTATGCCATGTCAGGTCTGACAAAATATCGATATGCCATAAAAGCACCATTAGATTCAGCAATGAAGTACCTCACAGTGGCTTAGCATTGCGCTTTATAGCGGCCAGCGTATCTGGACCTCACTTGTTTAGCAGAATACGTAGAAGTCTAATGACAAATCCACGAAATGGAAAGAGCGAAATAGGACTGAGTTGACTGCAGCCTTTGATCAAAAAGTTAAAATAATATTGCTAAGTGGATTGCATAAAAACATGACTGTGTATTATCAAATCACTGCAAGGTGAAGTTCTGTTCACTGGAATTTGACCATGGCAGAGTTCTGACGTTGAACAAATGTGTACACACTTACTAACTTGGTTGTTGACATTGTCAAGACATTGATTCAATGTCACTGATGTCGCGACCAAAAATCAATGTTGTATGAACTTCATATGCCCGCTGGGGGTAGACTTCTAGAAGTTATTAAGTTTGAAGACAGCTACGAATGCGGCAAAATTTGTTAGTTTTTTTTGATTTTAAGAAATCACCAATTCCTAAACTTGACTTCCAACCATAGTAAAATTAACTGAAACCGAGGCAGCTCACCTTCAGTTAAATATGCTTAAAATACCAACTAAAGCTCCTTGTCACATTCATTTGTCTTTAAGCTCGCAAAGTGTTGATTGATTGCTCATAAGTCGCGGGTTTAAATTTGGTCTTAAGGCAATCTCAGAGATGCACAAACACAATCCCGCTGTGTTAGGGACTTTCAACTCACCCAGAGACATAATAATAAGATAATGTGATTTGCAACACATTACAGTACCAAGCTCAATAATAGATACTGTAGTCTTCCTATGGCATTATATACAATTCAGAGGTTTCCCACTATTCAAATGATAGAAGACTGTCATTACAAGTGGAGAGGGTTGAGTAATGTCATGCCCAGCACTGGTCACTCACCTTTACACAGAAGCTTTTTGTCTTGAGTGAAACAATTTTTGAAAATGTGTTAGACAACTGCCACCCAGACACAAACTTCCGTCGACCAGTATCCTTATCAATCTCACAAAATCTGTATTGAAGAAGTGACCCGTCACTCGCCTGACAGCTGTGTACGAACAGGTCCACCTGGTGGAGAGGAGCAGGCGTAAAGTACTGTGACTAAAACTGGCAATCCATGATCATCCCAATACCAATAAATACTTGCATGCAATGCCTGTGCCACAAGTTTTAAATCGCCATAGTTACCATAAGCAATTAGTGTAACAGTGTCTATAGTGCAATTCAAAAGTTTTGAGACAAAATGATCTGGAACATGCAATTACAGACTGATCATAAAATATAGTAATTACCAGTCAATTGTAATATACTATCATAGTTCTCACCATATTTTACACAAAATAATTGCCAAAATTGACATTTTCCATTTTCAAAGACTGATCACCGTCTTGTTCCATATAATGCGAACATTTATTTACCAAATGTTGGTTTAAGACATCCACACACTCAGTACAACCCGGCCGCCACCTTAAAATTGTTTAGTTTATTTCTTTGGAGCCATATTATGTGCCAAATAGTTTTAGGTGACATTCGGCTCCAAAATCGGGGGATTGAATGCCCTGATAGGCCCATGCACGCGCTTATATCCCAAATTATGAATCGTTTCCATGTTTTTCATTGCTCAAAATGTTTCACCTACAACAGCGTGCACTTAACCTCTACCAGCTATTGGACGTAAACGGGTATCTCCAGGCTACAATGGCTTCACAGTACAATGCACATTGCATCACTCTGAATGTCTCACCCATTTTTAGTATTTTTTATTTAAATGTTAACTGTGATTGAAAATATGTCAGTGCCAACATAAGTCAGGCGCTTTAAAACCTGGTTCTCCTGTTGTACAATTCAAGTGTTTCAACAGATGAATTTCTTTAAATCCTGACAGAGGCATAACTAGCATCACATGGTGAACAAGCAAAATCATCCTGAGATCTTTTCATCTTATTTTATATTAAAAGTGAGTCATTACCTTATCAAGCTCTGTGACAACTGTCGGCCCCTCAAAGATACAGCCTACAATTGACTGCTTAACCTTCACTATGACACCTGCATCGGCGCTTTCATTAGCTGTATTGGTCACAGCAATGTTGATTTTGTAGGTGCCACCACTCTGCAAGGCATCTGAAAATCACATGTCAACCACGATAACAAACTTCCACTGCCAAGCGTCTTTCGAGTTGCCCCATCACTGTCACTTTTTTGCATTTTTTGAAGAAACTTTAATCTGTCAATCTCTTACCCGTTGAATTTCAGTTGATGCAATGACCTCTAAACTTTCCATCGTCTAGGTTTAATAGACTTAATTTAAAAACAATTCTGATTCAGGATCCCGGTTTGAAATGTCAGATGCAAGATGGGGCCTAAACTTACCTCAGATTAGTCATGACTAAAATATGATCAGTTTGTGACTAAATAATTAGTCATGACTGGAATGTGACTAGAATGTCTGAAAATATGTGATAGACTTTCCATACTATATGGGTATCACTTAAATGAAACTAATATATCCTTGTGTATATGGATGTGACTTAAATATGAGTAATTGATATCTTTGCCTCAAACAGGTATAACTTTTACTTATTACACCCATGAGGTTACAGAGTTTCTTAGTGGTAGTCTAATTTCACAAGTATGGTATTCCATAAGCTCAGAGCTTTAAGTTATGTCAAAATTCTCACAAAAAGTGCACCAGGAATCCAGTCCAGGTGAAAATTGACAGTTGCACCATGGTCCTGGGAAGGTTGGAGTTTGCTAATGCCAACACAAAAGTCCATTGAATTCAGCCCAGCTGCTTGGGCTGCTTGGTCACCTATGTAATCCTTTATGACAAGTACCTCATTATGTCATAAAACTAGGTGCCTGTTGACTGTTGGCAGCCCAGCCAGCTTGCTCTCTATTGTGTTGGCAGGGAATGGGGTAATAGAAACTTGTGCTTCAGTTCACAAATTTAACTGGATTTTGGCTTGAATTTTCACCTATACCTAGGTCCCTCATGGGGGAACACCACACCAGGAGGTGGTACAGCAACCAGTTAGGTACTGTATTGGGTCAGTACCATTTCGACTGGAGCACCTTAATTTCTAGTCTCCTGAAATTTTCAGAATGATAGGCAATGTTAACAGTGTAATTTCCTCTCCTTATGGCTTAGCCTTAAACCTGTATTATATATGCAACACAAAATAAAAGAAATTTCCCACCACGACCGCCAACACTTCGAAACCAGTCATAAAAAGATCACGCCTAGTTGTCTAATCCACAGAGGTAGTGTCGTGATCTTCAAAAGAAATAAATATTCTTGGAATTTTTTTGGACGAAAATATTAATTTTACAATTTCGTTTCCAGTGCTTTTTCCTAGCACTTAGCCCTGTCGGAATTTTCTTGTTTGACTGAATTTTCTGTAATTTTTGTCCAAATGTGGGGAAAGGGAAATTATCCCCTGGTTATAAGCCTATGCACAGACAATGTGTTATAGCATAGTTGACAACATCACACTAACTGTATGCGCTACTTAGGAATATTTCATTGAATAGGGTGTCGGGGAAAAAATTGCTAATAGGGGTCCACAGCAGTCGGACCACCCAAAAATCAACATCCTTGGCCTTCTCAGCAGAAACACATTCAATTTTGTAATGATCCTTCGAGTGGCTTGACAGACAGAAAGATGCACTTCAACAAAAAACATACTAAAAGTGATAAAAATGGCTACTCAAAGGCACAGAATACGACAAATCATTCATAGAAAACCTCTACGTCCCAGGCACGCCTTTGCCAATAAAAGCATGTCCGACAAATTTCATTAACACCTTTCACAATTACAACGTCAATCATGAACCTTGTTCACCAAAGTGGAAAATCAGAGAGGAGAACGGTCAACACTCAGACGACCAACACCGCGAATTCCCCTACTCGTGTGATGATTCCCTATGTTAAGGGTGTGTCTGATCTTCTCAACAGGACATTTAAACAGTTTGACATTTGTGCCATTCACAAACCGGTTGATTTTCTCCGCAGCCAACTGGTTAACGTCAAAGACAATGCTCCTAAGCATAACAAATCATGCGTAGCCTATGGTGATCAGTGCAAGAACCCACAATACTTAAACATCTATGTCTGGTGAAATGAAACAGTCCTTAAAAATGCACATGTCACAACATTGTCGCCCTAGTTACGGGGACACATGACTCGGCTATCTTTTGCCACTTATGCGCCACCGGACATGATTTTGATACTGATTATGTCACTATCCTAGACTGTGAGGAAGATTGGTTAAGAAGCTTTGCATGAGTGCATCCAACGCCTCTCACAATAAACAGGGTGGATTAAGGTTCCAACTGCTACACATATGGGATAGTGTCCTGACCTCGATGAATTGCAGTCTGGCTAAAATGCCACCTACCATATTGATTGTAACACCACCAGCCAAGCTGATGTCCATGAGAGATGGACGCAACGTCGCTAAGCCAATTCCGACTTATTTTTTTCTATACCTTTCAGCAGATGAAAAAAGCATACAATCATCAAAATGAAAAAATGGACTAAGGGGGCACCCAATATGGCATAAGGGTGCACCCAATGTGGCATCAGGGGGCAACCAATGTGGCATCAGGGGGCAACCAATGTGGCATCAGGGGGCAACCAATATGATGGTAATGTTTAGTACGATGACATTCCCACAATGTACCTGTCAACTTTCGTAAATGTCCATCGAAGGACAAGGTAGATATAAATTAAAGCCAATAAAAAATATTGTCACCAGCCCGTAAATGTAGGTGCATGACACACACAACAAGAGTAGAATTAGTTCATAGTCCACATATGTTCCCATGTTCATAGGATCAACACACCTGCCAAATTTCACAAAGAATGTGGAAGGGCAGATACAGTAACAGATACCAGACGAAAGATGCCTAGACTCTCACACAGTGTGAGTGCATAAAAAGCAAACAACAGAAACATTCCAATTACCTTTAGCAATTTTTAGGACACATCGGTACTTCTTTTCCTGGCTATTCGTGGTACTTTTTTCGATGAACTCAGTGATCTCAACTTTAGAAATGTCAAATGTAGCATAATCTGAAAAGAAATAGACAAGTCCGTTTACTCCAGTGCTTATTCTAAAAGCACAATGGTGGCTTTATGACATCATTTTTGTGATACTGTCTGGAAGTATACTGTCTGAATTTTGGCTTAAGCCTCCATTGATGTTCAAATAATAAAAAGATGGTGAACTGTCCCCCATGTGTTGATTGTCCACACAGAATTGTTATCACGTGGTCTGTAAGGTATTTCCAGGCAACAAGCTCACAGACGCGTAAAAAACTTCACCTATTCAGGTAACAATTTGGAGGACAAGTGAAATTTTGTTCTTCATTTTTCATAAAAAATGTGTGGCTCCAAATAAAAATATTGCTCATTTTTCAAGTACCATTACACTAAAAATAACTACAAAATTAACGCACACTGTTTTGAGAAACTGGCACTCAAAAAGCCTTAGATTTTCATGTAATTACAAGTCAGGACTATGCACTGGTTTATGAATGGTTGTAGTAGAACATTTAATTGAATAATGATCACCAAGAAGTATATTGGAGAATGCTAGTTTCGATAATGCTGTTTCTGGCAGACTGGATAACAATTTATGAGTGAATACTACTTGACAGTGTGAGATTGGATAATGGCAAGTGGTAGTTTGGTGTAGACTTACTTGTAGATTTGGTAATGATAGTTCGGATAACACTACTTCTGGTATTATAACACTTTTGGACAAATATAGTGGCCAAAAATTACCATTTATGATCGACATAAGTCCTGAATAATACAGATATGATACATGCATCACAAGGTCATTACCAGAGATGAAAAGGAGACCGAGGTAGGCAATATATGGTCACTTATTTTGACTAATACAATTATAAGTAATCCATTTCTCAATATCCAAGTTCCTCGAACGCTGCTCACATTTTTCAAAACATTTTTCATGGCAGCTTTGGTAAAGAAACTGAATAAAGTCATGGCATTAATTGGACACAATCAGAAAATACAATTTCGCTTTTCGGCCATACTGTATCCTAAAATTGGTGATTATATGGTTTTATTGAATTATGATAGTTGCAGCACACTGCAACCTCCGATTGTGTTTGGTGACCTGGGAAAAATCTCAAGTCACCACAAAGTCACCACATCTAGTATGAAAGACAGAAATAATTCCCCCGAAATTCGTGTCAGATTACGGTGACTTCCAAACTTTCCTTGATTTAATGCGTTGAAAGTCGTTTGCGAATAGTATTTTTTAAATATCACTTAGTGTCAGGTGCGCTGATTACAACAATTGCTGGAGTACATGAGCTTATCAGATGAACGCAAACAATGAGATAGCTGGACTATGTAAACATTTTGTTTGTCAACATTCTCCCCTTGCTATCGCTGTCCGATTGATAAGAATATGGCTGTAACCCGAGTTACTAATCCCCAAAACCGGGAAACTCATCCTACAGGGTGGGGCTGTCACATTCAGAACATCGTATCTCAGAAATAGCTCATCAGATTTATAACAAACATTCAGAAACTGCGTTGTGCTGTGGTCTCCAAATCGCTTTAGACATTGTTTTTGAAATGTATCAACTTTACAGGTGAGAGGAGCTTTAAAAATAGCACTTTATTTAATGATTTAATCAGTCTGTAATTAAAATAAACTCCAAAGATGCATCAAACAAAAAAGAATTGTAAACTAAGTGTTTTGAGATCTCATCTTGAACGCAAAATTTGACCATGTTGTTAATACCGTTGTTTTTGCTAAATTTAACTTAAAAGACATGACCATGATTTCCAAACTGACTAAAAGTAAAAAAATCAAATTTTACATTTATTTATTTCCACTTCAAGATTCTCATATTGCCATCATGGTGCTTTTTTCATCCATCTTGCAAGTCTTCTTTTTAAGTCTTCTCCTTACGTCATAATAAATGACATTATTCGCAATCCTCATAATCTTGTTGCATATTTAGCTCATGGCGTACCCAAGGCAAAATAGATTACGATAAATTAAATTTAACTATAATTGTTAAATGCATTTATCGTCGTCATTTTGACATTTGTCACTTTTACTTTTATATCAACCCTTAGGGATTGTTTTGCAGTACTCGTTTCTATTTACAGCCTCAGGGGTCTACTTTAATTTGTACTCAAACATTTCTCTCGTCGACTCCTGATTGGGCAATCATATTTCCTAGCTTAGCCTCGTTCATACCGGCAGCCACCTACCTCGTCGTCTGCAAGACCTACGTTTTTCTGTATTTTTCCCTACCCTCCATCCCGGGTGCCTGTTTCTTATCTATAGTTTTGAAGATAGATGACAAAATACACATATTTGTCAATAAGGTCCTACATAATGTTAACATTATAGTGATGGTGACTAAGATGATACAATGAAAACAGGATGTTAAAACAGGATTGTCCAGCTGTCTCATTTGTGAGGTCATCAGTGTCATGAGCAGGGTACAATAACAGATCATTGCAACGTGATGGACAGACATGAGAAGGTAGGCCATGGCAGGACACTGGATATTGAAAGTAGAGGAATAATAATATAATAAATAATAATATTTCTAAGCAATGATGTGACAATAGAGCTGCAAAAACATGACTGAAAGACCTGTAACTGGATCAAAGACTATATGTCCTATATCACACCACAGTACCTGCTCCAGTGTCCAAACTGTAAACGATACCGCTGCGTAATACCGGCGACCTGCTGGAGATTAGGAAGCGTCCAAATAGCTGTTTTCCAGCCCGGACGCTGACTTCGCCAGTTCGGATAACACCCCTGGGTCTAATCTGTGAATGCACGATGAAGTAACTGTACTCGTATCAATACAGATTAACATGTTCAATGTCTGAATGGTCTATTACCATTTAACCCCACTCAGGAAATATTACCAATGAGCACCGTTGAGGATATAAAAACCAATTAGCCCCACTGAGGACATAAAACCAATCAACTCCACTCAGGAAATATTACCAATGATCTCCACTCAGGACAATTACCAATGAGCCCACTCAGGACATTTTTTCCAAAGAGCTGCGCTCAGGATATACTACCAAAGTGAACCCCACTCAGGAAATAAGTCATGAACCCCATTCAGGAGATATTACCAGTGAGCCCCACTCTGGACATATTAGTAATGAACCCTACTCTGGACATACCAAATGTGCCCACTAAAGACATCAAACCAATGGGTCCCAGGATGTATTACCAATAAGCCCACATAGACATATTTACCAGTTAGCCCACATGGGACATATTAGTATTAAGCCCCACTCAGGACATGTTACACTTCTGGAACTCAGTGTTAAATCACCTTATTTGATTTGAATTTATTTCTTTTGAGAAAAAATAAACTCAAATTGAATTATACAAGTCCTAAAAAATGCAAGTTGAAAACATGGGTTGAGCGCATGTCCATTCTCACTTAAAAGCCATAAAAAATCACACTCTGCTGATAAAATAACTGTCTACATCGATGCAAATTTCATTTTGCTCTTTCAAAGCAAAAGCAATGACATCGCTTTTTATCCAATCAATTGGAATTGATTATAAATGTAATTCCAAGACGGCCGTGTTGCCTTGGCAACTGAAACTATCAGGAAAAAACTAAAAAAACAACTGCAGGTGGTCTGGTACAGGCTGCGCATGTGGGCCCACTTCACTGATCGCCTGGAACTATTTTTATGCTTTATTTAAAATAGTAAGTTAAAACTGAGCTGAGGAACTAGTAACCGACTCAAGGGTTTAGTCATGTGACACAATGGGACTTGAACCCACGACCTCAAGTAAAGAAATCGGGCACCTATCACACCAGGCGATACTGCCTCCACAGGATGTAGCATGCAACTTTTAAGGGGCCTAGCATGAAAAAATGACAACTAGTCGGTTCTTCTCAAGCCTTGAAAAATGTCTTATCTTTATAAGGAACAAGCAAGGCCATCACCGATTGAGTTATGCAGAGTGCAATCAAGAGGTGCCTATAAGTGGCTCTAACTGTTACCCGCGTAGGCTTGCCAGCTACCATAGTCATTATGATGGACTTGGTATAACTCTTACCCGCGCAGGCTTGCCAGCTACCATAGTCATTATGATGGACTTGGTATAACTGTTACCAGTGGAGGCTTGCCAGCTACCATAGTCATTATGATGGACTTGGTATAACTGTTACCCGTGGAGGCTTGCCAGCTACCATAGTCATTATGATGGACTTGGTATAACTCTTACCTGTGGAGGCTTGCCAGCTACCATAGTCATTATGATGGACTTGGTATAACTCTTACCCGCGCAGGCTTGCCAGCTACCATAATCATTATGATGGACTTGGCATAACTCTTACCCGCGGAGGCTTGCCAGCTACCATAGTCATTATGATGGACTTGGTTGAAGACAGTCCCTGAGCGTCCTTGGCAACTGTCAAGCTCAGTTGGTAGCGACCTGCTATGAAACTGCTTGGGTCCAGGCTTAACTTGGCTGTTCTACTTGAGGTAGGATCTAATGCAATGCTGGCCAAGTACTGATCGGAATCATCGATCTGGAATGAAAGCCAGTTAAATGTCATATGCTGAGTTTGCTACCTGAGTGTTCACAAATTTAATTTAGGAAGCAAGTCTCACCACCTTCCATATAAAGGGAATACACACATGACACAGATGTTTACCAAAACGTAATTATAGTTTTCATATTAAGAAAATGAACTGTTCAGCTGTTAAAAACTTCAGTAACCAAAATTTAAGAAAAGAATGACATCAGTCAATCCTTGGAATGAATATATTGAAAAATCTAAGGCATGAATACAAGATGCCATATGTTCCCCCTGAAGGGCTACATACAGCGCTACATTCCCATATGTTCCCCCTGACAAGCTACATACAGCGCTACATTCCCATAGGTAAGTCATATCATCGGAGTAGCCATTGGGGTCACTGCTCTCTTCACCACTGAACTCAATTATCCCGTCGTCTATACCAACACGCCGCTTCTTTAAGCCTGCAAGAACAATTAGAATGTAGCATATTCACTGACCACTGTTAGTAACAATGAAAATCAACAACATTACGGCGTTTTCCCATTGCTCCCAACTTGTTCAATTCTATAGCCCAACAACAAGATGGGAAGTTTACACCTGTAGCCAATATCTTACACGACTGATTAACATATCTGAACATAAACCAATAGGCTACGCATTTCTGAAATCTTCGTCAAATGGTGATCATGTTTAGTTTTTGAATCGCCAAAATCGCTCAACTGCAACCGAAGTTACCACAATCAATTCTTTCCGAATAGGCCAACCCCAATTCACTTTGAGTTTCACTGTGTTCACACGTGGTGTGTAATAAGCCTAGTAGATAATTGGCCTGCTTGTTGTCATAACAGACAAAAGACTGTGCTTATTGGCAGTTAACTAACAAGCTAGATGTTATCACAAGTTCAGAACCCCCTACGTCTGGTAAAGTCACTGAACGGGAAAATGCTGAATACCAAATGTTCCAACATGTCTGCTCTCACACCCAGAACACAGCATAACACTGCATTTACCCCCATCTGCTGGTTGGAGCAGCCATTTACTCCAGGCATTTAAAAGTGGTTACCCAAAACTGGCCAACTTGACAAGCGCAATTATAGCTAGTACAGTAAAGGAAAACAACAAAGGAGCACCGAAACGGGAAGTACACAGTGTCACTTAAAATGTGCCATTTTGACATGAAAATTGACAAAATGGGAGTTCTGTTCTATCAAAAACACCATAGATTTTAAGTCAAGTAATACACTGAAAACCAAGATATTTTTTCACAATCCAAAGAAGCCAATTATCCAACTTGAAAACAAAGTCTAGAGCTGTTACTCTACTATAAAATCAACTGCTTGACTCACCCTGAATAACAGCTTTCAGAGGAAGACTTTGAACAGTGACTGTGACTGACTGGATAATGGGCGTGGTGCCGCTTGCTTCGATAGTCAAGGTGAACACTGTTGTTGATCCAGCTGCAAAGCATTATGGGTACTAGACGTACAGGTTCTTAATGTCAAGGTGAACTTAAGGCAAGTAAATTTGATGCCGTCCAATTTCATTTTCAATGAGAAGCCTTTAGTACAAAATTCAATATAGGTGGTAAACATGTACAGAAAAATGATTTCAGTTGGAGCTAATGACGATTTTGCTATGCAGGAACCCCAAAGATTTATTAGCAAGCTATGATATTTAAGTGGAAAAACACAAAGTTGACTTTAATCACAAGATTAAAAGAATATCCCAGCTCTCACATGTTTGCCATACTCCAAAGAATGAGTGCTCCTCAAATCAGATTATTGTATCCTGAGTTCAAATTCCAGTCATTTCTGTAGAAAACTTGGCCTCTAAGTTCTGTAATTTAGTCTCTCTTACTAGGTGCATCAGCACGGCAGTGTTAAAGTAACCTGCACTAGACTTCGACAACCGATTGTGGTTGGAGCAGAAACTCAATCATTTTTGAACCCAAGTCCACTCTGATATTTTCAAATGACTCATAAATCCATGCCTTTAAAAACAACTGTCAATCTTTTGGATTCCTGAAATAAGAAAGTCACCGACATTTCGCATTGAATCCAGAGATTTTCCCGGTCATCAGCTTTCAGATTATTCTTGGGTACAATTTAGGACTGCATGTGAGCTGCATGTACAAACATTCTAGACTTCACTTAAAAGGAAAGGAACTCAGTTAACATGGTGCTCCATTGTGAAATGCGCAAAGCACAGTACCGCCCAATCTCTCTTCAAAGAAATACCCACTTGCAAACAAACTGAATATGGACATGTCAGGGCTTGGAATGATCAATGACAAGATAGAAAAAAAAATTCCAGGTGATGTATCGTTCCACAAATAGGCTTATTTTTTGTGCTGTAAAATTGAACTGAAATAAACATTTTTGTCAAAATAATGATAAGAGACGAAAAAAAGAGGAAACTGGAAATCAAATAAGAGGAAATCGAAACCAAAATGAGGAATACACCTTAAAAGAGGAAAATTCCAAACCCTGACATGCGCAGTGTACCAACCTGGCAGACTACGTTTTTTCAATGAACATATGTGCCTCCTGCACAAATCCACACCACTTCTTGCTGGACTTGATGACCATGTATACGTGACTCGGCCAAACTTAGCACAAGATGGCTTCCTAATCGTAGACTCAATTCTTATCCTGGAAACACAGTTCAGTAACATTTGCGACTACGTGTAACTTCAGAACAGCAGACAGGTGGGTATTAAGACTATGCAGGACCCTAAAAAATGTCCACTTTTGGGTAATTTTGGTATGCAAGATCTCAGATGGCTGATCGGATTGATACGTAACTTTCAGAGACACTATGCACGCAGCAAAAGTCCTCCAAAGCATGACAGGTTAGGAACTGGTTTTAAAACTTTCCACTTTAACGGTAGAGGCCATCAACAAACAGGACTTCTGTAACTTTATGAAAAACCTCAAAAAAAAGTTGCATCAATCGAAAACAAAATGGGAATTTAGAGATCGAGCTATAAAAATTGCAGATTTTCTATTTTTGCACAGTGTGTGAAGTACATGCATGTCATTTGCTGTACGGGGTCGGGCATGTTTTTGGACGGCTTTACATCAAAAAAACTGTGAGGTAACGGTTCTAAGTTTTTATTTTCTCTAAAAACTTGAGACTACTAAAAGCAAACCTTGGTTACAAGGTAGGTCCAAGGAGGTTCATTGTATTACGAGGTTCCACTACATAATATATATGCATGCAGCAGGCGCATATTAAAATATACCAGCTATAGACAAGATCTGATAAGTGGATGAAATGATTTCAAGTTGTGGACTTCAATTTTTCAATAACATACTAATTGTATGCCTCAATCTAAAATGACCAGCTCAAAATTAATGCTCAAAATTAATGGCATTCCGTTGCATGATTGGCTCGCTAAAAAGATTACTTTGATTGGCATGTGGACTTAGAAATGTGCATTGCATATTGAAAAATATACCTTCAAAACTATAGTAGAAATAACATTTAAAAAATTACACAACATATGAACAAGTTCACCTAGTAAATCATGAAGTATAGAAATTCCAAGTTATACATGAATGGATAGTTGGGGAGTTCTTACACATCACAAAACTTGGTCGGTTGACAACGACAATCCCTGAGTGAACAGATTTGCAAACAATAAAAATAAACAACTGTTACAAAACACTTCCAATTGAAAACACATGGCACTGCAGGAACTATTACCAAACACAAAGTCCTTTACAACACACAATGTTTAGTACAAGGGTTGCTACCCAAAATGAAGTCCCATGCTGCAAAAGTGGTTGGCAGGCCACATGTGGCCCACAGCTGTGGCCAGTTGCTGATTCCAGGGTCTAGAGTTCAATCTTTTACTGACTCGAAATCTAACTCAAATGTTTCTTATGGAGGGCTTGGAATGGCCAATGACAAAAACGCGGAAACTTTTACGGCTCAAAACATGCGCACTAGTCAGCCTTGAAATAGTCGATATGAACCTTACGCCGACAAAAAAAAATCGGGAGGACTAAAAAAAAGAAGAAAAAAACAAAAAAACGTTACCACCATCAGTAGCATGCGTCTGCGTCTTTTGGCTCGTCCGTCCGCTCCCACCCCCACACATTTTTGGCTGCAGCGCCGTAGTATTTGTCACCGTGGTTTACAATCACACGAGACGCCATTGAAAATCCCACCATGCTATCCAAGATGCCCCGGCAATGTTGACAATTTACGTTCTTCCGAAACATAAAGAGTAACTTCCGCTTTTCGAGGTGAACGTCGTCGGCAACCCCGCGGTAAGAAAGGAATTTGCCGCGGAAATTTTATATCAAATCCGATTTTTTTTACGTGGAAATATAATAAAATGCGCGGACAGAACATTTGAAAAAAGCGGAAATCCGCATTTCCGCGGAAAATTCCAAGCTTTGCTTATTTAATCTACGCTCGGGCATACAATTGCTTCAAACAGGGATAGCTGTTTAATCTTACTTTGCATTTGATGACCCCACCATTAAAGCTGAAAATTGGAGTCCGAACTTAAAGTTTTGAGTTTTTCAAGTTTTTACTTGTTGTCTAACAACTTTATTAACTAGCTCGAATTTAGGGTTAACCAAGTGTGAACTTGGAACTAGAAAAGAATTACCTTAAACCATGATGAACACATTACCTTAAACCATGATGGACACAGCAACACAATATTAAAAATTTATCTCGAGTTCGCACAAAACTAATTTTGAGTCTGATTTTGAGTACGAAGCTTAGACCTTGGCCCCAGGTCAAGGCAACATGTCTGGAACAGCTGAGTGAAGCCATAGCGCACCATATGAATCATTACCTGTCATTATAACTAGGGTTTTCTGGATTGGAGGCCATTGATGTTATGATTGGAGTTTGTCCACTGTCGGCCTTGGCTACATGCTGAGCAGAGGCAGATTTGTTGAACACATTAGTGACAGTGACGGTGAACGTGTAAGTGGCGTCCTCTGAAGTCAATGACGCGTCCAGTTTAACACGCGATTTTTTCTCCCCTGCAAAAATATTGAGTATTATGAATTCGAAATCAGTGTACTCATTGGCCACAATGCAGTTTGGAAGAATTTAATAAAAATGTGATAGGTGTAGATCACATACCAAACACAGGACAAAATCTTAAAGCCAAGCAAGAGACAAATTAACATGAAAAAACACCAACCCAGATTACAATAAAATTGCAGCTTAGGGACACACAAGGAGATTAATCCATGAAAAAATATTGCATGTTGCACCATCGTTGCGATGAGCATATCAGACAAATTTCATACAAAGAATCTAAGCAAACAAAAAACACTAAAAAATGGAACTGAATTTCTTGAAGTTCTCGCCATCTGCCCTTGCCTACATAAACACAAAGCTAACAAAGTCACGAAAGAACCCGCAAGGAATTTTTTGAGATACAGGTGTGGTGCAAGATGGTCAGATGGCGGATATACACCACAGCAATATGCAGTCATGTAAGAATGTATATGGGGACACACAAAAACATACTTATACAGAGCCAATTGAAACATCTAACATAATATGTTAGTATTACCTGATGTTGCCTCAATCCATCAAATAAAACATTGCGGCATGGTGTATCCAGTTTCAAGAATCAGTACTACAAGGTATGGATTTATCAAAGGAGCATCTTGTTCAAACATGAAAAAACTTCCTTTGAATATATCGAGATTGAACAATATTAAGGACAGTAGAAACTTGCATCTGTTATCAGACTATGGCAGACTTACCATCCAAGACTGCTTGTATATCCGTCACATTAGTGTCGTCAACACTGGATACCGTCCAAGTGTATTGCAGCGGCCGGCAGATGCTGCCCTTTGGAACCTGCGCCGTCATCCTTAGTTTACTGCCAGGGCACTGAGCAATAGTGGCCGATCCACTAATCTTAACAACAGGAACTTCTTGAAATGAGTCTCCTGACACAACAACTGTTTTGGCAGCCATGGCTTTGCTGTACTTCTGACCAGCATGTTTAAGGACGTTGGCTCTGAATTTCAGACTGTCACCTGCTCAACACAATTATAGGGTAATGTGGTAATGAATATGGTAAGAAGGAATGCTCAGAGAGTGGAAAAAGTATAGTTAGTGAACACTACATGCCATAATCCACAGGGTGTTGCCATATCTTAGAGGAGTTCATCTAGATTTTATTGCTATGAGTAGATGGTTTCGTCCACAGATTGTTTCAATATGTTGGATGGTTTCATACACAAATTGTCAATCAGAGGCACTTGATGATTTTATTGAGACACATCCATATCCAGTGATAGTTCATAACTTATTTGTCAAATTTCATGCACATCTATCACGTGGATAGATATGAAGGTCAACACAGAGAAAAACAAAATCGCCCAACCTGTTAACTGGATTGTTCACTTCTCCGCTTTATATAAAAATTATTATTATGCATCATACTTGTTTGATAGCAAAACATGGTGTTACCCAAGTTTAAACAGTAGCGCAGAGGTCACACTCTCATGTCTAATAATCTTAACTAAACTTGGACACCCAAAAATATATAGAACATTTGGTACTTAAAACATATGAAAATCAGCAGAAGTAGACCGCCCTATTACTATTAAAGACAGCATGCAACTTCCTTGGGATGTAAAAGTACACAAAAAACCTCAAAACTCATACCTGGTTTGAGAATGCTGTTCTCGATGGTGACGACATTTTTGGACACAAAGCTACACTTTACATCTGAAGCAAGGGCAGTCTCTATACCTTTTGAGCAACTTTCTAAGTTTGTCCTATCGATGGGTAAGTCACTCACGATGGCTAATCTACAGTCTGCAAAAACAGCATGAAAGACGCTCATCACATGGTCAATAGCACGACTGACTGATATACTGACTACAGTAGCCGATATCAACAAATCTGTTCATGGCAACAAGTCATAAATCTTTAATTCCGAGTGAAACTATTTTCTGAAAAAATTGTGAGGAAAGCTAGATCAACTGGTCATGCGGGAAAAATAATAAGTCATGGCTCATCAGTTTTGCAAGACTGCACGCAAAATTAGTAGCTGTGACAAACAAAAGGTTTTAGACGTAGGTAACGAGTCATGATAGCCCACAATCAGTCATCTTTCAAATGAATCAAAGGAATTATTTATCATAACAGAGAAATGGTGAAATTCAATGTAATCAAGAAATGGTAAATCAAAATAAATCATTTCCTGTAATTTTTGCAGTTGGGAGAATTAGCTGTCTCTTGGTGATGAAAGAGAAAAGCATTTCGTCAGTTAACTCAGCGTATCTCACATTAGATCTTAGGGTCCTATTACACCAACTAAGGTACTTTTTACGGTGGCATATTGAAAATATTACAAAAGCAAGTAAGAATAAACTAAGTGTTGCACAATTTAGGTGAGAAGCTCAATATGCAATGTTTTGGAAATCAAGCCAATCTCTCTAACATACCCAAACTGTTTCGTGAATACAACCAACTTCATCTAGATGCGCTAAGAAGTTCTGAGAACAGGTTAATTGTAACAGCGCCTTCATCTACGCGTTGTACAGACTCACCACTCTTTAAAGTAACACTGAGTATTGTTGGAGCTTTACAGTAGACGGTGTACTCAAGACCACTACCAACGGGTTTGCGGTCAGCATAGATGAAGAACACAGTGACCTTTTGTGATTTCGAAACGTCCGGAACAGAACACGTCAACACCTTAGTTTTCACGCTTCCTGACATGGACAACTTTCGACCATTCTCTAGCTCTGTTACCAGACAAACAAACATACAGTTTATTATAGACGCGCTCAACTAAAATGTGACCAATTTTGCATAAAAATAATTATTTTGCTAAAGTCGTTTTTTCATTTTTCAAATTGATTTTTCATCGTTGTTATGAGTTCTCTCACATTTTCAAGTACTCTCTGGTGGTAGCTATATTATCAAACAGGCCTTGAACACAGTAAAGCTACAGTAATTTGGAACTACATAAGGCAAGTAAAACGTCATTCATCAGTCATATTGTGTTGCCAGTCATATTGTGTTCCAAATTGAAAAGACTATTATGATAATACTCTTGCTACTGAGTACAAAGTGGGTAGTGACCCTGTAATATTAAAAACATCTAAACAGACACACAAGGTTTGCTTCAGAATTAAATACACACAATAATGTTGATGGATTTTTCTCATTCGAAGTCAGCTTGCTAATGAGCTTATTGATTCTTTTTACTATAATTATAATAAATCATATTTTTGAACAACAATTTTCTTGTTTACAGACGGAGTTGACATCTAAAATTTTAATAGCTGATAACCATATCACTTACTAGATTAATTCTCCTCTGTGTACAACATAATATGCCCAATTACAAAACCACCAGGCAGCAGTAGGATTTTGAGGTAAGTGTCATGATGGTCTCTCAGGGGAAATGCAGAAACTGCCAAAAACATTTCCATTGATCATTTAGGTGTACTTTGGGAGCAAGTTTGTTCAAATCTGTATTTTCTCATTTAGCTGAATGACTTACCAATTAAGCACCCGGTCGGTGGTGCAGTTTCTTTAGCAAATTCTATCTCAACTTTAACAGTGTTTTTCTCACCACAGCTGATAGTGTACTCATCAATTGAGTCGACACGCTTGTAAACTATACCTGAAAGTGAAATCAAATCAGAGGCTTAGACGAAACTAGTCTGAAAGTTTAAACTCTGTCTGGTTAACGCTGCGTTCAACGCATGTTAACTACAGCACTTGTCACATTGATTCCTTGGTTTGTATCTCTCTCAGAACCAACGTGTTCATTGTGTGATTGGTCTAGAACAGTGTGAAAGGATTCTAATTTTCCTAAGCCCACAAAAGTGCTCAAGTGAGTACAGAACAAGCTTCTTGAGACTTGCTATCAACCAGAGTGGCCTAAATCACAAGTAATTGCCAGATGAAAATTACAGCTGCAGTGATTTGCTTTAATGCTTAATTGAAATTTATATTAAGGTATTTGCTTAAATGTCCAAACCTTCAAGAAAAAAATGTTCTGTGATTTTAGTGATGGGGAAAACTATACAGAAGATTCAACAATCAGATGAAAACTGTACACAACAGCTGTTTTTATGTCCATTCCTTTCGTCACACTTTTACATGATGTTCCGATTCATCACAGAAAAAATCTTCTCGAGTTCCTTTAAAATGCGTATGAGTTCATTATGCCCTCCCCCAACCAAACATCACCAACATTTTTTTGGGTAAGATGATTCATATGTGCCCTATTGTTCACTTCAGGGCTTGGAATGACCAATGACAAAAAACGCGGAAACTTTTACGGCCCAAATCATGCCCGATAACCAGCCTTGAAATGGTCAATGTGAACCTTTCCGCGACAAAAATCGGGAGGACTAAAAAAAAAAAGAAAAAAAAACGTTACCACCATCAGTAGCATGCGTCTGCGTCCTTTTCGCTCGCTCGTCCACTCCCAACCCACACAATTTTGGCTGCAGAGCGGTAGTATTTGTCGCCGCGCTTGACAATAACACGAGCCGCCATTGAAAATCACACCACGCTTTACCTAGATGCCCCGGCAATGTTGACAATTTACGTTCCTCCAAAACATAAAGAGCAACTTCCGCTTTCCGAGGTGAACGTCGTCTGCAACGCCGCGGTAAGAAAGCAATTTGCCGCGGAAATTTCATATCAAATCCGATCTTTTTACGCGGAAATATTATAAAAAAAGCGGAAAGCACATTTCAAAAAAGCGGAAATCCGCGTTTCCGCGGAAAATTCCAAGCCCTGTCACTTATAGGCACCCCCATTTATTTATAGACACCCCCACTGTGTTGCCTACTCCCCAAACAAACTAGAAGCTGATCCTATAACTCTAGGGCCTGTGCAATGCAGCAACTGAAGTCCCAACCAGCAAAATACATTCAACTTAGTGCTAGGAATATGAAAATGTGAGACATAATGTTGTATCATTCTGTTACTGTATCTTGTACAAACATAGAAACTGATAACTTGCAAAATGCTAGATTTGTATTGTAAAAATGATTGAGTTTTATTCATACCACTGCTGTAGGCCAAAATAGTGGTCTTTGTCTTGTCTGTGGCACTTTTATATGATGAACCAAACTTGACAGTCAACTCATAAACACCAGCAACTAGTGTGGCTTCACATTTCAGTTTTCTCTTAGAATCTGGAGTTCCTGCCACTTCAGTCGCCTGTGCTCCATCAGAGGGAGTGAATACACACTTGGAGTCAGCATCAAATCCACCACCAATCACCATAAATTCCTACAATGACAATTGATAACAATGCATAGCAGGCTCTGTAAAGCACAATTAAGAAACACCCTAATAGAACACAAGCGCGTCAGTAACACACAAAAATAAGGAGTACACGCAACACAAATCCTACTCTTCCTTCAACTCATAATCAATTTCATAACATGAAATGTTCGTGATAGAATCTCAGGGGTTACAGGGACTATAAACTTGACACGCTTTTATCAGTCATTTCAATAGTTTATTACCCATTCTGGCTGTAGGGTCAATAAACATGATGGTAATTACGCCTGGTTTGGCAATGGAACTTAACGCTCTCAGGTAATGTGTATAGGTGTGAAATCGCATGTTAACAGTCAAACAAAGGTTTGTGGTTTTCTCAAGAATTTCAGAAAATGAGTCGAGGTTTTTCAGGTCGGACTATCACGACCGAAATCCAGTTGATGAGTGTGACATCGTTCTCCAAAATGCTTACAAGGAGTGAAAAGATTTCTACAGGACGTTACAGAAACTTACCTCAAGATCAGTTGAAAAAAAGATATTATGGTGTCTATTGCATCTGTCTAGTATAGTTTTAGTAGTGTGCCGTGAACATAGGAGAAGGAAATGCTGAACAATTAGTAAGCTTTTCAATTTGTCGCAATTTCTGTGATAATGCACAGGATTTTTGAAAATTGAGCACACAGGGCATTTATCTGCATGAAATGAGCTACAACTGCACCTAACGATTCCACAAACATGACCCCACAACCACATCAAATGACATCACAACTGAACCAAATGACTCTAATGTTCAGGCAAGAACAACATGATTATACAAAGTAACCCTTCAGAATGTTGATTGGTAACCGAAGCAGACACAATTTTCCGAGATGAAATCCAATTACTTGTTAGCTATCAAATGCAAAAGTTATCCAAATTTGGGTCTCCTAAAACATACTCAGGTAATGCAACAGTTTTTAAACATCTGCTAATCTTAAAGCCACTCCCAATGGTATAGTGCAATAAGGGCTGTTCAATGTCAAATGATTGTGAGTAGTAAAAAATATTAGAAACGACGACGGTTTTACTCCCAACTATTGATAAATTTGTCTCAGCAGCAAGGTGTCCTTGCGGATTAAGCGAACAAGGACACTTGGCCACACAAAAATATGACAAAACCTAAGAGATGTTTGATCGAGGTTAAACAAAGATGACCTTGAACGTCGATAAACTGACCTGTTTAACACCAGCAGGAACAGCCAACGGAAAGACAGAGACCACAGCAGTACAAGATGATCCATCACCTCCACACACACCACACGCATCCTTTTGTTTGCCACTGTAAAATTCATCAAATATAATCTGACTCGCAAAACTAGAACTAGAATGAAAAATTATGATGTCTCTTAAGACAACCGGTCAAATCCAAAGTCATTGCATTCTATTTTCTACTTGATATCTGATGTTGAAGATTGACACATAAAGCGGCTATTAGCCCAACTTCACCTCTTCTTCTTCTGATTTAGCACATTACGGGACAAAAATCTGGTCCTAAAGGATAAGAGAAGATTCCTGGACTTGAGAAGAACTGTCACTTCATTACTGCTTCAGAACAGACTCAATATAAGTTGGCTTAATTGTCACCGCATGTCACAATATGTGCCAAGCGTGGAGTCTCAAGAGCTACCAAACTGACAGCTCCAAAGCTCAGAAACTATTCCTCACTGAGTCATTGAGGAATAAATTGAGACCAATTCTATAGAAGAGAGTTATCTCAATCAAAGCTTTCATTTTTGACAGCCATGAAAGGCCGGTTTATAGACGCTTCAACTGCACCACACTAAATTACAAACATAGGGCTGGTCTACACGCCATCTGTTGACCATATTTACATGCATCACAAGCCCGGTTTGCATGCCATCTGTTGGCCATACTTACATGCACCACACAAAACTTCAAACATCTCAAGGTGAAATGTTGTGTATGCATATTACTGAGTAAAGTTTCCAAGAAATTTGGATTTTTTCTTTTTTTTGACGGATTACGTTAAGAAATTTTAAATCTAATTATCTATTGACCAAGCTTTACAGCTATATTATTTTTCATTCAATCAATTAACTCAATCTTGTTCACTTGGTAATTGTCTCTCTTGCTACCTACTAAACAAGTGGATTTGCCTGAGAGTTTCAAAGCAGCCACCTTCTGACCCTACTTACCCATTAGGTACGCCATCACAGTCTTTACAAGATGAACCGTTGCCCCCGCACATCCCGCAGACGTCCCTCACATCGCTCATTTTCAGAGGTGACTTCCCTCCAACGCACTTGTAACACGTCCTAGAGTTATTCTGAGCACCATTAAGCAATGATCCTGAAAAACAGCATCCAATGGTTTTATAGGAATCATTCACCTTTAATTACTTCTATTACATTTAAAGCTGGACGTACAAAAAGAGAAGATAAAACAGTAGCAGAGAGTGACTAAGATATTATAAGTTATTAACTATTACAAGCTGTTAACTGTGTTTGAAAGTACCAGATGAAATTTAAAATTTCACCTCAACCTGAACTGAAATCCTGGTGTAGAGCCTACAGCAATTGAACAATGTAGTAGAACAGCAGTTGAAGTTTGAACACAAAAAGCCTTTAACTTCAACTTTTTTATGTAGGTATCCTATCCAAGCAGATCATAATTAAAAACTAAAACAAGTTGCTTACTGTAATCTGGGTGACACGTGCCGGCACAGTCCTTCAAACGGCTGCCATAGGGGAACTTGGTGGTGTCCTCAATCGTCTTTTCACACTTGCCACAAGTGTCATTCTTTCTCGTACCATTGCATACATTTGCACAGTCTCGAAGATATCCAAAATGATTCAAACTCAAACCAGTGGCTCCACCTGCAGGGTCAATTAACAGACTGAGTGAATGAAATGATCTACTTCAGGAGTCGAGCAGCAGGTGGACTACCTTATCAAGACCAGTGAAATGAAGCAAAGGACCATAGTACAAACATTTTTGTAACAGTTACTAAACAACAAAATACAAACAACGAATCAGACTTCAAAGCTAATCCTAAAAATATTCTTAGTAAAATTAAGGTCATACCTTGTGAAAAAACGAATTACAGAAAATGAAACTTACACACAACTCAAAGGAAAAAGTTGCCTCACCGCTCAACTATGCTTCAAGCAAATTTTCAAGAAAAGAATTTTAGTAAAAACATTTTTACTATTACCAGTCAATACCAAATTTTAAGTGAAGGTATCAGTAAGTAGGCTCAACAAATAAGATTGATGAGGCGCACTACACCATCACTGTGACTTACCAACACATTGCTTCGCACAGGTATCCAACCGAGCACTGTCACCCTTTCCGTAATTCGGTGAATTGCGACAACTTCCACATGCTTTTCCAAAGTCCATACTCCTGCCAGTAGTGCCCAGAACACACAAGCCGCAATCGTTGACCACAGCCTCACCATTGCACACACCTGCGCAGTCCTTTTTGCCCGGCTCAATAGAGTTAGTTGACGTACACACTTCTGAGGAAAGATGGACACAATTTGAATCATTCTGGGCTGGGCTATTCAGAATCCATATGGGGGTAATATTTTATTATTTAAGCACCTGATGCACCTGAAGCACCCTCATGGAAGGTGTTTAGGATGGGTGACGAACTTGAGATACCACAATTTGATCTCTGACACAACCTTCCCTTAATTCTTAATGCTTAGATTCTCGTACAACACTCGATGACTTCATACACATCGATGACTCACCTGAGGAATATGCATAGGAAATGTTTTTAACTTGGAATTCACCAAACTTGCTCAGTGACGACATCTTGTTTAGTTGCTCCTTGATTTTCTGTTCTCCTAATTTATTGAAGATACCTCCATAGGTGACTCTTACCAGGTTGTCGTTAATTTTGCTGCAAAAACATTTATTACAGCCTACTATCAACAAGAACTTAAGAGTGTTTATTAAATTTCTCAATCATCACTTAAGCAAGTTAATCATTATCAATTCTTATTTTCCTACAACATAACACTAGTTACTTTAAGCTACACTTTCACAACACACTTAGTTTTCAAAAGTCGATGAGTTTTGTTGAAATATGTCTCACTTGGTCAACACAAATGAAAAAATAACACTAAAATCACTTCAAAACTGGCCAGAATTTTTTGATTTTACATTGATATTTTGACAATTTCAGACAAGAAGGAATTTTGAAAATTTTTTTGCTTCTTAAATAAAATGAAATCACTAATCAACAAGTGCCTTGATTTTGAAGTTCAAACATTTGAAAATTGAGAAACTTTTGTGCACCCCACAATACTTGGACGAGTGCCGCTAGTGTTGCGCCCCCAAATGGCAATAATAATCGCTGACGTCCACCATGTAACCTGTGAAATTCTTTAAAAGATTTTTGTTAAATTCAGCAGTTATGTCTTCATCAATGAGAAGAATCCTCCAATTTTTTTGATAACTAGCGCCCAATTTAAGTTTTTTAGCAGTTGGGCATCTCTAATTCTAGTGGAAATGTTTGAAAACAAAAGAATCCCTTTCATAACTCATGGGCACATATCAACAGGCAACATTCCTTTATTATTTTAATAGTTCTTTTAGAAGATTATGAAAAACAATTATAGTCTGTGGCATTAAAGGCTGCAATGTGTGGATTTTAGAGAGGCGACTAAGCTATGTTCAAACTGAATTCAAATTTGAAGTATTTTTTGCAAAGTCCTGTCAATGATTGGCGTAGAGAACAAAGACACCATTTTTTTAATAACAAAAACAACGTGGCGCGTTGAAATGAGCTCACGAATGCATTGCAAATGGTGTGCTTTTAGGATTATTTATTTGGATCATAAAAATGGCCACCACGTACAATCCATCCAAAAACGGGAACACACCATATTTTATAAAAATCTGTCAAAGAACTTCAGAGAAACAAAGGAAAACAGAATAAAATGAAATTGCCACTTGTGGGCACAGCGTCCGTTGGATACGCCTGAAAGTCGTTTGTTGTTATCTTCATATAAATACACTTACTAAATTTAATAAAGATCCTGCATGGGTTTAGGAGATACAGCCAGACGCAAAAAAAAAACTGCCACTAAGAGGCGCCACAGTAGTCGAAGTCGTCAGAAAATCATCATCAGCCGTCCACTTCATAGTATTTAACATACATGCCAATTTCACAATCATCCTTTGAGCGGTTTGTTTGATAGAGGGGTGGACGCAAAAAGACTCAAAGAAAGTAAAAATGGCCACAAGGTGGCGCAAACTATGTCGAATCCATCCAAAAATGGGAGGATAGCGTCATCTCACTAATAGGTGCCTGTACACCAAATTTTATGAAAATCTATTTAGGATTTTTGAAGATACAGACTAGGTAAACGTAGTACCTATACACCAAATTTTATGAAAATCTGTTTAGGATTTTTGAAGATACAGACGTAAACGTAAAAAACTAAAATTGCCACTAGGGAGCACACGGGTAGTCAGAACCGTCTGAAAGTTTGTTCATACCATCCCATCCCAGAAAATTTCATGAACATACATCAAGGTGTTTTGCAGATAGATCAGCGCACGCCGGACGGACGGAGATGATGGCATAATGCGTCCACATATAAATATGTGGGTGCATAAAAACGGCCATGATGGCTGTTTGCAGTTAAATAAGCAATGCTGAGCTTCAAAACATTTCTAGCAGTGTCAAATGTATTCCCAGGCATGTACTTCGATTTGACTTTTGGACAAGTAAATGACGTCCAAGACATATAAGTTCAGGGTTTGTTCCTAAATCTCTGTATCAGTGGTGCATTACTAACGTTATTTCGCAGTTGTAATCAATCCATGCATTGAGGTTGCTGTCCTGCATAGCCTTCAGTAGACTCTGACGCATGAGATGGCACATCTGCACATGTGGGAAGAGATCCTTATTCAACAGACTACTGTCAAAGGCCTTCACGACATCCACAAATACGTCAACGCGTTCTGAAACAAATGCACGTGGTCAACACAAACAGCAGATTTCAAATAGGGTTGAGAACATTTAACCCCGGAGGTCCACAAAGGACAGGAAAGCTGTCAAAATGGGACCCACATTGAAAGAAAACAGAGTATGCATCAGAGCATAGTGCTTAAAACATCAAAATTTAAATTACATGGCCTTAAGGTTACGTAGGCCCTTTTAGAAAATCTTAATTTGGCTAACATGAACTGCTCCCCAAGACAATGTTAGGGATCATTTTTCAAATGACCCACTTTTGCATTGGGAACCAGCAAAATAGTAATTTAATGAAATTAAAAGTTGGATGAACTGAAAACAAAATAATTTAAAACTTTGTAACTGCAGCATTGTTGAGAACATTTATATCAAATGAAATTTGGTCATGTCATTGATATCATAGTTTTGCTACCAAATGTACCCTCCTTTTTGGTAATTCTTAGTAAAAAGACTTGGTCACATGACCCATTTCATGGATAGATTAGTAAAAAGTCAAACATCAAATTATACAAACCTGCTACTTTCAGATACTTTTAAAGAATTTTAGTTATTTAGCTAAATAAAAAGACTAATTAATAATAATAATATTTTAATAATAATAATAATAATAAATTAAATAAAACTTCTGAAACCAGAAATGAACATCATTATGACTCACTGCCATTTTTCACTGTGTTTTACATTACAGTGAATCTGTAAAATCTTACGAAACTAACTAAAGCTAAATTAATTTTCCAAGTATCTTTAACTTTTCGTATAAATGACAGTTGCTAGAATTTTTAAGAGTATTTTACTCTAGTAACGTACCTGTGTAGAAAACAAAAGGTTTGGATTGAACGCACTGAGACGGTGTACCGCAGCTATACGTGATGCTCTTTGTAGCACAGTCACCCAGGGTGCTACTTCCGTCCATGTAGCCGGCGACCATATTGCCATTACTATCCAGCCTCATCCTGCGCATGTAGTGAGACAGTTTGATCCACTTGGTGATGTTTTTGAACGAGGGAAACTCTGGCTGATCTAGCACCAAAGAGGGGTACATGACCTGAATATAGGGAACACCCTGCACCACACGTACTTGACCTTTCAACTCAGGCACGCTCTTTTTCAGCAGCAGCCATTGGTCCTTAGGTTCATCATAGTAGAGGCTGAGAGAAGAGCAGTCTGAAACAGTCAACCCCAATTAAGTGACTTGGTTATTAAGGTATACAGTAGGCAGTGCAAACAAATCTCATTTATAATTATAATATTCAATACAGCAGGTTTCAAACGTTGCCTTCGATCTGGTCTATAGTCGGAAAGGCTTGATCCAGAAGCATTCGCTTCAGTGTACAACACATTGCTTGTTGATACACTGGTTAAGTATCTATGAGTCATTGCTACTGTGCCGATTACCCAGGTCCACACAAAAATAACATTCAGTCTCAGTGATACAGCGGGCAGTTGACACACTGCACTTCTTGTAACATTTACTATGAACAAGGTAATAGAATGCTTGTGTCCAATACTGCCAAGCAGGAAGAGAGCGAAGACCTGAGTTGTCTGCCTTAAAGCCGGAATTATGTAATTTTAGATGTATTGGGCTAACCATGCAGATAGTCCTAGTAAAGCCTTAGTAAAATAAGAAAACGCGAGTTCAATCATACAAGTACAACCCTCTCAAATGATAGGTGAAGTGCATCACCAATAGATCCCAGCACAAACAACAAAGGGTTGTATTGAATAGGGGTCTGAATAAAACACCATTACGTGCGGATGTTATATTTGCAGCTGTTTGAATTATAAGGTGATTCTTGCAGTGATGTAGACAAAAGCAAACCTATACGCCTAACAGTTTGTTACGTTTGGCAATTTATGACACTAGTGGGCTCAGGGCAATGCTCTTAGCGTACTGTAGGAACCAAATTTACTTAGTGTTACCATTCATGACAGGCTTTAAGTGAACTGAGAGGTCAGGTTGCATGTCAATATGTGAACAATTAAATGAAGTAGCAGCTACAGTAGTCAGCTCATTTGAGGCGGAAAGCTTAGCTCCTAGTTCACCTTCTACAGTGACTACGGTGGATTGTACAATTTAGACAAAATTCCAAAGAGAATAATTTTCTGCAATAATTGATTAGTCAATCGTCAATAGGGAGTTCACATTTCACAAGGAGGTGCTGGTTGGACAGTGTATAGCCTAAATGTATTCATGGGACCTTTAACATTTTAACTCTGGTGAATGGCTTTTTATTTCAGAAAAACACACTGACCAATTCTTAATAACATAGTCACACATTAGCGGCCATCTTTGATAAGCACTGGTCTCCAATAAGCGCCAACTGAAATAACAACTCTGACCGCACTTCAGTTCTACTGGATAGTCTATGGCCTACCATTAACTAAATGTAAGTCAACATAATGCATAGTGTTATTTTGGTAACGTGGTCACAATCTACAGTATGTGAGATATGGGTCTGCAAAACTCAGGCCTTGTTGAAGCATGCCAGGTTTTAATAAACAACGGTTTGGAATAAGCGCCGAGTCAAAAATGCCTTTCAAAATAAGAGCCTGGGCGCCAAGATACAACAGTAAGCGCCTCCTGTAGTATATCAATAGAGCTTACCAATAATCCGGAATCCACAAAATAAATTTACATGCATTTTTACTCTGTTCATGTAGATCGACAGCCAGGCTGTGCACATAGACACAAGTTCTCCTTTTTCCTTTTTGACAACATTTCTCACATTATTCCACTGACAATCATTATTTCTTCTGACCACGTGGACACTCGACATTTTATCAGGCTTCAACACCTGTTGCCACCATTTTGTTGGATGCACAAGACACAGTGCAACTCTTACCTCGTTTCACACAGGGTTCTCTAATACCTAAAAAAAAATTGATGGAAATTCAGTTCATTTCCCCATGGCGACTATCAAGGATTTGTGTGTTAATTACAAATAATGAATAAATACATTGACTTCAACAGTGGCAACTGCACATCGGTAAACCAGAAAATGAGACACACTTTGATAAAAACGGTTTGCCAACTTTCATGAAAATATATCAAACACAGTAAAATGTTACTTGTGGGATAAAGATTGATATGAATGTAAAAAACAGCTGTACTAGTTGAATACGTCAGAAAATTTCCAGGTGCTATTTCATTCATGAAAGCATCATGTTAGCAAAATATCACAAACATCAAGGAGAACATGGAGTTTTAGAGAAACTGTTTTAAGGGAAAATATCTTAATTCCAAACTTAGGAAAACCAGAGTTTGAGATTAGTTCACGTACCCTGAATCATGTTATCAACAGGTTTCAAGACACTCTCAATCATGAACTTGTCTACCTCCCTGAATGCTGCAGCGATAGCTACTGTTACATTGTTGAGCATTTTCCAGCGAATCCCAGGCAAGCTTGCTTTGACAAAGCGGAAGACGCAGTCGATTACACTACAATTTGAATGTGAATCTACATCAGTCACTTATAATACAATGATGGCCCGTAATTGGTCACTACAGGCACACAACACTACAATGATGGTCAGTTGGTCATTCTCATCAAAAAGACAATGACATGGTCAAAACAAAACCTTTGACTATAAATTTTCAAATGACTTCTAATAATTAATTTATTTCTGATTAAGGAGATTTGGCAGTACACGCATAAAACAAGATCACCACAAGGGGGCGACACAGTAGTGGGACCCCAAAATTCAACATCAGTAGTGGCCTCCTCATCAGGAACGCATCGTCATAAACCTTTGAATGGACGCAAAAATAACAAAAATGGCCACAAGGAGATATAAAAATCCATGGAATCTGTCTAAAAACAGAATGGCATCATCGTCTCTTCACCTATTTGCTGATTGTGAAAATCCATTGCAGAGCTTCGAAGATACACATTATGGTAAACGTAAAAACTAAAATTGCTACCAAGGAGCATCTGTTGTTAAGTCGAACAGGAACACAACTAGCTGCCAAACTTCATCAAGACCCTACATGGTTTTAGGAGATACATCAGCAGATGCCGTCGTAATATTATGTGGGCGCATAAAACATTCTCAGCCATATTTCTAGATTATAAGATTACAACTACTATTAAACACTTTTGAAGTTTTTAAAGTAATGAACTAACACATACATAGGTGGTACAAGTTTTAACAGCAAACAGATCAGTTCAGTGACTGGCCGTGTCATAACAGAAGGCAAATTTGGAGATTTTAATGTTTATACATATCTGCAAAGGATGAATACATTAACTGAACAGTTATTAAATAGAGTTATCAAGTTTTTTGATATCAAGCCTTCAGAAAACTCAAGCCCAGTAACATCAGACATCGCTTGAAGTGATCAGCTCTTCGGACTCTCGGCCCTTAATTTGGACCATGGCCCTTCGGACTATATTGACCCGATAGAATTTTTGCCTCTTGCACTTAACGGTACACCACAATCTCAAAGAAGTGTTTTGAGCCAGGGAACATCCCATAAGTATATGAGTATTCAAACAATGAATTCCAAAATATTACCCATACTTCTTTGCGTGACCGCAGCACCACCCTAGCGAATCATTTACGAGCTGATATCAACAATGACATGCCATGACTGCAGTCAGAGCAAACATGCTTGGACTTCAAACCAATAGACTGGAATTTACGATTATTATAAGTCAACCGAGTCACAATAATCTAATAACCCAATGACTCTAAAACCATCTGCCATTTTCAGTAACTTACTGGTCAGTGCCTACACACGCAGTGTTTGCCTTTGCAGAAACAGCTCCAATAGCCTGCATCCACACAGTTGCGTTGAACCAAGCCTTGAGAGGGGACTGCGGAGCTCCTATTGCTCCTATCAGCTGCATTACTGGTTTGTCGAGATCGACAGACTCTCTGAGTTCTTCAAGAAATGCTGTCTCATCAAAGGTCTGGCCATCATACTTTTGAAACATCTTGAAATGAGAAAAGTAAGCAGACGCAGATTGGTGACACAGAGCAAACAGTAGACATACAAGGAGAAAATGTCCTGCAAAGAACAGAATACAAAGAGCAGACGTCATGCAAAGGCAGCTGAAGGGTCACACTTGAACATCTGGTCTCAACACTTAAACACACAATTTGTGGTCCATTACCTTTTCTTGCTACAAGTGTCACACGAATGTCTAGCATTAGAGACCATGCAACTAGTAATCAGGTCATTGTATGAAACAGCTGAATAATTAAGCTCATAGCAACCAGGTCATTGTATGGAACAGGTGAATATTTATTTGACTGCTTACCAGTTGGTAGAGAGCCTTAACCATCTTGTCATTAGCTGCCAGACCAGCTAATTCAGTCTCCAACTTGGCAGTGTCCAGGCCACAGACTAGTTGAGTCAGCGGGTTGTCACCTATTACGCTATGTAAATCAGATGATTGGACACACGCATCATCGTGTTGTAGTGCTTTTGTAAATTTGGCCAACTGCAACATATTATGTAATTTTAGCACGGAGTAACTTACATTTAAGATGGTTACAAAAGGAAAAACTAATTGACTTTGAGCTTTTGACCAAAAAATCATGTTTCAGGACATCAACAGTTGTGTTTGATTTGTTGGTAAGAAGGACATAGTTGAAGACATAACTGAACATAGCTATTGACCTGTTGGTTGAAAGGAAATATTTGAGGACATATCTTATGTCATTTTAAGACAGTACATGAACAGTCCTGTTGAGCTGTTGTTCAGAAGATGACATCAACAGTAATGTTGGACTGTTGGTAAAAAAATCAGTTCTGTTACGCTGTTGGCTAATAGCTAGGTCATATCTGAAGACATCAACAGTCATATTGGGCTGTTGGTTACAAGGTCAACATTCTTGTTCATTAATCGCTATTCACTGGAAAGCATGTGTGAATTTTTATTCCTTGCCTTGACAGGGAGCTGATGTTTGTCTGCTGGACCGTTGTTGGCTAATGAAACAATGAAGACCGAAAATGTCTAAAGAGAATCCTAAACATGTATATCACCATAATCAGCATTAAAATTATTAATTTCTTTAGCAGGAGTCTTAAATGTCAAATGCCACATTACATACCTTCACATGGTCAACGGCAACAAGGGCGGCCTTTTCAAACACAGTGGGCAGTTGCTGGGTCAAAAGGTCAACAATCTTCTTCATCTCCACAGTGTTGGCAAACACAGTGGACAGGTAGTTCAAAGAACCTGACAGAGAGCAAAAAATGTTTAGATTATTGCAATCATTGGATCAAAATTTAGACATTGCAGTCAAATGTTGATATTTTGTCCAAATCTTAGGCCAACAGGATCTGCATACAAGTAGATAAGAAGGCGTGTCCTGTTTACCTCAGTATCCAGCAAAGTCCTTGGCATATCAAAAGCTTGATGACTCCGTCACGGATTGAAATGAGGAAGTCACAATTCATATGCTTGACTGAGCATGCTGGATGAGATAATAGCAGTCGTAACCAAAATGCCTGTTTAGCATACGAGTTTCAAAGTAAAAAACAACAAACTTACAATAAACTTAAGGCAAATGACCAATATGAGTGTTTTTAAAATTGAAAGTAAATAGTAGCCATCTTTGAATTTTAAAAATTAATGTAGTATAAGAGAAATTATAACAAGGTTTTCTTCAGCATCACTGCTAAATCATGAGCATTGATTAAATTTGTGAATGGATTAGGACGGGTAGTCACACTTAGGCATTCTGGGTAACAAAACCCCAACCATTAGCCTACGGGTTGTCTCATGCAAAGTGTGGTTTTGTGTTTATTATGAGTCAACTATTACAATCAGTCGACAAAAGACAGACATTGTCTGCATAACCTGTGAATGGCAAAGCATCCCAATTCCTTTCCTTTCTCAACCACGTTCGTTGCAACAAGGTCATCAATGCAAGAGTATTTTTAGTGCACACTTCAAATGTGACCATAGTCCATCAAATGAATTCAAAAAGCTTAGGAAAAATCGAGTTAGTTAGTATAACAAGAAATTGGGATGATCCTAAGGAAATATTTTGCAGTTTAAAGTAATACAGTGTACAATGCTCACTGTCCCCACCCATGCTCACTGCAGGGATATACTTAGCCACTCACCCAGTCGCAAATGCGAGTGAAAATGGTGCTGGGCGAGTAGAAGTTCACTTGCCACTCGCCCGTGTGGTGAGCAAATTTTCAGAGCACAAAAGCACTTCACCGTTTCACAGATGAAAATGAATAAATTTTCTCCTCCCTGTGTTGTTTTTATCATGAATTTAAGGTTAAGTTTGGTCCGCGTGTCGATGCTGCGGCAGTAAAAAACATCGGCTCAGTGCGCTCCTATCGAGTCAGTAGATGTTAACCGTTACGCGATTTGTCTAAACAAAAAGTCACAGTGAGTGTGACGTGTGGTGCGTCCTGCATAAAGGTGGACTAGTCCAAAACGAAGGAAAGGGGAGAAAAGAGTTACACCAGTCCATGAGCTCGCAGCGAGTGAAATACGATACTTCTTGGAACTGACTTCTTTTTGTACAGTGCAGCCAAGATTATTTTATAAATAATAAAACTGAAAACACATAAAAATAAAAAGTGGTTTTCCTTGATATGGTTATTAGCAAAATAAAATATCGCAATTTTTAGCTAGATTGACTCATACATTGTATAGACTGGTGCGGCCATGAGATTTCCAGGTGCAAAGGCTTTGTCCATATTTTGGTTCTGCCATATGATTTAGCAGTATGGCACAGTGTTTCCTCGGAGTAGCCACTGGCAAGACAATGAGTATTGTTCCCATCCCCTAAAAACTGTTCTAGTCCATGCACGAGGCAGAATCGTGATATGTACGTTGACTTGTGCACACTGGTGCATGTGCTATCGCCATGGGTGTTCTCATTTTCACTTGTCAAGTGTAACAATATGGACTTTTTAGAGATAGTCAGCCCCAGTGAGCTACATAGAGAGAGAGACAGAGAGAGGGAGAGGGAGCTGAATTTATCTCACTGGTCAGCCCTCCTTCTAAGCAAACTGCGGCGGAAAAAAAGAAAATATCAGGAAAACAAGAGAAGGCGAGATTTTGAATCTTGATTGGCAGAAAGGGCGGGTCTAGTCTCAAGACACAGAAGACGGCGTGCAACTTTAATTAAAACGTAGTTACTGTGTTGGATGACGTATCGTCTTGCGTACTCAGCCAGCTAACTGTAGGAAGACTATTGTACCACTGTGTTGAACTCCCCATCTTGCCCGTTATAGATGTTTAAATGAAGCATAATCTAATAAACGTCATTTTCTTAGGTCATTCTCCGCCTTTTGTAACAAAGAAAAGTATGTCGTCCTTTTGAAAACAGTACGCTCATGACACGCCCACACGCCATTTACTAAAGTTTTACGAAATCTCTCGGGAGAACTTAGCTGAAAGCAAAATTTGTTCTGAAATTAGGTTTGCTGGTATTAAAACATAAATTATAATGAAGTGAAACAAATTGCAATAATTTGTTGTGACGTGCATGCAACCTCATGAAAGAACGACAGTTGATTGAAGAATCGGTGAAATAAGAAACTGGCCAATGGGTGACACAATATTTCAATGGCGACAAAAGTCGACATAAAGATAGTGCCTCAATTTTTAGCAGCCAATAATGACAGAACGCCGACTATTCCAACAAGGGTAAATACCTTAATGTTTTCAAGGAAGAGTTTAGTTTTTAAAGACACTAATTTTGTGTCAGATTTTATCTGGTCAGTCTTTTAACCACATCGGCACATAACAAGGCTATGTCGCACGTTGCTGGGAATTCATCAACGTCGAAAGTTTCTTTGGTAGGAATTCTACATTTTCTAAAAACGATACTAGCCCTAATAGATGGTGACATCAATGCACAAAAAAATCAGTTTTATTGGCGTTGCCAGCAATTTGTGGTGACCTATGCAAAACGCCAGGCAACTGAACTTTGGGCTGGGCGAGTAGATTTTCTTGCTCACTCGCCCAGCTGGCTAGCAGGGTTTTGAAACCTGGGTGTACCCCTGCACTGTACCGTAAATGCTCACTGTCATGCCAATACTCACTGATCCATAAATACTCACCGCCGAGCCCTTTCAACAATTCTTTCACCAAGATTACGACATCATGTACATTGAGAAAGGCAACGTTTTGTTCTGCTGTCAATGTGTTTGGGATTGGAAGGCGGACATACACAAGCATTTTCTTCAGGTTGTCTTGTAAAAGACTAGGAAAAAATACCAAATTGTCAACATTTTGAAATTGTACTAGCATGCAGCCATGGTAACTTTAGTGCTGCATGATCAGGGAAGTATAAAGCCCCGCAAAGACTCTGTTTGAGTCACAGATTAAAAATCTCATATCTCTGCTGAACTCAACTTTCCTCATCTGTGGAAGAAGAAATTAAAGCACGACTACCCGGCTAGTTCTCGAAAGATTAAGCTGCATAATGTTCCTGAGCTATGACGAAAAAAACAAGCAACAATTTATCACATCCCGGCCAATTACATGGGAATGGTGTTTACAGATTTTGCTACACCCAGACTAGGTTAGGCGAGGTTCTTTACCCGGCGTAGTCACTTAAGGCATTCAGGTGACAGCAGAGTACTGAAATGGGGTAATCACCTGCTCCTTTATTGTTCAAAAGTAGTGGGCCTGTAATTATTTCCAATAGATTACTGAAAGTATATTGCATTTGGAAACACAAAGGTATGACAATGTAAGATCTACAGGTGATTGGGATGAGTATACGATGTAATTTCCAAATGTAACAAACAAGGGAAGCCATCATAAAATTCTGGTGTCAGAGCTGCAAAACACTTTGCAACTGAAAACTTATACGAATATCAAAAAGAAATACACTGTAACATTATACCTGAAGACTACTGTTTGAAAGTGACCAACTGATGCACAGCATTGTGGGTAAATACCGCATATAAGAGAGGGTGCAATATCAGGGATTGAGAAATTTGTAATTGCTTAAAGCACCATGTTCTGTACGATTATTCACTTAGCTCACATTAAAATAATTACACAATTTCAAATAAATACGAGGCTGTTAATTGAATTAAATAGCTGCAATTACTGAAATGTTGCTTAAAGGAATCTCTACAGTACAAACCAAGCTGACAATAGACTGACACTCGTTAACAATAGCTAGTAGGTTAGCTTAAAAAAGACTACTAAATGCAAGAAAGTTATATCAGACATTTCTTAAACAAGAGCAACACGGAGCATTGAAATGCGCCCACGAATGCATTGCAAACGGTGTGTTCTAGAGTTGTTTATTTGTATCATAATAATGACCACTAGATGACACAAAACATCCAATCCATCTGAAAACGAAACATGCCATCGCATCTTTAACAGAAAGTTATTTACCAAATTTCATAAAAATCTGTCGAGGAACTTCAGAGAAACAAAGGAAAACAGAAAAAAAGGAAATTGCCACTAGGGGCACAGCGTCCGAATGAAAGTCGTCATCTATTGTTAACTTCATATAAATACACTTACTAATTAATAAAGATTCTGCAGTATGTTAAGGAGATACAGCTGCTATGGGCGCAAAATAAAAAAAAATACCATTAGGAGGCACCACAATAGTCGAAGTCATCATTGTCAACCGTCTTCTTCCCATCGAGAACATATACGCCAATTTTCAAAATCATTGTTAGAATGGTTTGGTTGATAGAGGGGTGGACGCCAAAAACAATAAAAATGGCCCTTAGATGGCGCAAAATACGTCGAATCCATCCGAAAACGGGAGGATAGCGTCACCTCACCAATAGATGCATATATTCCAAATTTTGTGAAACTCTGTTGAAGACCTTCGAATATACAGGTAAACGTAAAAATCTTGCCACTAGGGGGCACATTAGTTGTCCTATCCGTGCAAAAACCGTCGTCGTTTGTTGTCAACATCATATAAATACAGTGTCTAACTAAATTTAGTAAAGATCCAGCAAACGGTTAAGGCGATATAGCCATGGGTGCAAAAAAACAAAACTGACACTAGGAGGTGCTGCAGTCATCGAAGTCCTGGGAAAATCATCGTCAGCCATCTTCTTCATAGTAAGAACATACACGCCGATTTTCACAATCATCCTTAGAGTAGTTTGGTTAACAGAAGGATGGATGTCAAAAAACAGATTCGAGAACAGTAAAAATGGCCACAGGGTGGCGCATAATACCTCGCATCCACCTCAGTGAAAACGGGAGGATATCGTCATCTCACTAACAGATGCCAATATCCCAGAATTTATGAAAATATGTTGAGGACTTTGAAGATACAGACTCGGAGGTAAACATAAAAAACTACTGTAACAATTGCCACTAAGGGGGTGCACCAGAAGTCCGATCCAAGTGAAAGTCGTCTTCCTCCGTTGTCAACATCACATAATGTACTTTCTTAATTTAGTAAAGATCCTCCAAACGGTCTAGGAGATAGTGCCATGGGCGTAAAAAAAACAAAACTGCCACTAGGAGGCGCCACAGTAATCTAAAACTACCACGAGGGGGCACACCGATACTCAGAGAGGTCCAAAATTTGTCGTCATCTGCCGTGAGCTTCATAGGAACGCAACTGCCAAATCTCATCAAGACCCTGTGAGGGGTTTAGGAGATACAGCTGCGGACGTTGGACGCCCAGACAGAGATGACGGCAATAGGTGACCACATATAACTATGTGGGCGCATAAAAACAGACAGTAGGACACATTCTCATAGCTCAACATTGTGGCCAAATTCGGCTAAATCTGGCGACACCATATCTCAAGATCCAGCTGTTGTCAAAAATGCAGTCAGGAATTGTTTTCCAAATATTCCACTTTTGCACGAGAAGCTTTAAAAAATGAGTTTTGTTGTGATTTTCATGAAAAAGGAGCATGAAACAAAAACAAACTGATAATTTAGAAAAGTGCAACTTACAGCGTTTTTCAGTTTTTATCTTGTACATTGTATCAAACGAAATTTGGTCAATGTAACTGACACCATAGTTATGGCGTAACAGTGAGGAAATTCTGTTGTTAGATAACTGAAGGCCAATCTCGCTCTTAAATTGTGACAAATTGATCAAAAACCATAAGAATTTATAAGTACATGGACAAATTGATTCACCCTGATCAGACATCATTACCTAAAAGGTATATTGGCCAAAATATTTGAATAGTTAAAGATTTGATGAAATATTACCAACAAATTAAATTCAATGGCAATATTCCTGGACTTCAAGAAAGCATACAACACCTTTAATTTGGATTACTTGATGTTCAAAACTCTGAAAGTCTTCAATTTTGGACAAGGTGTAAAAAAGGTTGCAGGTGGCCTGATGCCTTTTGGGGTACATCAGGCGTGTTCAGGCCACAAGGTCGGGCCCATTACACTAATCACCTGGTTATGACTCATGGAGACACGACATCATTGGATTCCTCATGGGTAAAATACTCCAATCTGCCTGTTTGTTTCAGAAAGACAGAAAGACTATTAAACCTGTATGAACTAACAATGTTAACCAGGCAGGTTATGTGTCCATCAAGTAGTAGATTACCGTGTCTATTACAGGTAGGGCAAATCTCCACCAGATGTTGAGGAGTCTCAGCCTCCAAGCCACAGTTGGGACACAATGAACATACCACGTGGCCTGTGATGTTACAATGCTGAGGTAGGTTGCAGTGTCCAGTAATAACCTGGATCAGCTGCCTCATAGCAAGCCTATCTAAACACGATTACAGTAACTGTTTCTTTGAACCTTTTGGTTCAATAGGACTTGGAAAAAGTTGTTTGGTTTGTCTGCAGGCAGAGAGGAGTAATAAGTAATTTAAAAATACAAATTTTGTATAACAAAGCATCAGCATGTTTGCTAAATAAGGGAATCATTACTCAGTACTTTGACATTGAAAGAGGCTTACGACAGGGTGATCCGCTGTCAAGACCCCTTTTTTGTGTTATGTGCAGAACTTATGTCACATTTCATTAGAAAGAACTATTATTTTCATGATTTAAAAATTTGTAATTATGAAATCAAAATAACCCAATACGCGGATGACACCATTTTGTTCAATGAAGATGAGAATTCCTGAAAAGCATGTTTTAAATTTTTAAAACTATTTGGTAACATTTCTGGCTTACATTTAAACCCTGAAAAGAGCAAAATTTTATATATTTCTGCACGAGGTGCTGCCCATTGTCTTCAAAAAATGTAGAATATCTCTTGGCCACGTAAACCTAGTATAAAAACTCTAGGACTATATTTCGGACAAAGTGACAAAGAAGTTGAAAAGCTAAATTATGGTGATAAAATTCAGAAATTAAAAGATCTATTACATATTTGGAAAACTATACATTTGACGCCCATGGGGAGGATTCATGTTGTAGAAACTCACGGTTTGTCTAGGTGGATTCACGTTTTAGCCAATATCGAAGTTACAAAAAATAGGATTGTAGAAGTAGATAAAATAATTAGAGGTTTTATTTGGCGTGGAAAACCACTAAGAATAAAGGAACAACTGCACTTCAATATGAAGAGGGGGGTTAAAATGTCCTAGTGTGGAAATAATTAAAAACAGCGTCATATTCAATTGGGTCAAATGTTTAAATTCAGGAGGAAATGGAAGTTGGAAATTTTATTCCAAGTCTCTTTTAACTAAATTGGGTGGTGACTTTGTTTTCTTTTCAAACTTCTGTTTAAGAAATTTGAAAATATCAATTAACAATTCCTTTAGTTTATAATGAAGTGTTTAAAAGCTTAGATGGCTGGGAATAAGCGAGTTCTCACGAAGACAACACTGTTTGGCAAGTGTTATCTTCCTGACTGTGAAAAAAGTGCCTGAAGCAGAAATCTGCGGTGCTAACGGCTTCACTAACAAGTCAACACTCACCTTAAATTACCAAATACACGCGCATAAGGGTCCACCTTTGCCAAGGCAGTACCCCAAAGTGTTCCATTGGCCAACAGTGGCTCAATGTATCTTTTTCGACCTATTTGGCCAAGTGAATCGAACATGCCAACAAATGTCCTTATGTCTTCTAGTAACTTTGGGGGCTCAAAGCGCACAGGATATGCATAGCTTGGTGTCATCAACTGAAATAAGACCAAAGTATTTTCAATTAATACCACCACACAGTGATTAAACAGAAGACACGACCATGAAACCGCTAAAGATTTTGTAACTTAGGAAACAAAATTGACCTAGGTCTTCCCAAAAACTGTCTAAACATAAAAATCATCATCAAGTGAAGGTTCTTGGACCAATGACATTGCCAGTGAAATCAAATGCATTGCAATGTTTTCAATGCTCAAAGAGAGCAACTGGTTTCTAAGATGAAAAGGACTTTACAAATGACAATTGAACAGCCCAGTTTAGTTGGAGTTGACCAACCCTTAGGAAAGTAACTGTTCTTTTTCTGTCTGAATGGTCAGTTGGATGTAAGAATAACGTTATAACTGTAAGTTTGGAAGGTTAACAATTAAGTTGGGTGAGGTTGCGTGTTACCAACTTTGTCTTTCAGGCAGTGAGCAATGCCACTTTAAAAGTAATTTTCTGCCTAACTATGAAGCAATTGTCAGCAGTACATAATATGTCGCACGTAAAATTACTACCTTATAAACATCAATCTGTAAATTTGCTACGTAAAAAGAAATTGGTACCCTTACAGCTTGACAATAGGACATAACACATGCTCCACTTAGAGAGCACTCATGACCTGAAAATACAGTAACTGCAGATTGAACAAGTGAACTTGTGGTTTACAGGCTCCCGAGTACCATAAGAAATGTCCAAATACTTTTTCTTTCCCCAACCAAGCGCAAGATGGAGTTACTTAAAGTCAGCACATTGGCAGTTAAATGCTGCACAAAGCTATCACATACCCACATCTTCAGTTCATCCATCACTTTATGCAAGCCAAGCTCCCGCCAGAGGGCGCCGTACACAAGATCTTTGCAAAACAGGTCAAGGATGTCTTTCATTTTGGTTCCGCCTTCGATAGTGAGGTAGCCATCCAAAAATGACGTGTCGGTGCACATGTCCTTGGAATCACTGAACAGAGCATCTAACACTTTGTCCAGCATGTCATGCATCTACAAGAATTAGTTATCACAGGTAAATCCACCTTTAGTGAAATATTACACAAACCACCTTGATATATCAGAAATAATTAAATTACAAATTGTCTTACCTGTCCTTCAGCACATTGTCCAAAAACAGGAGGAAGGTTCCTGATACACATAGCATTTACATTGACATTGACCTCCTTTTAGAAATGTCGGGCTGATTCTAGGAATTATCTACTAGGAAACTATCGAAACTTAGGATAACTCTCATGGTTATTCAATTTTCTGCTGTTGGAGTTACAGTCCACAGCAAAGGATGCAGGAAAGTCAAAAACATGCAGTCGAGTAAAACAGAAAAAAGAAAGGCACCAACAGCACTCGATTTGGTGACGTGCAGCGACAAGACGTACTTCATCATGTCACTATATAGTGATAACACTGCAGTAATAGCCACAGATTAAAGGGTGCACTAAACTGTTAGAAATCTAACATTCCTGACAGTTGCAGCATGCGGGCAACCCATGGCAATTTTTGAACAGTTACAATGGTTAAGGTTTTGATGAGGATTCATAACTAAATATATCCCAAATTGTCAAGAACCACACAATTGAGGATTTTGAAAAGATTTGCCTGGCGAGCTAATGATAACCAGCACAGTAAAAATTGTATGATTGCAGGCTAATGAGTGTTCAATACATGCCCGAATACAAGTGTTCCCTACTTGTTAACAAATTTCCCTACTCGCTAACAAGTACCCGTTAACTACTAAGAAGTGTTCTCTACCTGCTATCAAGTGTCTCTTACGTGACAACAAGTGTTCCCTACCTGCTTACAAGTGTTACCTACCTGCTTACAAGTGTTTCCAACCTGCCAGAAAGTGTTCTCTACCTACTAACCAGTGTCTCTTACATGACAAACAGTGTTCCATACTTGCTAACAAGTATCCCCTTCTTGCCAACAACTATCACCCACCTGGTAACAAGCGTCCATTCGCTGGTAACAAATGTTAATATTCTCAACCAGCAAAGAAGTCCTCTACTTGCTAAGAAGTGTCCCTTTCTTGAAACTTATAGTGTTCCCTATACTTGTTAACAAGTTTCACCCATGCGGGCCTGATTCCGTACAGAAAGTTTCACACAAATTGGCCACGATTATGCAAGAACACGCAGTCACACAAGTGAAAGACTACGCAGTCACACAAGTGAAAGACTACGCAGTCACACGATTGAAAGACTACGCAGTCACACGAGTGAAAGACTACGCAGTCACACGAGTGAATGACCACGCAGTCACACGAGTGAAAGACTACGCAGTCACACGAGTGAAAGACTACGCAGTCACACGAGTGAATGACCACGCAGTCACACGAGTGAAAGACTATGCAATCACACCAGTGAATGACCACACAGCCACATCAGTGAAAGACCACGCAGTCACACCAGTGAATGACCACGCAGTCACAACAGTGAAAGACCACGCAGTCACACCAGTGAATGACCACGCAGTCACACGAGTGAAAGCTGGCAATTAGTAATACACGAGCAGCTTCAGGAGCAAAAATCTGTCACTGAAAGTGATTGGTCAGCAGGTTTGGAATGTTGAATTACGGGATAGAATTCAATGATCTTGTTCCTGAGTGGAGATTTTTTTCACAACAAGATCCTCGTGAGAGCCTATGTTCTTTATTACCTAATAACACCTATTGTCCCTCAGCAGCTAGGAAGTGCCATGCAGTCAACAAGTGTCCATGTCACCAAGTGCCCTACCAGTCAACAACTGCCCATTGTTACCAAGTGCCCTACCAGTCAACAACTGTTACCAATTGCTCTTCCAGTCCACAAGTGCCCATGTTACCAAGTGCCCTGCCAGTCAACAAGTTCCCGTTGTTATCAAGTGCCCTGCCAGTCAACAACTGTCTATAAATTGTTATCAAGTGCCCTGCCAGTCAACAACTGTCCATAAATTGTTATCAAGTGCCCTGCCAGTCAACAACTGTCCATAAATTGTTATCAAAAGCCCTGCCAGTCAACAACTGTCCATTGTTACCAAGTGTCCCCCAACATGCTAACAGTGTCCCCTTTCTGCAGACATTTAGTGTTTCATACCTGCCAACAAGTGATCCATACAAGTGTCCCCTATCTGCTAACAAATGTCCCTCTCTGCTAACAAATGTCCCTCTCTACTAACAAATGTCCCTCTCTGCTAACAAATGTCCCTCTCTGTTAACAAATGTCTCTCCCTGCAAACAAGTATCTCAGCAAGTCTCCATCCCCTATCCACCAACTACAGGTACGCCTATTTGGAATTAGGTTTCCCAATCATCAACAACGGTGCCTTACCTTTTTAGGATTGGACAGAGACAACTGTCCAAAGGCAGATACTATATGTGGCAGCTTATCCATCATGTCCATGACTTTCTTCATCTGAGGTAACTTCTTGAAATTACCAATAATATCTTCGCTGGATGTAAACTCTGAATAATACATTAAACAGAATTAAAGCTGCTGCAATATGCATTGCATAACATTTAGGGTAATGACAACCAGTTACTAGATTCACTATTATATTGCATTAATATAGATTGTTTATCCTAATGTAATGTTTTCTCCATGTATAATGAACATGTAATACACCTTCTTCTACTTGAAATGTCTTTCATAAATTTGAAAGACAGTAAAACCTCAGCTGGAAACCTTTTGTCTGAAAGTCCACAATGTAAATCACCAAGTCCCATGGGCACAGCAGCCGAGCCCTGATAACAGATCTAATCCAAAGTGTTTTAACAGAAGACGGGGTTACAGCTAAGCTTTTAACCAATGATCACAGATGGAGTCATTACTTAATGCTTTCTCATCCAATCAGATGGCCTACAATGTGCTACTCACACTTTAATTGCGGTGACATTCAAAACCATGAGAACATGACCACGCTTCACCAGGGAGTATTCAGAAAAACTTTGTGAATTAATAGTTTGTTCCTAATTTATAGCAGCTACAAACCTGCATTTGGTCCAGAATGTGAACTTCTGATTCATATCACCTCTCACTATAAAACTGGTCTCAACCTGTTTCTCACTCAGATGAGAAGTGATTTCTGGGATTGCAAAGAAGTGACTGTTCATTACTCTGCAACACCATGCTTGGTGCATTAAACGACATGGTGTGACATGAAATGACACGTTGTGACATTAAATGACACATTAAATGACACATTGTGATATTAAATGACACGTTGTGATATTAAATGACATGTTGCGACATTAAATGACACCTTGTGTCAAACCAATTTATAGAGCTTTTTTTTAAAGCCCTGAAATCACCTCCAGTCTGACAAAGGAATAATTCGTAACCAATTTCATGAAAATACGACAGTACGTGCTCTAAATCAGAAGACAAATTATTTTTGTGATGTAATGTGAGAGAATTCTCGCATAGGCACACAATTGCACCCATGACTGCAGCGCAAATGGCAAGCTTCTAAGGGTCTTAATTAGTGTCATAAAAACTGACCAATATGGTGCACATTACATCAAACCTGACGAAAAATTTTAAGGTGACGTTGTCTCCCTAACAGAAAACTATTTGCCACGTTTCATAAAAATCTGCCACTTAGTTAAATGACAGAGCAAAGCCCAAAAATCACATCCCACAGGCATAAAAAGAATCCTACAGTGATACCCTAACCGGTCGAGATTGGGCAACTCGACCAGTTTGCACACCACAGAATCTGCCAGTGAGATCTGATCAAAGACACCAAGCTGTTGTGGTTAATTAAATTGCCTCGGAATGCTGCTGTTATCATTCTCTAGAAAATGAGACCATCTTAAACATATTGGGGGTGATTAAATTTTTGCTTTGAAAGTTTAATAGTTTGTGAAAAACAAACCTGATCAGGTTTTTGAATTTTGACAATTGGACCAAGAAATGTGACTTTCACAACCTAAAATTTCTGATTCATTCCTCATTAATTCTCCTGGGTGTGCAATATAATTGGCCTAATTACCAAACCACCAGGCAGCAGCTTGATTAGTAAGCCAAGTGTCATCATACAATTCTTGGCATGGGTGGGCAAACAGTAACTGGACCCGTCCATCTTTTGTCAAGTCAATGGGAATAATCATCAACTTTCACAAAAATCCTGAACATGTTTAGATTTCGCAGAGTCCAAAAATGCCACTGTGGACACCAACGGCAGTAGTACCATCCTGAAATCCATATCACTCATGCTCTTGTCAGTGCAAGCACATTCTGTTAATTTTCATGATGATTGTCTTGGCAAATACAAGGACAGAGGACAAAAGTTAAATTAAAAATAATAAAAAGTGCATTGAGCCTGTTCGGAAATAGAAATGTGCTGTAGTCACCATTATAAAAGCCTATTCCCTAAATTTCCTGAAAAACTATTAATAACTCTGATAATACAGAGACAACTAAAACTGCCACTTTGGAGCACAGCAGTAGTCAGATTTGTCCAAATTGATGTAGTAGTTGTTGTATTCAAAGAAAACACTTTTTCACAACATTCCTACAAAGGATTACAAAGATGCAGAACCAAATGTTATAACGGAGTGCCACTGACAGTAGTCGGACATGTCCAAAAATCAACGTCAGCTGTAGCTTCCTCAAAAAATGATGTCTGCCAAATTTTCATATTTCATAATCTTTCGAGCGGTTTGGCAAATGAAGAAGTGGAAGGCAAAAAAAACTGACTCAAAAAATAACAACGAGGCGGTGCAAACACTTGGAATCTGTTTGGAAATAGAGAGGCATAGTTGCCTCGATCCTTGTAGAAGCCCATTTGTCTAATTCGATAACTGAGGCAAACGCAAAAAAAACAATATGGTACAAGGAAATACAACAGAAACTTGTTATCATACAACATCAGCTCCATTAGGAACACATCTGCCAAATTTCACAAAGTTCTTTCAACAGGTTATGAGGATATACAGCCGCCGCGTATGCAAAGAAATGGACACTTGGTCGACACGACAAATCAACTTAGATCATGCTCTTTTCATCAGGGACACATTGCATAATTTCTTTAACGATACCATGATCAGTTTGGCAGATAGAGAGGGGGACTCCAGATTAACACAGTAACGCAAATGGCCACAAGGTGGCGTAAAACACATCTATTCCATCAGAAAATGAAATGACACAACAGAATAATAGAAACCTATTTGCCAAATTTTATGAAAATCCATCAACGGACACGAAGATACAGAGGCCAGCTTAGCAAAATAAAATTACAAGTAGGGGGCAGAACGGTGGTCCGATCAGTCCAAAACTCAAAGTCTATTGTCGTCAGCTTCGTAGGAACACATCAGTCAAATCTCATTAAGATCCTGTGAAGGGTTTAGGAGATAACGCAGCAGATGCCGCACACCAGATGCCCAGAGATGACTGCAATATGCACCCACATGTACATGTGGGAGCATAAAGACTTAAAGCCAGTGGTACGGACAATATGCATACCAGCCAACATGATACTAGAATGTCAGTTTGCTAAGCAAATAGCCCGGCATTTAATTCAAGGCCTAAACATAAGACAACCAGTAAATGGACTCAAACTATGTGTCACCAAGCACATTCCCTGAGTTTTGTGCTTAGCAAACTGGCATTTGAATAAATTGACCAAGCACACAATTGAATTCATCCCAACCACCCGACCTTCGTTTTTCAAGAGGATCTTCATTTACCTCATTCACATTCGATGAAAAAACACACTGCACCTACCTAGTACTTTGTTCATCATGAACATGGCATGGCGCAAGCTATCATGTCCTTTGCTAACAAACTCCCTCATCTGTTCACACTGTCCCAGGCTTGTCAGCCACTTTAGCAGATTGTCGGATTTCCTGCAGTGTTATTTAACAATACGCATCATATCAATGGGCACAATTTGTGGTCAAAACTTTTTTTAATTGCTAAACATTGCTAAAATGCCAGGATTATTTGTTAACACGAACTACTTATAACCTAAAGTTTGAAGATAGCAATTATGACTAGACCAAAACGTCAGCGTGCATGGCTCTAAGAGTTATTGATTTAAACAACACATCTTCGTACATGCCACTGAATGCAGCATAGTCTCAAACACATGAGGTGTTTTAACACGAACTAACAGGTTTGAGGCTACAAAATGCCGTTTTGAGATTATTGGGAGACTTCTTCATGAAAAGAATCTTATGTTGACACCATAACCAGCTGAGATTAGGCAATTCAACCAGTTTGCGTGCCTGGAAATCTGCCCAAATTGATTAAAGCCATCATGCTGTTGTAGTTAATTACATTGCCTCAGGCAGCTGATGTTATCATTCTCTAGGTAGTCAGATCCATCACTGGGGGTGACAATAGTATTTTTAAATTTTTGTTTTGAAATTTTTTAAATAGCATATTTGAATAGTTCGTCGTAAAAAGTAAACGTGATTGGGTTTTTGAATTTTGAAAATCAGACAAGAAATGTGACTTTTACAACCTAAACCCTTTTCTATGTTGTCATGTTATGTTCCTCATTAATTATGTTGGGTGTGCACCATAATTCAGCCAGTTACCAAACCATCAGGCAGCAGTTGGATTTTGAGGTAAGCCAAATGTCATGTACAATTCTTGGCATGTTGAATTGTTTAGCTTTAATCAGAGCTATAAAGCAGCAAAAGCTGAATAGTGTAATTCTAAAGCTTTTACAAATCAACAATTCTTACAACTGTCTGACAGACATTCCCTCAAACCATGACCAGTGACTTTCCCACTAAAATACACTTGAAATACTCTGCTACTCTACGTGTGGGATTTGGCTCAGAGCTACAACAAAAGGCGGGTGCTACAGCAAAGTTTACAGAACCAAGTCCACACTATTTCTAATTTTTGTAATTTCTCATCAAGAATATCCCTTTGTAATAATTACTTACAGGTCAGAGAAAGTATTAAACACAATTTTGTTAAATTCCATCATGAAGGGTCCTGTAGAGCTGAATAGTTTGTCAAATGCGCTTTGCGGAGGAAGAGTAAGACCCAACTTGTCTTCAAATTTTTTGGGATCAGCAAAGAATGCCATAGCGTGGATAAGAAACGACTTCATATTGTCAGCGATTGTCTCTAACTCAACATGTGTAACTGTGTCCATATTCATCAGCTGTGAAAAGAAAGAATTAAGATCAGTTTACAAGATGGGAAAATTGCACTCACACCAACAGCAGTCTCTTGTACCCAGAATATGCATCTTTAAATATACTGGGAAAACTGATGTCGCCGTCTGCACTTGATATCACAAAGTTGTACACGACAGATGCATTAACAATGTTTTCACGCCAATAAAATACTGGATGAAATATATTGAAATGTCAAGGACAAGTCTGGTACTTTTCAATGTGTTTCTAGGGTTTCTGAAAAATTTTCCTCATGAACAGTTTGTGCAGAATCCTTCATTCGCGGAAAAATACAATAAAAATTGACCGAAGCACTGCGATGGGTTTTATTTTTATTTGTTGACAATGGTTTTGAGTCGATGTGTGTTTACATTCAATTTGTTTATTCAGCGTGGTAGATAGTTGACATCTGCGTCGTGACATCAGAAACAAGAGCAACGCGGAGTGTTGAAATGCACCCACGAATGCACCGCAAAAGGTGTGCAGTTAGGGCTATTTATTTGTATCATAAAAATTGGCCACTAGATGGAACAAAAACGTACAATCCATCCAAAAAATGGGAACATGCCATATTTCATAAAACCTGTCAAGGAACTTCAGAGAAACAATGGAAAACAGAATAAAATGAAATTGCCAATAGTGGGCACAGAATCCATTGGATAGGCCTGAAAGTCGTCGTCGTCGTCTGTTATTATCCTAATACAGCTATGGGCACAAAACAAAAAACAAAACTACCACTAGGAGGCGCCACAGTAGTCAGTCGCCATCATCAAACGTCCTCTTCACATTGAGAACATTTCAATTTTCAAAACCATCCCTAGAAGAACTTGGTTGACAGACCGGTCAGGACGCCAAAACCAGGGTTTGAAAACAGTAAAAATGGCCACTAGGTGGTGCAAAATACCTTGATTCCATCCAAAAACAAAAGAAAAGCGTCACCTCTTCAATAGATGCTTATATTCAAAATTTTCTGAAAATCTGTTGAGGACCTTTGAAGATACAGAGGTAAACGTAAAAAACTAAAATTGCACACCAGTGGTCAGATCTGTCCGAAAGTCGTCGTTGTCGGTTGTCAACATCAAATAAATACAATTGCTAAATTAAGTAGAGATCCTGCAAATGGTTTAGGAAATACAGCTATGAGCGCAAAACAAACTGCCAACAGGAGGCGCCAGAGTAGACGAAGTCGTCGGAAATCATCATCAGCTGTCCACTTCATGTTAAAACATACATGCCAATTTTCATAATTATCCTGAAAGCGCTCTGATTGATCGAGGGGTGGACGCCAAAAAAAGACTTAAGAAAAGTAAATATGGCCACTAGGTGGCGCAGACTAGGCCGAATCCATCTGAAAATGGGGGACATAGCGTCAACTCCTTAACAGATGCCTGAATGCCAAATTGTATGAAAATACCTTGAGGACCTTTGAAGATACAGAGGTAAACATATTATTAACAAAATAAAATTGCCACTAGGTGGCACACCAGTCTTCAGATCTGTCTGAAAGTTGTCGTCCTGAGTTATTAACATCATATAAATACACTTACTAATTTTAGTAAAGATCCTGCAAACGGTTTAGGAGATACAACCATAGGCGCAAAAAAACAAAATTGCCACTAGGAGGCACCACAGTAGTTGAAGTCGTCGGAAAACCATCGTCAGCTGTCCACTTCATAGTAAGAATATACATGACAATTTTCGCAGTCATCTTTTGAGCGGTTTGGTTGATTAGGATGGACATCAAAAAATCAGTAAAAATGGCCACTTGGTGGTGCAAAATACCTCGAATCCATCCGAAAATGAAAGGATAGCGTCAACTCTTTAATAAATGCCAGCGTGCTAAATTTCATGAAACTCGGTTGAGGACCTTTGAAGATACGCCCGGACGGCCTGACGACCATGCAAACAGAGATGACGGCAATATGCACCCCCATATAAATATGTGGGCGCATAAAAATCTGTCATGGAACTTCAGAGAAAGAAAGGAAAACGGAAAAAATTTAATATTTAAAATAAATTGCCACTAAGAGACACAGCATTCGTTGGATCCGCCTGAAAGTCATTGTCTGTTGTTAGTTTCATATAAATAAACTTACTAACTAATAAAGATCCTGCAGTGGGTTTAGGAAATACAGCTATGGGCGCAAAACAACACAAAATTACCACTAGGAGGTGCCACAGTACTCGAAATCATCATCATCAACCCGTCCTTTCGATACTGAGAACATATACGCCAATTTTCAAAATCATCCTCAGAATGATTTGGTTGATAGAGGATTAGATGCCAAAAAACAGACTCGAAAACAGCAACAATGGCCCCTAGGTGGTGCAAAATACCTCAATTCCATCCGAAAACGGGAGGATAGCATCATCTGACCAATAGTTGCCTATATTCCAAATTTTATCAAAATCCGTGGAGGACATTTGAATATACAGACTGAGGTAAATGTAAAAAAATGAAGTTGCCAGTAGAGGGCATACCAGTAGTCAGATCAGTTTGAATGTCGTCGTTGTCTATTGTCAATATCATATAAATACACTTGCTAAATTTAGTAAAGATCCTGCAAACCGTTTAGGAGATACAGCCATGGGCGCACTAGAAAACGCCACAGTATTCGAAGTCGTAAGAAAATCATCGTCAGCAGAAGGAACAATGACTTTATATATGCTAATTTTCACCATCATCCTTAGAGTGTCAATATCTTTCTGTTGATGAAACTTAACTGTGGCCGTTTGCGGTGGTTCACTTGCTTGCCTGCGAGTTTAGCTTCCCCCTCATCATTTTACCTTCCGACGTTTAAGCATAAATATCGGTTGTTGATGAAGATTTTTACACCCTCACACGACCCGCTGCACAAAACTCCATTTCCTTTTTTATATTTAGTGCACTGCCCCGCATAGGCACGTTCTGGTATCCCCCGAAAGTATTGCGGCACTTTATGAATACCCAGGGTAGCGTGGCGAATAATGTGCATTTTTGAGTACTATGAGGCGGAGGCTGACACATTTACTTTAATTTAGCAAAGAAACGCCAGAGTAAATTACTTTTTATAGGCAGAAACTTCCCGTATGATTTACGACATTTCTTGCCTGCAATCTACTAGTGCGTGTTTTTAAATTGAGGTGGTAAAGTAGCCTTAACACGAACAATATCACAAACAGAACAGGACACACATCCTGTTGCCAGGTGCACATGCTGTGCCTGAAACAAAGGCGGAGCCAGAGGAACTGGTGGGTCCCACATCAGTTGACCCTAAGTCTTAATGCAGGAACAATAGTCTTTTGTTTAGGATCTTAATGTCCACTAGGGGCGTTGTATGTACATCTTAAGGCATTTCCAGAGTGCATTGTAGCTGTGGTCTACCCCCGCTCCTAGGTAATTGTTTATTGGCTAAATAGATGTTTAATCTGACCAATCCGAGTACTGTTTTGATGGTTTTTTAGCTTGAGCAGTCATTTACAGCGCTGAAATTTCGAATATTGGTTTTCAACATGTTGTGATGCTCTTTAGACTGAGTAATTATTAGCTGGGCCACGCGGAAAACTCCAGTAAGTACATGTCATTCAGTTAAGGCCTTAAGCTTAGTCTATTCATGCAGATCTGCTGGATATTGTATGCCTAGTGTTTAATTGTTTAACTGTAACGGCTGCTTTGTGGTGGTTTCACCTAATGTGGGTTCCAGTCCCAAGTGCCAGCCATATTGACTATTGGGTAGACCTAACGATTTGAGAACACTGGTTCTGTTGTCTGACAAACTTTATTTATTGTTTGTAGATAACCGTCACTTCAAGAATAAATTGATTAAACGAAGCTGACACGTTATACTTTCGCCCACACTAATAGCTAAGTTTGCCATCGTGGTGTCCCTCAGTGCCAAAGTAGCGGCCAGAATCCGCTGGGCCAGGAATTGTGTGCCAGGCTGGTTGTTGCAGCTGGTCAACTGAATCAGTCAAAAGACCAACGATATTTGGCAGCAGTTCTCTCTAGTATGACATTGTCAGAAAAAACTCTTGCTTGACACTTCTGACGAGTGCCACACACGTTCGCAACAAGGAAACTCAAATGCATGCGCACATGCAACACATACTGGTTTCATCCCTAGGCCGCTGGGATTGACGAAACTGGATTGAATTCACAACAGGTTAGATAGAATACACGAAGTTATTAGTTTCGCCCATAGGCCGCTAGGATTGACGAAAGAGAATCGACGAAACTGGACTGAATTCACGAAGGGTGATTGAATTCACAACACGATACGATAGATGAAACGGAATCGATTTAACAGCATTGAATTCACAATGCAGGTTACGATAAACAAAACAGCATTGAATTCACGATATGGAATTGACGAGTGAAGATTCAATGTAATGGCATTATAAATGCGCAAGACAGGATTGAATTGTTGTGCAGTTGGCATCGAGTTCATTAAATGGAATAGAATATACATTTTGATGTTTTTTGCATAAACGGACGCCCATAGTAAAAGACCTACATCAGAAGTAAGCAGGTTTTATGACAGAAGGTGAACATAGAACACCTTTCAAATTGTTTCATGTCATTGGTAGATTCAAACTGTCATTGTGCCACAAAACTGGAATTGAATTATGAGTCCATCTTGAATTCATGCAACATGTCCAATATTGAACCCAAAAGCTCAGATATTCATTGCTGCTGGTACACCACATCACAACCTATTCACCAGCCTTCCAAACATCCTGGTCAATGCACAAATTTAACAACTTACCATCTTGAACAGGTCTTTCACCATCCGTGTGTCTCTAGTGAGATCCATATAAAGCTGGGTCAAGTTGATGGACAGGACTTTACAGATGAGAGTCTGTAGGTCTGTCATATTCATCTTGTTCACTCTAGGCGCAGACATCAGCTTGGTAAATACGTTGATGTCTGAGCACATTTTTGCTCGGTTACTACACGACATCCAGTCACACAGCTGTGAATAACAATTATTTATAAGATTTCTCACAAACACCAAGTCTAGCCAGCATGACACCTTGGCCACGTGACGTGACCTAATGAACATACGTCTGAAAAGATTTCTCACCTAACCGGGACTCGAACCTGGGACTTCCTACGAACCGTGCAGACATGCTAGTTCACAAACCCATCAGGACATAAATTACATATTTATATAATTATAAGATTTAGAAAAAACCATGGTATGCCAACCAAAACTTCTGTTCAGCTGGCTGTCTGAATAATCAAAATCCACATAGGGTATGGTACAACAGACTAAAAAGTGAACAGCAAAGATTCTTGCCAAACTAGTGATGGGGAACCCTTGGGGACTCACAGACACGACCACAAGAAATGTCATCGGCATGCCGTTTTTAGGAGCCAGGCAGACATTTTTCATTCAAAAATTGTGGTTGAGTTCCCCCATATGACATCCTAGACCGGCCGCCACAGTGTTCCATGAAACTAATTCTATTTCAAAAAGGGAATTTTTTATTCCACTACTTTTTTAAGTTGGACATCAAATTATGGAAATTTGTCACTCAAATCAGGCAAAATTGGTGATTTTGATGCTATTCGTCATGAAAGTATTACCCCATTGCAGGCAAGTAAGTAGTCAAAGGCAACACTGGGTATCTTCAATCAAAGAATATTCTCTATACACTACATAATAATTTTTCATTTGTATTGTATTGATTACCAATTCCATGCCATTTAAAACACAAACATGAAGGTAACCACAGATGATACACATGGAAGGAGAAAATCGGAGTAAAGAAAACACAATTGTAAAAAAATTCTTTTGGTGATGGACAAGTTTGAAATGATGACATAAATAACTGTGTCGTAAACATGGTTGTGATGAGTTTACTGTCAGACTCACAGCAAGCCTTAATCATGCTGTATACTCTAAAGAAGTCGAAATAGTTTCAAAATCCATGTCAACGGTACTCTAGACCAGTTTGCGTACCTCGGAATTTGCCAACATTGAACAAACACACCATGCTGTTGTAGTTAATTACATCGCCTCAGGCTGCTGATGCTATCAATCCTAAATAATCAGACCCATCATAAACACACAGTTAGGGGGTGACAATAAAGTGTTCTTAAATTTTCATTTTGAAAGTCTCTAAATAGCATAGTAGTCTTGAATAGTTCTTGAAAAGTACACATGATTAGGTTTTGGAATTTTGAGAATCAGACAACAAAATGTAACTTTTACAATCTAAAATGTTTGTTTACTGTTGCCATATTATGTCCCTTATTAACTCTGTCGGGTGCGCAACTGGGCCAAGTACCAAACCATCAGGTAGCACTTGAATTTTGAGGCAAGCCAATTAAGTGTCAATGTACAATTTTTGGCATGGTAGACATTGAGCAAAAACAAAATTTTCACCAGCAGATGCCACCTGATAGCTCAATCTGTCTAAAAATCATCATATACGTCAATTTTCATAATGATCCCTAGAGCGGTTTGGCTGACATAGGCGGATGCCAAAATCAGACTTGACATGAATAAAAATGGCCAACAGGTGGCACACAAAACACCAAATCCATCCCAAAATAAGAAAATGTCATCACCTCCTTAGTAGCAACCTATGAGCCAATTTCATGACAATCCGTCAAGGAACCCCAAAGATACAGTAAAGAAATGGCACTAGGGGCAGCAGTGGTAGTCGGACCCATCCAAAAGTATGTCATCTGTTGCCAAGATCCTGCAGAAGAAAAAATGCCACTAGGGGGCACCACAGAGGTCAGAGCCGCACAAAAATTAACAACAACCTTGCTACTCTGATTTCGAACACAACTGCCAATTTTCACAGAGATTCTTAAAGCATTTGGCAGATGCCAGTGTGGCACAGAATGTGTTGAATCCAAAAACGAGAAGACATTGTTACACCCTTAATATGTATTTGCCAAAATCCTTGAAATTCCGACAAGGAGCACTGACGACAAAGAAGCAAATATAAAAATGCGAAATTGTCACTAGAGGGCACAGCAATAGTGAGATCCGCCCGAAAGTTCACACATGCCGTCTCTTTCAAAATTTCATGAACATCCATCAACGGGTTTTGGAGATACAGAAGCAGACGCCAGACAAACGGAGATGATTGCATAATGACTGTCCACATTATACTTCACCATGGAGGTGCAGGATGTTAAGCAGTATGGCAACATTACACAATACACTGCTGATTTTTAAAGGCTTTAAATTCATGTCATGCAACATTCAAACTTGTCCACCACTGTGTAAGATATCAACATTTGTGAAACCCCAATCCAGACAATTAAGAAAAAAATTTGAAGTGTTGATCAATGACGATCGAGTTCCATAATCAATGCACCATTACTGTTGTTTTATACTTGTGTTTCAATGAAAAGATGGACAACATACCTTACCACCATCTTTCATTATGGACAAATAAGTCCACATGAAAGACTCAAGAACTGCTGGCGTCTTTTCAATCAGTTCAGACATGAACCCCAGCTGGGGAACAGAATGCTTGAACCAGTCAGAGAAACCTACAGGAGAAAATTACATATTAACAAGCCAGCTTGTCTAAAATATTCCACGAGTGGACCCACAGTTACAGCCACTGGGTCTGACAATTAACACGTAGATAATTAGGCACTTTAAATTCTTACACAGCAGCAAGACACAGTGTTCCAGCAAGGTCAGGACCCCTGGACACGCGCCTGTATTCCAGAATGCTGGGACGAAAAGCTATAAGCAGTGTTACTTTCATAAAAAAACAGTGACCAACAGAGATTGCAGAACAAGTCAGGCATAATCAGACCACTACTTGGTGATCCAGCTCAAAGTGCAGTATAGCCTTAGTGTCTCACTGTATAAATGTTCTGTGAAGAGGCTTACTACGCTGGCTTGGTTAAAGCTGCATGGAGTGGCTACAACAGCTTGGTGATGTAGCCCAAAATATTTATAGCCTGCAGCACAACCAATCACATAAAAATTGTTGCTGATCATCACTACTTGAGCCACTGACAGTGGTCGTACAACCAACCGTGCAATAATAGCAGAATGATTAGATTAGACTAGTTTAAATTACAAACCAGTCACCACCAATACTTGAGTATGCACGGCCACTTCAGAATCGATATGAACACTGCCAGACTGTGAACCAATTGCACAATTGAACAGTCCCGCGACTTCGGCATTGTGACTGGGCTTTACAAACCATGGAGACCAACATCAGTCAAGAAAACATATTTAATTAGTAATTGCAGTGGCGGTATGCTTTTCTTGTCACATGAAGTAAAAGGCATCAAGCAGACCCTCATTAATTTTGAGGGCTTGACATGCAGCTGTATGGTGGTCGAACTTTACACAGTAAACACTGTACCAGTGTTGCATTTAAACTCAATCCCTGGGGTCGGTTTTATAAAAAACTATTAAAATAACTTTACACTTGGTCATAATTTCCAAAAAACAATTTAATCTCAGAGCAGCAAATGTCGTAACAGTCCGTAAATGCTATAGTCAGATCTTTTAACTGCTGGAGATTTATTCAGTTTCTCTTCAATTAAATTCTTTCACTCTCACTTATAATCGTGTGCATCTTTTTACCTGGATTTAGACAGTATCGTGGCTGACTTAACGGGAACTCCAGACCACCAGAAGGACATCGGCAAGCTGCCTCAGCACCGTAGACTGTCGGCCAACTATAAATAACAACAGGCACGTCTTCACACACTGCGCCTGTCGTTGAACAGATGCTGGTTTTACTGCAGTGGCATTCCATGCGCTTGCCAGGAAACTTCAGCTCACCCATACTGTACATTACACTGGCATTTGTGCACACCGCATTGGAAACTCCGTACAGCAGACAATCACTGTCTTTGGAGCACTGAGCGCGAAAGGAATCTGCAAGACAAGATTACTCGAGGATGAATAACATGTAATGTATAACATTAATTGCCATCAACCATAAACATTCATCAGTTACAACACAAATTGCTAAGTTGATTACCGGTATTTTTCAGTTTTCAAAGGCTTGCTATAGAACTGCACATGCTAAAAACAGTTGCATAGTAACAGCTGCAGACCAGGTCAGTAACACAATGCATTGTATAGTGCATATCAGTAACACAATGCATTGTATAGACCATGTCAGTAACACAATGCATTGTTTAGTGCATATCAGTAACAGGATGAATTGTATAGACTAGGTCAATAACACAATACATTGTATAGACCAGGTCAGTAACACATTGCATTGTATAGACCAGGTCAGTAACACAATGCATTGTATAGACCATGTCACTAAGAAAACTGTATTGCATAGATGTCAATACCAAACTTTTGGTATGACAAAATGAAGTTCCATTTGTACCTTTACAACCAGGGTGTTTTGGCCATTTAAAAGAATACCGGTACTCGTTTCTATTGGCAATTTAAGGACAGGTTTTTTATGTAATAGCATACAACTCTAGGTATCAAATCTCAACTTGTATCATGTGCAGTCGAAGCTATGCCGTGTATGCGTGGGTATATAGTTGTTTACATTCATTTCTGATGTTGTTTCTTGCTATGGAATACAGGGCCTAGGGCTTAGAATTTTTGTTTAGTACAAAAGAAGTAAGTTTAGAACTGGTATCACTAAAAACTTCTTCCGAATAAATAGCATCAGTATTTTAGGAACATTTTGTATTCTAATGGTCCCTAACACTGTCAAGCAGATTATCATCTACTTGCAATTTGGCGATTCAGGAAGCTAGCCATGGGCACTACCACTGCCTGACTGATAGGTCTAATCTAGGACCAATATATTACTCCCAGGTCTAATGTACAACCATCTCTAAAGACACAATACGATACCAAAATCACATAATTATTTGGTATGTAAGAACACTAGCAATTCCTACTCATACTCACTCGAAACATTCTGTTTATGACTTATCATTAAGCGTTTCAGAGAGAAAAATATTTCAAAAAATAAGTTGTGTAATTTAAATTAGGCGTACAATTTACCTATGGTAGGTCGGATGCGTTTTTTCAAAGCTCATTTAATCCCTGAGACATTACAATGGCTAAAGCTACATATTAAAATGAAGACCTATTGAGTACAGATAGCCAATGTATAATTCCTGAGGTCTCAGACCAAGCGCTGCGTTAATGAACGCACAAATCTCACACATGCTACGTTTGGCACCAAACGAGGCCACATTAAACGTTTTACAGGCAATTATTATTTTGCATTATTTTTTCATTACTAATAGTGATAACTTCATGATTGTTAACTCATTAAATGATGACACAAGCTAACGGGTTCGAGATGAAATCAGTCTTCAAATTGAAATAAATCAAGTTGGCATTGACATTTGCAGTACATTGACCTAAAGAAAATTAGGCAAGATTGCGACAGAAATTCACTCACTGGTAAAGCTAGGATTAATGGTGCTCAGGTCTTACTAACGGGTTTTCCGTAGATAAGCCCACCCGATGAAACGCCCATGGGCGTTTATTTGGAAAATTATGCCAAATACACACCCATGGGCATTTATTTGGTGTTACAACTTGTGGTGTCAAGTCTCCAGACAGTGGGGCGTTCATTTGGAAATTTTCCTCTTAAAAGAACACTCAGCGTCAGTTTTGTGGAGCATTTATCATTTATAAAAACGAACAAGGTATTTTAAGTAAAATAGTGTCAAGTCAAGCAAAACTATGGCTTTCCATTTACACGCCCCCTTTTTTGAATAAATGGCGGGCGATTATTCGATATTGCTAAAACACTTCAAAATTTTTGTTTTCCTAATACATACCCATGGGCTTATCTCCGAAAATTCCCGGTAGTGAATGTATGCTTGACAATGAATGAGAATTTGGATATAATGTAAAAACAACTTCTGGAGCAGTGCTAAAAAACAAAACATAAGATGTTGCCAACCTCCTCTAGCACCCATCATCACACAGTCTGATATGAATTTGTCATTTACATGGAGCATATCCGCTTGTATTGACTCTCATGCAAGGAGTTCAGGCAGCTCATTTTCATATATCTTTTGTGCTGCTTATAGCACAAGGACCATACATGTGACCTGACAACAATTGAGAAGACTGCTTTCATTATCACTCAAGCAGCGGAAGTCAATTTAATTTTGACATGTGTAAACCCCGAGTCAAAGTGAACTAATTTTCACAACTCAAACACCAATTTCGGTTATTTGTTTTCGTTCTACATACTTGTGAAATCTCTAATTCTTGAAAATGCGCAAGTTTTTCCAAAGCAAAATTACATATTTGTTTATTACATTTTATGACCCAGGTTGTGGCTAGACATGGCCTGCAGGTGTAGAAGTCAGTGTAAATAACAAATGAATTTACTGTCCATCCAGACTAACATTTCTGCATCTTGTGTGGCCAAGTACTTATTCAAGTGGTTGAATGTGAATAATATACAAATACTTAGCATTTTATAAGATTATTGTCATCTTATCACCAATTTATGTATGTATTAGAATTACTGCTTGATCAATCATGTTTCCTACACAAGAGAGACCTTTGACCTTTCTATCTACTTCCTGCCAAAGCCAAGTTGAAGATGGCATCTAATAGATGGAATTCTAGCAAGAATCCATGTTTGTTTATTGTCCCCAACAACCATTCATAATTTCATAACATTGGTCACCATGGTGACTGATCAACCATGGTGCACACAGAATGCTTAGTCTTCACCTGTTCAGCACACAACATGATGGTGGACAAGTGAAATTTCGTTATGTCCAAATTTTGCTACAAAAATAAAGATTAAGAAAATTTTAGACAGTTGTCAGCTTGTTTATACTGCATGTGTAGATGGACAACAAGATTTGAGTAAGTTTCCATTATTTGCAGCAAGCTATAATCAGACATTAAAAATTGAAATTTGACATTTAACTGAACCGTTCATACCGGCTTTGCTAGTTAACGTATGCTCTATTGGTCACAAGAATAGAGAATGAATTTTAAAACCAGAAAAAGCATTGACTTCACCTTCTCCAAATCTATTAATGCTCTCTTCCTTTTTGACCCGTCTTATGACCTTAAACTTAATGACGAAATCATTCCTAGAAAACAGTCGCACAGACATCTTGGTATACTGTTAGATAAAAACTCTCATTCACACCTCACGTTCGGGATCGAGCTCGTACAAAAACTCAGAAACTAATTAAACCACTTAAGCTTGTCTCTCATCATCTGAATTCTACACATTTAGAAGTTTTGTTCAAATCATTTATACTTCCACACATCGATTATTGTGATATCATACATCAGTCGGCCAATACGGGTGCACTCCAACATTTGGAGAAAATACAGTATCAAGCTGCCTTACTCATAATTGTAGCTTACAGGGGATCCAATAGTGCTGAAGGTTTTGAATAGTCTCAAGTGGCCTAAACTGTCTACTCGAGGCAATCTTCACACGACCACATTTACTTTCAAAGAAATAAACAACGTCAACAACATCTCTGTCAAAAACATATTTGATCTATACACTAGACAAGGCCATCGTAGTAATTTGAGATCCTCCATCCCATATGCAATTCCTCCGTCATTCAGTCAGGCATTCAGAAGGCCTACAGTCATGATGTGCATCAACAACTGGAATTCTCTTTCAGTCTCTGTTAAGGAAAGCAACTCTTTTACGAGTATAAAAATAATTAGTTTTCCACAATTTTGATAACTCGGCACCCTTAACTCAATTCTCCCTTCCCCGCGATAACGAAATAGCATTGTACAGATCAAAATGTGGTCTTTTTCTCAATTCTGACAAGTTTAGGCATAACTTTAGTAATGTTTCTCCAAACTGTAAATGTGGTGACCATCAATCTTATCCTCACATTTTCTTCAAATGTCCCCTCATCGAATACCAGAGAGACTCACTCTTTGGTGCACTCAATGAAAACCAATCAATTGTTAACGTTCTCAATTCTTGTAATAATATCCCTACTAAAGTTACATTATTATTGAATGGTAGTCCTAACTGCATCACGTGCACGCTAAGATTTTTTTAATGTGGTAATTTGGGAATCTTTGCATGTGCTAATTGACATAAAACTTATTTTTAATTTGATTAATCATTCGAGCAAAATATAAGCAACTATTTGCGATAATGCCCTTTAATAGTTGATGCTAACAGTGGCCCCTGGCGATGGGACTGGAGTTGACCGTTCATACTGCACTGCAGCGTCGAAGCTACGCTGTTAAATCCACCTGTTTACTGTTAACTTCGATCCTAGTGGACTAAAGCTAACAGCTCATACTGACCACAACTCCCCAAAACATCGACGCATCGTCGTTAGTATAAAAGGGTCGATACAGTACAGAACTTTAAAATGATGAAATATTTATTTGGGGCTATATCTTTTGTGAAAAAATAAAAAATAACTTGTATGTCACATCTTATCCTAAACGCGTGCGATTTTCGTGTAATACAAAGAATATGGTAATTCTCATTACCAATAGTCAATTCATGAGGTTCAGCCACGTCAAAAGTGATGGGTCTCTAGGGCCCACCATCTAATCTTTTTAGTCAAAATCGAACCCGAAAAAAATATTGGGCATTCACCATTCAAGTTCAATATCAACTCAAGATAATTATCTATCTATAATTCTGTGGTTGAGTATATCATGGATAATGCAAGTCATAGTGTATTTCAAATTTGTACTTGATAATCAATAGATTCGTGCAACAAACTTGAGTAAAAACTAAGATTTCGAGTAAAACTTAAAAATTTGAGTTCAGACTCAAACTTGCTGCTTTTAAAATGCTGGGGTCACCAAGTACAAAATAGGATAACACAGTCATCCAGGTAAACAATGATATACTTGAACACAGAAGAGTGTAGACAAACCAAAGTAGGAGAGACAATGGAAAAATAATTTTGAGTTCGATTTCGAGTAAAAAGATTAGACCCGGCCTTTGAGGAACCGGTACACTGATTGTTTGCTCTCAAAATTTCCATGCCTTGCACTATAGTTATCAGACAGAGAACTTTATACACATTGAGTGGGGAAAGTAAGTGCTGGCAATACATCACCTGTGATCGATGGAGGTGTACTGTACACAGGTGATAGGATGACCCAGTAATGCATGGGCGGTGCACCATAGGGGGCTGGGGGGCTATAGAGGACTATAGAGCCCGCTTATTTCAGTGATGCGCCACCCATGGAATGGGAGTGCTCATCCGATTTATATTCCGATTCATAAAACAAAACATACTAAATACATGTATGGAAACAGTTACCTGTGATAATATAATAGATTGGAAATAAATAACACTCCCAAATCTGCAGTTATCTCCTTTTCAGTCTTTTGTGTTAATAAGCAAAATATTGGTTACCAGACCAAAAAATGTGACCTTCGCCTTAGGCCTATAAAGAGCTGAAAACAATGCGGTCAATTAAAGGACAACTTCTTAAAACATATGTGTCCAAGTGTATGGAGGACCCACCTGTCTATCCACCCGACAGCACAAAACAAGGGCTCTGGAGAACGACAATGGGCCTTATGTTGTTGAGCAGGGTCGAAGAAGAACCCTGGATCGGGTATGTATGTGCATACAGCATATACACTACTACACTAGGCAACACTGTAACCCGGCCTCAGCAAGGTGCCTTACCTTGCGGCGTACACAGGTCACAGATGTAATCGCCCTAAGCAACACGTAGGCCGGTTAGGGGCCCCTGTAATGCCTGGGCTGGGGCATCCAGGACCAGGGCGACGTACATTGCCTAGCCTAGGCCGCCCTACCCCTAGGCTATAATCGCCCATGCACAGACTTGCGTTCGCAGCTAAGAGTTGAATCAACAAATTCCCCCTTAACATAGTGTTTTTAAGAGCAGTTAATATTCAGAAAAGGCTCTCAACTGAGGTGTCTGCATATAGGACAGACACTACCACCGTCTGAAATGGCCACCGGACGACAAGAAACAATAACCGATGTTCCCCCCCCCCAAATCTCAGAAAACACGTGCCCAGGCAATGGAAGCCTTTTGAAACAAATTATTGTTGCAGATGGTTCCTAGGTCAACGGCTCGATGCGTGTCTTAATATCCGTAAATTTACCGTGACGCTCTTCTGTGTGTGAACTTGCAATCCTACTTAACTAATCTCAAGATCGCGTATGCGTGAACTAAGAACATTCATCAGTATTGCTCTACGGCATTTTTTGCGTGTGCACACTTTTGGCTCACCCGGGGGGGGGGGGGNNCGGGGGGGGGGGGGCGGGCTCGAACGAGTCGCCCCGTTTGGCGAAGTGCGGGCAAAATGATCCACCTCAGAGAAACAAAAACTCCGAAAAAGTACAAAACGAGACAAAAGGCCACTAAAAAGCCAGGAACGACTAACAAAATTCGGCGAAAGCACAATTCGTAGTCGCTACGTTCCCGCACGTGAATTTCACTGGTAGTAAAAGGTCCACTTTGTCAGAAATTCGAGAAAGCGTGTCAAATTAATTCGTCGCACAGGCTGAAGACGGCAAAGTCACCTCTCATCTCAGTAAAGGACCAAGTTGAGACCAACTGCCATAGCAGTAAATGATATTATAATGAAAGGTTACACGACATTGCCATAACCAGAATGTGTATTTCAGAACTCGAATATTTGATTCGGGTACGTCTTCGATCTGCCGTATATGGAGGACTTTATAATTGCTGATTGCTAGAAACTCCTAAACTAACTCGTTTTAATTGTGCTGGGAACACACACATACCAATACACGCCGGTTGTCCAAAACTGAACTATACTTCTCGCGATACAGCTGCGGCCCGTACTGATCCCATTTTTGTTATAGCCATCGCGGCAATGAGTGGTGCTCTGTTTCAGAAATACTGTATAAATCGGAAATATGGCACAAGAGGGAAATATAGGTGGGTCAGAAAAAACACAAAAGTCGTAAATATGGCGTAAATCAGAATTATGACATCGGTTGCTTTCGTGGATTCCAAAGAGGAATAGGTAAACAGAGTTAGCCAGCGCGCCGATGATCTCTGAGGAACCAGCAACACCGGCCAACTTCCGTCGTTGAAGCTTGCGTACACATTTCCCTGGTCAGGATCGAGATGTCTAGTTGCAAAAACTACTGCGTCTCATATGTGTCTCTACGGCAGAGGGTCAGTAGCCTTTATTCTACTAAAACAGGAATAAGTTGATCGTATTTTGTAACAGAAGAAACAACTAGACAATGAAGGATTTGATAAATTGGCTCGGAGTCAAATTACAAAAGTGCTCATGCTCCAGCACTTTGCTGATAACCAAATCGTGTGCAGTTTTTTTTTTGTATCAAGCGCAGTACGGAACACACTCACTAAACCAATTGAAAGAGTTTTGCTAAACTACTGCTTTCAAGTAATTTAAATTGCAAAAAAAACATCCGAGATGACGTCATAAGGAGAAATTGAACTTTTTAGTGCCTGGCAACCTCAGGGAGATTAAAATCTCCCTGCGTTGATTCCATTTACAGTACGTGTTCACGATTTACTGAACACATGCGAGGGGATTTTTCTGGAAATTAGAGAAGGCACGGTTCTTGAGTCGTATATATTTACAGTATGAACATAATAAGCAAATAACATGAAAGTTGGAGTGAGCTTAAAGTTGCATTTCGCCCTGCCTTTTAGCTGTCTAAAAACGAAAATTGTATTTGGACTTATGCTTTCATAATATCGATTTCATGTTATTTCTTGCCATCGTGATGAGACTCGATTTCCGTTACCAACAGGAGCATATAATCCACAGTGCTGTAGTGGTAAAATTAGAGGTAAGAAGGCGCCCAAAGCCCGCCGTATCACGTACCTTGAGCACTGAGCGTAACTTACGGTGCGTAGGCGCTACGTTCAAATGCCAAAAGGTGGTTGGCTGCGCCTACGTGTTCTCCGTACGCCCCACTACAGCACTGATAATCCATCAGCGACTCAAAAAAACTCCAGTGTATTTGTCTTGACCAACATTAAAGTTAAGAATTCGATGAGAGGGAGCATGCAGTTGCGGATTTAGAGGGGGGCCTAGGGGGCCATGCTTCCCCCCCCCTAAAATTCTCCTAGATTCCATTTGGCAGGTCGGGGTGAGAATTTCTGACTGACATATGCGCTCACCCGGGGGGCTCAGGGACGAAAGCACAATGCATATGCCTTGAACAAACCACGTTTACCGTTTTCTTTTTTAGTAATAAGGTCCACAAACCCAAAAATTCGAGACCCCCTACATCCCTACATTTTAGGTTGGACGCGCAAATGTGGTAAAATTCTGGTTATTCCTGTGTCCTGGCCCCCGTAATTCAAAATCCTGGATCCGCCCCTGGCATGTGCATGACTTGCATTTCCCGTGACTTCAGTTGGTAACGGAAGTTTAATTGTACCTTATTACTCTACCATCGGATCATTGACACAAAAAGTAATGTTTTTCATTACAACTACTGTACTATGAGGACATGCTTGCAAACAGAACTATGTGAAGGTTAAAAATGTCCACATGTGAACGTGGGGGAGTTATCGAACGACTTGCCAATAAATTCCTACATAATTTATGTCATAATAATCTTTATTATTGATTTCATAGTTTCCATTTGCACATCAAAAAAACAAAAAAGCGTTCCTTTGTTCTTACTTTATATTTGTCATCGTTCAATACGAATATGAATTTGAAGTGATGTGTTATTAAGATAAATATAGATTATTACATGGCGAAGTCGTTATCCCCCGTTATCTAGAGCCCGAGTGGATTTTGGAGAATTATCGCCCGAGGGGCGTAATTATTTAGAGAGGTTAAAACATGTTAAGCTTGTCTATAACATGGTCCCCTAAATCAAACTAGAACAAGGTATAGAATATTAAAAATAAAGTAAATAAAGATAATTTTAGGATGAGATACATATAGATGAGAATGACTAAGTAAAATAGAATGATTATAAATATTAAATGAGATAAGAAGGATTGTTTAAATACTTCGGTTTCGCTTTCATCTACGCTGCTCTCGGTACGTTTTGTGAATATCTTATATTATCTTATCTTATCTTATCTTATCTTATCTTATCTTATCTTATGTCATTATATGTTTGTGGCCCATAGCTGTTGGTCCACATCACGTGATTAAAGGCGATAAAAATTTGTCATATTCAGCTGTAACGTAGGAACCGACATCAACAAAGACAAAAAAGTAATGCATAATTTAAAACTAACTGTTTTTGTGTTTATAAACAACTGAGCATATTCTATTCGATCTAAATGTTCCTTTTTGTAATGGTTGCTAGGCGTAACTGTAGCGTATCGAGAAAAAAATTCAGTAATACTTGTTGCGAAAAAATTGCGGACGTGTTTGAACTCTGACTACAAGCTTAATCACCGCATGCATTTCAGAAATACAGAAATGGGGAACAGGTATTTTCAAATTTTGTATTTACTGCTACAAATAAGAAAAATACAAACTTAATCAGACAGTTGTAAACAATTATTATCTTTTAGTACAAAACTGCTTGTGGATGTGTTGAATATTTGATATGTTTTGAGCCACGAGACATTTACCCCCGGCAACGACATTTACTGCAGCCGGATCATATCTCCTCTAAATCCCAAAACTACAAACTGTATAATATCACCACGGCCTGTTTAGGACTTGATCAAGGGGGAATTCAAATGGTTAATATGCATACTTTCAGCAAAGCTTTAAAACTCGCTATCTTGAAAGCCCTGCGTCTAAAAGTGGTGAATTATTGTACTCACTCTACCCGTTCTTAAAGAATTTTGCTTCATTTGGAGATGACTTTATTAAGTCGAAGTTAACTCTAATTGGTAATTCCTACTGGCGCAACGTATTTGGAAGTATGCTATCTTTCTAGAAAAAATAATTGTTGCGAGTAAAGAGGACTTTTTGAACCAACCTTTGTGGTTTAATAGTAACTTGGCGATCGGAGGCACAGGTGTTTTTTTGTAAGCCTTGGTTTGTAAAAGGCTTAAGATTTATTAGAGATATGTGTACCTCTGATGGTGATTTTGTTAGTCTAAACAATGTGAAAAATAGGTTCGACGTGAAAACCAACTTTGTAGAACATAATGGTGTTGTTTCTGTTCTAAGAAGGTTTCAAAAAGTCTATTTCAAAGTAAATTTAAAAGTGTTAATGTCTACTCTCCTTGCATGCCTTTAGCAATTACTCACTTACGGAAAGATTTGAAGGGTTGTAGACATATTTGTTCAGTCTTTAATGACGTTAAGAAACCTAAGTCAGAGTGTAAATGGGAAATAGAGCTAGGAGATAGTTCAGATTGGAAGAAAATATATGCTTTACCTTACAAAATTACAAAGGATCCCCATATTAGATGATTCCAATTTAGAATGCTACATAGAATTATTGCAACAAATACCTTTTTAGTCAAAATATGGGTTAGGGATTCTGATCTATGTTCCTTTTGTAATAAAGCTCCAGAGACGCTGTCACACCTTTTTTGGGAATGTAACTTTGTACAAGATTTCTGGAAGGAATGCGGAAAGCTACTTCAAAAGTGTGGCATTCAGCTTCCAAACTGTCTGTCTTACGATAGTGTTATTCTTGGACTTTACAAGACGCATGATTTTCTATTTAACATTTTGCTTCTACTAACTAAACAGTACATTTACAAGGAGAGATGTCACAAAAATATACCTAATTTTCTCAAGTTCGTTACAAAAACTTATGAATACTATAATGCTGAAAAATTAAATGCACATAAAAACTTTGTATATGACAGCTTCTCTGCGAAATCGGAAAATTTTATTGTTCATGTTAACTTCATGTAGAAGATATTTACTTTAAACGAGATATGAGAATGGTCTTCCTGAGGTGTGTATGCATGAATGAATGGTGTAATTACTTGTTTGTTTGTTTTTGTAATTGTTTGTAAATGATAATAAATTCATAAAAAAAATTTCAGACAAAGTAATTTGACAAAATTGACCTTATTTCATTCTTAAACGGCCGATCATATTGTAAATGTCTGATGGTGGCTCGAATATTGACCAATTTCGTTTAAAAACAATATCTAAAGCGTTAAATAGGTGTTAATTAATCATCTTATAAGTACCTTATATCTTATGAACATCAAATGAAAACGAAGTTTCCTGTCGGCCACATGCACGTATTGTGTCCTTACGGGGTCACAAATGTGTTCCCACGAATTAAAGTGAAACCCAAATGGCCGTTGAATAGCTCGTCGACATTACTTTTGTGTTCCGTGCCACGTCAGTTTAAAAAAAAATGTAAACCCAATCGAGCCTAACGTGGAATAAAAGCCCTTTCAAAACAGCAACAATAAAATAAAAAGGCTAAATGGTATCGGAGATTGTCTCTGTCAGGTGATCGTAAAATCGCCAGTGGGGTGGGGCGGGTGGGGGTGCCATGTTCTCTTGCCTCTACAACCATCTACTCTCCTAAATATCTTTTTGAAAACACTGTGCGCGTTAATTTCCTTTTTATAATCATCGTAGTATATAACTGGGTGACGCACTGCGTACACCACGCTAGTGCTAGCTTACCGTAGCCTACCAAATGGTTTTCATTGTGTAGGTACATCACGCTAATGCCAGCTTGCCTGCTCTTCCAAGTGGTTTTTCACTATGTGGGTATATCACACTTAGCGCTGACTTGCCGAGCCTACCAAAATGGTTTTCAGTGCATCATCCCTTTCCCATTAACCTGCAGTTAGCCATTTCGTAGGACTTGTACGACATTCAGTTATATGGCAACCGACCGGTCACCGACAGTTATTCCTTACGTAGTTTACGCATAATTTTAATAGGAAAAGACACAATGGCTACGTACAGATAGGGACACCCGAGGATGAACAAAGCGAAACAGAGCTCGCATTTTCAGGTGTGTTAAAAAGATGTTTCAATGTCTACCATACAACTATACATATATAGGCCTCAGTACACGCTTATCGATCGACTCTGCAGATCAGGTTATGACAGTGAATGACAAAACATTTAAAAAACAAGTCCCAGTCGTAAGGATAAAAACGACAAGTTCCAGTATTTATAGTTTTCAGTACTAGCACCCATAAAAACTTTATCCTCAACTGGTATATAGACTTACCGGTGCTGCTCAGTAATGATAGCAAAGCGAAGAAAAATAAGAGAAAAACACGAGCCATCACGCCTCCAAATATGACGTGCTTATTACTTTGATTTTATAGCACTTGGGTTCGTCGCGTCTTATAACATTTATGAAGAAGTCTATATCCAAGCTGATCCAACGGTTTTAACGAAACACGTTTATCGTTCTCTCGTGACCTTCGTCCGCTTGACGTTCACCTGGTATGTTAAAGCGAAACAACGTTTCATTCTTTCCTGTTGACCTACCACATGACCCTCCAGCGCCCATCATATTGGCCTCACCTTTGCGATGAACAATAGAATTGCGTGGTAGCTTCCACAAATAGGGAACATACTTTTCATGCCCGTAATATTCATTAGCGTGGATTACGAGCGTACTTAAGGGCGTCAATAGGAGTGAATATTACCAGCGTAAGCGTAAACTTATGAGCAGAAGACTGGGTAATCTGTTAATATTATGTAGACACTAGAAATATGGTCAAGTTTGGCTACCTTCGGAACATAGGCCTATATCTTACCGCAGAATTGGTTGAATTAATTCATAGACGGGAAACTTTCAGATATGATTGTTTATGCAATAATCTCCAAAACGCTGTTAATTGTCTTTAAAACATTCTACTTTCGCATGAGAGGCTAAAAATCTATATAGGACTTTTATGATTTTTGTGAAAAAATCGAAACGTTAATTTTGGAAAACTGGAACAGCGTTTTTTAGATTCAATCTTTGTCATGTTATTGATGTTCAATTGTTATTTGGTTAAGAATGTAACTTTCTCATACTATGCTAAATTTTCCTGAAAAGAAATATCTACGAGGCCATGACAGTCCGGCAAGTCAATTTCCACCCAGCGGCCAACGACACTCGAGTGTAAGTCAGTGGCGCCGTGGAGATTATTAAAAGCACAACATGCTCGAACGAGCCCCCCCATTTGGCGGAGTGGGCAAAATGGTCCCGGGGTCTCAAGAGAAAACGAGACAAAAGTCCACTTAAAGGCGCAGGCGCACAGTGAAGGTGGTACCCCGTTTTTTAAGTTCTCCCGGTGCTTTTTTGTCAGCAAAAGATCCACATCGCCAGAAATTCGAGCCCCCCCCCACATTAAAGGCTGAGTGCGCGCATGCACAGAATGGTTGACATGAGAAACAGCCGGACGGTCTTTTGAAAAATTCTGTCCTCAACTGAGTTGGGCATTGGGAATGGTATGGGAACTGATCTGGTTCCCAGAACGGCAATAACCCGGCTAAACAAAGCCTTTCCATATACTGTAATCTCAATGACATCAAGCCAAACGGGAAAAACTTGCATTTACCTATATTGTATAAATTTCCAAAAACAACTCATGATCACCATGGCCCAACAACGTTCTCTGAATTTTTTACTTTCGATACAAGAGTTCTATTGAAGTTCATGCAAGTTAATAATTAATCATTCAAATTTCCGCAGTGATGTAGGGTCCAGCCCATGCCACAAGGGTCAAACAATGGACAGCCTTAGGGGACATGAGGTATTCCTTTACTACAGCTCAACAAACTTGGTCCAGTGGGGTGCCTGAACTCACTCTCCCCTTTAAATTTGCAAGTGATATAAAAACCAGCTGACACTGAGTGAGGGAAACTGTTTATTTGAAAAACTCACAGTGTAGATTAAATAGAACACACATCACAGGTGTGCCTAATCAATAGGCACAAAGCACTGAACCACAACAACGCATACATTTTCTGCAGGGAAAAAGAAAAACAAACAAAGCAGAACACTATTAAGGCATTACAAACGCATTGCCAAATAAAGACTGCTGATCATTAAGACTGTCATTATATAATGAATGTGACACAAAAAACACATCATTAAGTGTAAAGAATCAACATTGAATGGAATCAGTTTTAGGTATATCACTGTTACATACACGATGGCATATTTTTGTGCATTAAAATTATCAAAAATAAATAAATTCGTTTTAATTAGTGAGAACTGTGCAAAAAGTACAATGTAGACTGCTCACATCAAGTCACATTGTAGTGAACATATATGACGTAATGCAATTAAAAATAGAATGTCAAGTATTAATTTCAAAAAATGGAATTACCAAGTATCTTCATAATAGAAACAACAAAAACATAGTCACACATCCGAATAAATAATACGCATAATAGATTTAGGACGGATACATAGTTAAGTGCACAAGTCATAGACGGATACAAATGTACACTATCTGTTCAACACAAGTCATGAGATAAAAAATCATAAGAGAACAAAGAATGTAAAATTCAGTGAGGCAGATATGTTTTGAGCATTTCCAGTTATAACGTGCAAAACAGACACATCTTTCTCAACCACCAAATAGCAGCAAGATGAATGTGAGACAGATTTAATATTCCTGGCTGACAAAACTGCAAACTGCCTGGGAGATTCTTATATTACGCCAGCATAAAATGCAAGAGTAGGAGTATTGGTATATTTAAAAACTAAACTCACTATACAAACAAAACATTTTCACTGAGAGAAGTATTTGGATATTCAGTCCTTGCTCACAGACAATGCAATTGAACTTTATAACAGAAAAAAATCTTCAACTGAGGATACACCATCACAGAAGAGTGTAATTTTATCCTTGAAAATTTTCTTAACAAAAACAAATATGAAGCAAGTTCACTCCATCTTATTGTGGTTTGTTCTGTATAGATGTCTTCAAACATTTACTAAAAATTTGAGAATTTGCAGCAATCTATTAAGCTTTAAAAAATTAAAACACGAACTTGGCATTTGTTATTTTTGTCTCAAACATTGGAGAATTTTTCCTCAAGTTTCTTGACATTGACATCACACTGTTTATACTGTGGACTCTCAGAGCTCGCAAATATCACAAATCAGACAACTTTTCTCATACATTGTCAGGGGTACCAGTCCCCTGTTTACGCGAGCCATACAACTGTTTGTCAGTAGGTGTCGCCGCTCTCTCAAAAGCGTTTCCGATCAGTCTGGGTTGGGGCCCGCTTGAATGAGTGGAAGAACTAGCAGAGCCGATCTTGTTCGTTTTGAGCTTCTTCACGACGAGCGCTATAATGACTATCAGAATGACGAGTACAACGAATCCACCGACGGCAATACCCACAATAAGTGGCACGCTATTGACCGGAGCTGCAAGAGAAAGCAGAGCAGGGTTACATGAAGAATTATTATAGTATGGCAAACATCAGAATATACAAAAATTGTTGCAAGTTCTCAGTCTTGCCATTGATCAACATTACCATAAATACCAGCAATCATTAATTCTACCTGTACCAAGAGAATGTTATTTTAATACTAATTCTACATGCTGATACAATGAGCAGGTCTGTTACTGCGCCATGTGCTTCTAGGCGAGTTTCATAGTTTTACAGACTATAATCACATTAAACTGGTCACTGTGATAGCAAATCACAACACCACCATACACCCACGATACACCTCCCTGTCGAGGTCCATCAAAATTCATTCTAGTCATTTTGACACTTGAATGACGTCAAGCAAGACCATAGATGAGTACCAACTGGTATATTAATATCATTCACCAACATTTAGTGAATAATTGCATACATTCTATATATGGGGACTTTTTGGACAAGACCATATAATCTGTAAATTATACTTTGAACGGTTTGGCAGATAGAGCAGTGGACACCAAAAAACAATTCGTAAATAATAAAAATGACAACTAGCACAGAATATGTCAGATCCGTCCAAAAATTGGAAGGTGCCTTTGCCTCCTGAATAAACACCTATTTGCCAAATTTTAGTACAGAAAAATCCGTCAAGCACCTCTGAAGATACAGAGGCAAACATAGAATACTAACAAGCGATTCTCAGAACTGTCTGAAAGTTGCCAACTTCTGGTCTCAGTGTCATGGGAACACATCTGCCGACTTTCAAGAATATCATACCAGCAAACGCTGCATACCCGGACACCAAGACAGATGAAAACAATATGCAAGTATACGTGGCTGCATAAACAAGAAGTGGCAGACGGACACAGGTCCATAACAACCAATATTTATTGGTAACTTCACCTCATATTAACTCCCAAATATCCAGAAACTTTCACCTTAAAAGCCTTTCATACTAACGTCGACGCGTCAATGTTTTGGGGAGTTGCGGTTAGTACGAACAGTTAACTTTGGTCCTGGATCGAAGTTAACAGTGCCAGTTAACTTCACACTAAGCGGGTGAATTTAGCAGCAGACCGTCAATGCTGCGGTGCAGTACGAATGGTCAAGATCCATCACATCGAAGTTATCACCAGGTGCCACTGTTATTATCAACAATTACAGGGTAGCGCCGTCGCTAATAGTTACTTATATTTCGCTCTAATAATCACAAATCAAACTAACAATAAGTTTTATGTCAATTAAAACATCATGTAAATGTTTCCAAATTGTCTTACTAAAAAAATCTTAGCTTGCAGCGCTACCTTGTGATTACTTCGATGACAACGTTGTCACCTACCATTTACTCTGAAGTTCGTTAACTATCTATTAAGCCAGTATGAATGGTTCCGTTAACTTCGCAGTTTACGCTGACGCTCCACTCAGACCGGAGTTAAGTCAGTATGAAAAAGCTTTTAATTTCCTTCCAAGTCTTATCAACAATTAAAAGTTGATGTGATGTGAACTTGCTTTGTGTGAAATAAACTGCCTATTGTATACCTATGAGGGATATGTACTATTTCATGGGTGGCGCAGCACTGAAAAAAGTGGGGGGCTGTAGCCCCCAACAGCCTATGGTGTGTCGCCCATGTATTTGACAGGCACATGAGCGTTGAAGTTTTCCGATGAGGTTATCAAAATTAGAAGCCAATAAAAAGCACATCTTGCCATGCAGAGACACACACAGGTAAATCTACACACTTTGCAAACTACAAAAGATGTTTCACATTTAATACAAAAGCACCCCAGTCTATGAAATTGTCTTAAGTTTACACCAATTTAATAACTGAGCTAAGAGTGCAACAATAACGGGCAAAGTGGGTGCATTGAGAGGACCATTTGAATCAGCAGCCCCAGCAGTACACTTACGTATTTTTTCAGGAAATTTTACCATAATGTTGGTATTGAAAATTTGATATTTACAATAGATGAGAATGTCAATAACAGTTCTAAGCAGACCAGGGTTTACATCAAATGTTACCATAACAAATACTACTAGATAAACAATACGACTGCTTTTTCCAATCATTGTTCATGTACTCTAAATTGAAACAACATCCATGGCTGAGTATAGTAAAGAAAATATATAGGTTATTTGTGTTCAATAGGCCTTATAAATTCATTCATCAGATAAGTTTATTACATGTTTTTTTAAGATTGAATGATTTGTTTGTTTGATATTATACATTGTTTGCACAGTAGAGATGTAAACAAAAATCTGATATATCATCTACCAGCTTGAATTTCAGCATGCGAAAGGAATGTGTACAACAATATGAGCTTTCACCGATTTGAGATTGAAACAGTCGAGGAGTAACCATTTTGCTAAGCACGCACTGGTTGGGCGGTCAATATTTATTTATTAATGAATTGTTGGAAATTCAGGGCTGAGCATTTAGGTCAACGTAGGTGATAAATCAAACACACATCATTACACATGTGATAACAAAGAAAAGATATGTTGCCTAACCTGAAGCTTTCTGAGTGGTGGAGGCATGCTGATTAGTCATGTGACCTACAGTCACTGTGGTAGAGCCAGCTGATAGGCTAGAGTCAGATGACGTCGTCATGGTTGCAACAGTAGCTGTAAAGAATAACATGAAGTATACAAATTATAAATATTTTGCACTAACACATTATTTAGATTAATTACAAAAATGCAAATCATGAGTAGAATTCAATCATAGAGTGTCAAGTATGAGCTGCATTTCGCCACTGTTTAGGCGAATTCTGAACCAGAATGGTCTAGGGTTTAGAAACGTTACCACCCCCACCCGATGGATTTTGAAGAGTTGCAGAATGAACCCGTAAGTCACGCCACAGACAATGTACACATGCTATTTTCAAATTTGGAATTTTAGTGTTTGCCAACTCTATTAAACTCTTAAAAGTGTTCTCATGAGTTGCTGATAGTTGCAATGTTACCAACTACACAATCCTATCAATATTATTAGACCAAATTTATGAGAGGAAGGCCTAATTCTTGGGTTTAGCCAGAATGACAGGACAATTAAGGTAGTTTTAAACAAGGACACGATGAGAAATTGCAAAACTTAATATCACCATTCCTAACTACTTTTGGATTTTGGTTTTGTTTTCAAAAGTGATGCGAGCAAATTTAAAGAAAAATAATTAGTTGGGAGACATGTTGCATTTAACTTCAAAGGAAAACAAATGGTTATGGATAATATACCTGTCCAATAGAAACCATGCACAACTTGTGAATATTGAATTATGAGAAAAGTCCAATGGCAAGAGTTTAGCATTTTAAATCTTAAGGGTAAATAAATTCACACAGGGAAACTGTTTTTGTAGGTGATCCACATTTTGAAAAAAAAAACATTTTATGACGACTGGGTAACGGACATATATTCACTATGTATGATACAGAGTTATTTGTCGTATCGTCTATTCATGAGTAAATTGTATAGTGGAAACATACAGTGGTTATTGATGCACCTGCAAGGATTATAGATTTTTATTGATCAATTGTTGAGGCAAAAAATCTAACAAAGGCTCAGGTCAAATCAAGGATAAGAAACACTTTGGGCTTGGAGGGAGTGTCTAGCCCACATAATGGCTAAGAATTTTGTGGGTGGTTATAAATCACAGGACGGTGTTGTTCACACACAATAGGCCTTTTGAAAGTGACATGGAAGTGAAAGAAGTTTTTCTTTGAGACCCCTGCTTTTAAGCACAGTTGGCCTATGAAAGTAAACACAGCTTAACCATGGGTTTATGGTCTTGGCTGACAAGATGACTGTGTTATTAACCCCTATGGGTTTTGAATACACAAGTTTCGAATGTTCCCAGAAGTTGCATGAACCAAATCTTGTCACTGTTGGAAATTAATATTATTGTATCCCTGAAACAAAATTATTAAATTTTCATGATGATCAATGGGCTGGTCACTCTTTAATGAAGTTCATAATTAGAAGAAAAACAAGGCACAATATACCATGGTGAACAAAAGTGCATTGAAAAACATCAAACCCTGTCTTAGCTGAAGAACCTACACTCTAGATGGTCAGATCACTGCACCTAATTCAGCACAATCATTAAAACTAAAGAAGGCTCATACAGCAATAACTGGCCTTGCCATGAATTATAATTACCAAGTTTGCAGCAACGAACCGAACCACAGCTGCAGTGAAAGAACTCGGACTGTTCAGTAGGGTAAAATAAGGAGCACTTACTAGCTTGTCATATTAAAAAGTAATATACATTATAAGTAGACAAAAACAACTATTTTAAAATGGCGCTATGTGAGGTTTTAATAAGCATCAAATACAATATGGCTGCTTACTGTTTGCAGCAGCTGTTGTGGGTGCGTCGGACGCCATGACAACAAAGATTGACAGGTGAGTGCTCTCGCACATGACCTGATTGCCCACTGTTCCTGCAGTTGAGACACCTTTTGTTGACCATGCTGCGCCAGCGTCGTCCCAATAATGACATGTGTAGACACTGTTCACTTTGGCTTTGGTCAATGTCATGTTGATCTTGATGGGAACAGTTAGATTCTGTACCACCAGGTCATCACCTGAAGAAGGTCAAAAGTCAAAAAAGGTGTTAACCACACATTTTAACTTGGATAACATGGTAAAATTTCCCTATACTTTTGGATAAATATATTAATCATGTGTTCTTTTTCAAAAGATTCATTGAATCAAAGCAGGTAGGGTGCCATGAACTGGTATTGTCAGACAAACATTCTTGGACACTACAGTATACAGAAGTTTTCAAACTAAACAGGACAACTTTGAAAATAATGAAATTTCGTCAAATCCACTTCGTTTTGCCTAGTAGAAGCAGTTCAATTCTGGTTAAATGTCCCCAAAATCTAGTGTTGATTCAGGTAGTTTGTTGAAATTGTGACAACTTGTTCTGCAATATCCATACAGTCAGTGGCTAAACATAACATAATATTAAATTTAGCCTGAATTATACAAAAATGCAATTGTAGCAAAGGTTTGACTAAACTGTCAAATAATTCTGGCAAGATGTTCATCCAGGTTTGGCAGAGTCCAACAGAGTTCCATTGAAGTCTGTCTAGTTTATTTCGAAACCTGTAACTGTACATACTTCAAAGCGATCAAGCACACTAATGCCACCTGGTGTGTGAAAATTTCACATATTTTCTAATGCTAATGTTCAACACCAGCAAAAACAAGTTTTTAATGTTTTGCTCATGATGAAAGCGAATAGTGAAAGCAGATCTTAAAAACACCAGTAAAAAAATTGATTCTTTCAGAAAGAATCCGGTTCCATGACAATAGATGTGGAAAAGTATGAAAGGAGTGTGACAAGGTGTGCCTGAGGTCACATATGAGGAAGTTTCACAATACATTTTAGTCAACATAGCGAGTAAACAATGCACACGATGTGTCTTATTAAGATGTACTTCTGAAAAAAACCCTTGTGATTTTGCAATCACATAACCCTGCCCTGTAGCTATAGTTTATATTTACCCAACGTGAAAATCTTGCATATATCTGTACCAGTAAGTAGCCTATATTCATAATTATATTAATATACTTTTCAAAATAATGGAATTGTGAGTGTGAAGTGAACTTAGGGGTTTCAGGCAGTATACACTGGACACACTATTACCAATGGTACAGTTTCCGTCCACAAAACAGTGCAAAAATTGAAATCAAATGATGTCTAAATTGTTCAGGCTACTCTTATCTTAAAGTTGTCTGAATAAAGTGCAGTTAAAAGTCATCGAGGGGAAAGACTTAAGATTTTTTAACAATCAAAGTTGCCAGACTGCCAACTCTGGACGGTCCATCACGACAATATGTTATGAAAGAATTTGCCCTACATTGAATAAATCAAACACACTAAGTTGAGCATGGCAGAAAGAGTTGTGAAATAATGCGATTAGTCATAATCAGGAAATGGCCATAAATAACGGAGTAGAAAGAAATTTCGCCAATAATCATTTAAGGAAGGTTAGATGAATGAGTTGTCCTGGTGAAAGACAACAAAAGTTAACCTTCTCAATACAAACAACAAGGACAATTATATGTCAATCAGAAATCTGAATGTTCCGTAAGGTGAAATTCAGCTGCTCATGAAGATCAGGGGAAAACAATTTATTTTGAAACATAAAAGCAGAGGAGTTTAGCAGCAGAATCACCCCCTCCTCACCCAGCACTATTGTAAGGAATTTTGGTTTTAAGGGAATGAATGAGAACCTGGACATCATGCCAAAAAGATTTCTGGGGCTGTGCTCATATTTTAAAAAAGATGTTGGTTTATGTAATAGAATTTATTAGACTCAGATCAGGTCTCTCTTCAGCATCACACCACTTTACCCATCTCAATGGTAATGAATGTTAGTTTAGGTAAGATTAGAAGGTTCAGGTCAGGCCTTGACCAGATCAGGCCTCCTGAGCCAAGCACAACCTAATACTCTGCAATAAACACTAAAGAATGACCCAGCCATCATAGCCAGCTCGAACAAAAACTAGAGGTCAATAGAAGGTCAAAGACTATAACTGATGACCTTAAGAGGACAGCAGTAACTTAGTCATGAAGTTTTGTGCTGCCACCTATTGTGACATACAACTAATTTGCAGGGCTGTTCACCTAGTACCCTTATAGTTGGCAGACTGACAGGTGATCTCTCATTAGGCAACATATTGAAATTCAAAATTTGCTGTGAACCATAACCAAGTGGGTAAGGTAAGGCTATAGCCTTTAATACTGATCTTCCCCTCAAATCAAATCGGCCCAAGCCATCAATTACGCAGGGTACTACTTAGATGTAATCACTCAAATTTATGCTAGAGAAAGACAAAATCTCACTAGTTTTTACACGTGACATAACTGGCATATTCACTTAATATAAATTGTCCATCCATGAAGTGATTCTGCAGTTGGACTGGACAGCATTAAAATAAGGCAGAAAACTCACTTATGTTGTATAAACCAATTGCGAGTATTAGTGAATCATTTAGCGTTTCTCAAACCCTCTTTGGTGTGAGGGAGTTCTCACCTGTACTAGGGTTAGCAAGAGTCACCTCCACCAGGTCCGAAGCTCTGTTGTTCTTGTCACTGGTAGAACTCGACTTGTCGTCAATATCTGTGTCATAATGGCGGAACTTGCCCACAGCACCAACACAGTTCGAACTGCCGCCACACGCCCAGTTCAAGTACCTGAAATGATTAAAAAAGACTTCACACAAATTCAGCTTTGCACCGTAACAATCTGACAGTGGTACACATCAAAGGAATATTTTTTAATAAAAATCTATCCAGTGTACAGTTTACCATAATCCCTTTTTGCTATGAAAAATGAAAATTGCAAAAATTTTGTTGTAAACGCTTTTGAAGGACCTAGTTGTCCACACACCCCCCCCCCACATTCACATACCACAATTACATCACCAAGGGAATACCAACTGGCAATGAAGTCACAAGGTCACAGTCATTTCTCGCAAAACTCAACAAAACTTTTGTGTAATGATCTTTCAAAAGCAATGATAACTGCCCTAAAAAGTTACACTAGATCAGAGACAAAGTCAACCACAGCTGACTCCGAATAAAATGTCTTGTGAAAAAAACCAAAATAAATATGATAGATCAACATGAGCCTTCCCTCATTGATGTCTGGAGGTACTAAATTGACTCGCACTGTGATACATGACCGATTTTGGAAATATCAGGTTGGAGAAACTTGACATAACATTCCCACTTAGTTTTTCAATCCACTGCAAATACACCTCACCTGTCAGAAACATCCCATTTACTTTTGTATTATCAATATTTTGAGAACAAAAACTTACGTGTTTGCCAGTTCACTGCCAAAGTCTACCACAGATGCATTCACAGAGCTTGTTGATGAAAAGATTGACGCCAGGGTGTTATATGCTGATGTGACGGTAACACGTGGATTTGATTTTGCCTTCACCTCCATCATAGTACCGCCAAACGACAGGTCAAAGGTCATGGCCTTCATGACCTTAGACTCCAAGCCGTAGATGACAAACTTGCTATTGGCTGGGTACGTAAGAAGCTCGCTGAGTTTATCAAGTACAATCTGAGCATGCGCCTTGTCCATGCCATTCTTTTGAGTCAAATACGTGACAAGCGTGTCCAAATAGTTGAGCAGGTTGACCTGGTCTGCAGCGTTTGTTTCCACAATTTTCAGATTCTCCAGCTGTTCTAGAATCAAGAAGACATCCTCCCGCGTCATTGTGGATGACTTGATGAAGTTGGCGGTGAGGGTGAGAAGGGTGGTGCTGGTCTCGGTGCTGTTGACAGGTGCTACATCCCGTCGGTGGCGAGAGTGCACTGACCGCCGGCGCCGTGATCCACCGACACTGTCTACAGCAAGATCTATCGCATTCCAGTTGACCATGGCAGTGGTAAAGTCACCTGAAAAGGGGATAAATCATTCAATATAAAAGCACAATGATAGTGACTGCTTATTAATAACCAATTCAATTACTTGCTTAATTCATATACATGTTATCATAAGTGTGGTCAAACAAACCTATGTGTTACTCCGCAGATATACTTTAACTTAGGAAGTCCAAGACAGGCACACAGTCTTGTATTTATCAGATCAATTAAAAGGTTTAGAAGCATTACAGACTATCACAAGCCTCTGAAGCTGTGGTATTTTCCAAATAATTACGTCGTTCATTGTCTTAGATAAATCGGAAGACTTCAATGTATACTGCATTATTACTACTAGTACATTTTCTTTTAAACTTACTTGTATGATGATACGTAAGGTACTGATTTATGTAATTATAGCTTTTAGCATTTTATTTATTTCAATAGTTTACTTTTACACAACTGCTTGGTACTTTAATTTTATGTAATATTTTCAACTGGGCCCACTTGGAAACCACTGGATTCAGAGAAGTGTTCACCTTGAACTCTTGGCTTTTACTGAATAAAGTTGAAATACATTTAAATAAACGCTGCCGCAGCAGTAAATTGTCCACAGGAAAGTTGAAGCTTCTTAGGACACAAAAACAATTTTTCGCAGTGCATTATTTCACAAGTGCAGATTTGTATCAGGAGAAATACTTGAAACTGTCAACTTCGCACGGCATTAGAACAAATCATGCAACGTTTATGTCATAAGGGGTCTAATGTTAGACAAGTCAGAACTATACGCAGGCTTTCAAACAGAAGTGAGGTAGGTGAGGCCAGCGACACGTTGCACGAAACAGTTCCAATCAGTGACTCAACTAAGTTCCCTAAATCACCTGCGTGACTTTGTTTACTTACAGCTGTTGTCTTCTTTACGAGCTACTCTTTGACTCAATGCCATTAAGTTGTAATTTATTGAAAATCTGAGTCCCTATTTCAATGAAAATAAATTGGGAGCCAGTCCATAAATGAGGGAAGTTGTATGAAAGGATCCCATTGATTTGTAATGATAATAAGAATTCAATATAGAGTTCACTGCCGGCGTGTATCAAAGACAAAAATAGACTCACTTGAAAACAAAAACAGCTGCATTAAGAACAAGATGTGTTTGAAGTTTACAAATGCTGTAAAACTTAAGAAACATTATTGTTAAGTTGCTATTTGGGTCTGTTGAATGCAACCATGCCCAGGACAATAATCTTACCTATACTGGCTGGTTTGTCTACTTGCTCTTTCTTAGCAACCTCCACTTCGGCGGCACTTATAGACAGCTTAGGAAGAACTGTTACAGGGGAGCTAACCAGAGTAACACAGACGGCGAACTTATCGCACACCTGGAGGGAAATAAATCTGTAGTTAATGCTTGTTTCAACATGTAGCAACCTCATGGTATAGTAATTAGTAAATATCAATCAAAAACGTTTAGATTATCAGACGACAGAAACTCTGTGTGTGTGTGCGTGTGTGTGCATGTGTGTGTGTGTGTGTGCGCGCGTGTGTGTGTGTGCGTGTGCTGGTGGGTGTGAATAGAACTGCATGTCACTAAATTGTCTTCATCACTAGCTACAGTTAAGTTTTTTGAAAAAAGTCTTGAGATCAAGTAACTTCCACTCATAGAGCAGTAATTAAATTGTAGCCAACCAAGTATGTAGAGCATACCTCAACATAGAAGGTCATGGTATTTCCTGTGGGTGGTTTCCTGCCGAACACCGTCACTGCCGAGTCCAATCCCTTGCTAGTCTGTGATTTATACACACCGTTGTCCACGTAACCATACTTGTAGCTAATTGGTAGCGAGTCTTCTGGGGCAAAGCAGTTTTTGGTCTCCAGGGTAACCTGCAGAGATTAGTTCCTGTTTTGAACCTGCTAGCTTGTACACACATCCCAATGTTTTTCCAGTGGGATGCACGTGAAGGGTAATTCGTATGCTTAGAAGCACCACAGAACAAATAGTGCTGTGGATTGTGAAGTTAGCTTGCTTCTAAAATGAAGTTCCCGAATGAACTTACTGATGTGACACGAGTTTCAAACTGAACAAACATTTTCCATAGCGTGACCAAATTGTCAACCCACCAACTAGGGGTATCAATCTTAATTTTAAATTGCGCTTGAAAGTGCCTCACCTGCACACTTGTAAAAAACATGAACGAAATCTAAAGCTTCCTTCTTGAAAAACCATGCTAGCAAAACTTTGTGACTAAAATCTCGATATGTGAGTTTGAAAATGAAACAATAACAGCCATGATAACTAATTTAACAGTCATAATTGTCAGACTGAAATCATACTTATACCCTTGGATGCAACAACTTGCAAATAGCTAGCTAGCTCATTGATAAATTTGGGGCAGATTGACAAACTTTCATTAGTTTAACTGCAGGCTAAGTCAACTGGGTCAACATGAAAAGGTATAAACTGATGTACGGGCCCTGCCACAAAGGTACTAATTCTCGTGCACACTATGTAGTCAAGACTTTTGACACAAATGGACTGAAACTGACTGACATTTAGAACAGGCTACTAGCTACAATTTGAGACAGACCCCACAAATTGCGTCACTTTCATTGCACAGTTTCCACCAGTGTGATCAAGATGTTAGGGTGGGCGTGGATGGTCTTAAAACAGGTTTATTGCAATAGTACCTTCATCAGGGCTTGCGCTAGCCTCCTTGCTGCCGAAAGGGGTTGATTGAACCTACCTGCTCCAGTTCTGTGTAGTTGCTGGCTTGGAAAACACACGAGGTGACTCCTCCACGCACTACAACATCAGCTGTAACCTTTGAACTTTTCCCTTCGACACTGGTTACTGTGGCATCAATCTTGTATGTGCTACCCTTTGACAATGAGGCTGTAATTTAAGTAACTAAGTAAAACTGAGTCCTTGAAAATTCAACGTGTCAGACAAAAAATAAATGAAAAATACACAAACATAATAAAATAAAAATTGTAGCACATTTAAAATGGTGACAAAAGCCTACTGATACAGATTCACTACCCAGAAATATTGATAGTTAGAATAACAATAGGAGTGGTGGTAGTGGTTAGACACATTATCCCGGCCATTTATCATCAAACACAATTCAAACCTACGCACCATTTTCACAACTCAAGATGGGTGGCCAAACAAGGAAAACAATCCTGCTAGCTCTGACACCATACCTCGATTTAATAATGAGACCCTTAACCTTAACTTACATAGATGGCGCTAGTTAGTTCTCTTCCAAACTTACCTGCCGATATGCGGATGATGCTGATGTATACATTGCTCAACCCCCTTCGTTGAAAGATGACACCAGGAGGCTCTAGCTTGCTACTATCTGTCAAGTTAACGTAGCCGTAACCTGCAATCACAAAAGCCAAACTTCTATTTTCCATTTGTTGCAAAAATAGAATCAAACCATGAATTTTGAACCCATTCCAAACTGAGAACACAAAACCAGTTGTTTTCCTATAGACATTTATATTATAATGAAGTCCTCAGGCCATCCCCTTGTTACAATAGGTGATATCTGCACAGTTTAATGTTTAATAATTGTTTGCAAGTAATCATTAAAATCTTTAAAGCCTTACTAAAGGCAAAAATAATTATGTTTCTTTTAATAATGAAGTATTTTTGACATTAAGTATTCTAGATTCTACTAGTTGTGAATTTTTCAATTCCAAAGTCATTACGGAGTAAGAGGATGATCTATTTTTGACTCCAATGTTTTAATGATTATTTCAATGTCATACACAAACGAGCTTGAAGACACCAGTCGCAGGTAACTTCACACGGCTGCCAGTGCTTCCCACACTTGCTACCTTTATGTGAACGACTGACTTGAGTTTGAAGTTTTTGACCTTCGCTCGATCTAATTAGTGTATTTGCAAGTGATTTTAATACAAGTTCTGACCGGGCATTCTATAAGCCGTAAGTACTAACAGTAATTTCACGGTTCGAATGCTCTTGATGGTGACAACGTTTCACAACCATGTAACAGAATCTCCATGCAGGCAAAAGTTAGCACCAGTCAGTTACTGATCCAGTTAACGAATTACAGTGAGCCAGCTATGAAGTCATCAAGTTGCTCAGTGAAACGGTTCATATCATAAGTTAAGGTTTCACAGCATCGTCTGAAGCATCAAGATCACGCATTAGTATGGACTTTACATCAGACTTTTTGTTTGAGTGGACTTGCCTCTGGTAGAGACCAGTAAAAATGATAAACTCCAAGAAGTCTTCAGTCTATCATGGCACAGAAAATTTTGCACCGGACAGTAACGACATGCACTCACAAGTCATTTAGAAATTGTGATATTTTCCCTGCGGCTTACTTACCGTCAAGCTGCTGAGACTGCCAGACGATACCAGATGGCAGTATTTCAGCAACACTAGTGATGTCAATCTGCAGCGTGACCACCTGACCTGGCTTCACATTGACAGTGCCAGTGGCAGCCGAGGAGCCAAGTGACACCTGGAGAGCAGAAGTGACCATTTATATTATTTGGTGGAATACATGTACACAATAAGCAACTCTTTGTTGGCATCGTGTGGCAAGTATAACTCAACTGACAACTATTGTTGTTATGTTTCTAGTGCCAGTAAATCTCGCCATGGGCATGTTTTGTTACCAGTTTAACAGATTGCCAAGGTATTTTTATGAACATATTTTTATTCATGGGCCCACACTGATCAGAACACAAAATCATTGCTGTGCCCACGCATGCAATTCTTAAACATTCACATACCTGCCCTGAAACTCTACATTACATCTAAATTCAGTAAACAAAATAAATGTTATGATAAAACCAAAAATAAAGGTGCCTAATAGCTACTACCATTTTTATTTGTAAGATGTTGAAATTGGTACAGGAATACAGCAGGGATGTTATAAAATGAGTACCATGGAATCACCATAAATGAACACAAAGAAACTGGCTTACTTTGGGTGGTTGACCAGCAATGACAGCCACAAACACAGACGTGGTTGCTGATCTCTTCTCTTTTGTCACAGTCAATGTCATCTGGTACAGCTCATTTTCTTGGAAGCGCAGTGCGTCAAACTTCAGCACCGACTGTGTCTTCTCAGCCTTTGTTGGGAAGGCAGTAAAGTTCTCACCCGTTTTAACCGACAGACAGCTTCCTCCGTTGGAAAACTGAAAAGCAAGAGGCGCAAGTGTGCAATTACGAAGCACTAGAATTTCAATATTATCTTCAACATTTTTCGATGACTCAGGACAAGCCATCGAGGCCATCTAACAATCTTAACCCACACAGTGTACAGTAGAGCTATCAGCACGCATCATAGCTGCAAAACGTCAAAGACATCTCATAAGACCAGTGACAGCCTGCACAGTTTTATGAACTCAATCATAATAAAACATAAACATACACAGTGTTGATTCAGAAATTAACAAAGTGATCCAATTTCAATGATGCACTTTAATTTTAAAAACACATAATTATCTAATTGGAAATTGAAAACTACCTACCCGTTTACATGACCAAAGGTAAGTCATTGGAATAGCCTCATTGTCAGGGTCAATGCTGACTGACCCATCAAAATCCACTTCACCACTACCGCGGCCAACAGTGCGGACAAAGCCACCTGAAGGATAAGAAGCTAGTAATTAATCAGGACAACCATTTATACTATGTCTGTGCCAACAGTATATGTGGACACTCTAGGGCCACACGTAGATGAGATGCCTATAAATCCAGAAATGTCTTGTCAAATCTACAAAATTAAGTCTCAAAAACCTCAGAGTCTGCAAGTACAGTCAAAGAGACAAGAGACACACTGCAAGTAAACACAACATCCGATTGAACTCTAACCTGACATGGTATGCTGTTCAATTTAATGTGTTATACTGTCAGAATCATCAAAGTATTCACTCTCAGCATTTCTCAGTTTTTGGAAGCATAAAATATTAAGCTTTTGACAAAATAATTAACATGATTGTTACATGACATCAACAGTTAAATGTTAGGCAACAAACAACAGCTTGGGAACTTCTTACATAGACAAAGTCAGCTGAATCTTGTCAATTCCTTTTTGAAAACTACTTGCAATGCATTTAAGGATTGGTATTACAAAATGACAGTTTGCTCTGGTTCAACAATTTGCCATTTTATTTCTTGCTTGCTCACATTAAAGAAATGCCGTCCGTCTACACGGAATTCAAGGTTTTTGTACCCTGGCCCATTAACTTACCAGCGACTAATGGAACAAGAGGTGTTGATAATGTGGTCAATTTTATTGTAGAACGAGACTTGATGCCTGGTTGTGAAGGTATCGTCACATCCACATGAAAATCAATGGTCTTGCCAGCTGAAAAATACAGAAAATGGACTATTGTTAGGCTGACCCATTAACACAATTCCTCTGAGACAGGTAGACTAATAGTAAATTTTATTTTTATGTCACGCACAAGTTACATGAGTTAACTGACAGCGTAAACTATACATGGATCTGTTATCAAAACAATATTTACCTGGCAAGTCATTCTTCCTGACAAAATAGAAACGCCTCGTTCGTGTGTTTACATTAATTTTCACACCAGGTGTGGAAGAGGACCACTGGTAGTTGAGCTGAGCCACCGTAGCACAGCTGGATAGCTCAACAGAGGCCATCATACCGAAACTGTTAGAAAAAGTCATAGTATAAGAAATGAGAACAGATATGGCATACGGCAAATGCAACGAAGAAAGCATAGAATATTTTATCAACCATAAGTTTCAGACTTCACAAAATTTGATGACCAGAAAAATCACCAAAATTGGTGTTCAAAGCTCAAGCAACTTAATTTTATGTCTAACTAGTTTTTGTCTTACATTACAGAACTGGTGTTAATTCCAGCTTATCACAGTGCTAAAACTAATACTCCCAAGTTTAGAAAGACCACCACAAGTAACTTGCTTAGACAAGCATGGCAGTTGCTTGGCAACACATTCTACAAGTACATATTTGTAGCACCATTTCCAGACAACCAAGGGCTGCAATCAAACATTTTAACGTAATTCCAGTTATCAATGTATTTGATAGGCAGATTACAGTATAGCAACGGGCGTCCATGATTTGTTTTGCATAAAGAGTTCTGGGATTGCCCAATGCTTTGTCTGAGAATGAGTCATCATTTAGTAATAGCATTTGCACACAGAAGTCACTGACTTATGAACAAGCGGAGGGAATGTCATTTGATCCTTTTCCAAAGTTTTACGAATTACACATTGACTAATTTGGTAAAATGTCGGAGTATCACATATTATTAAAAATGCTACAACTCACTTGTCTGATGCCTGCAGTTTATCAGTGTTGGCTCTGGCATCAATCTGAACACGAGGCTTGACTACATCCTCCCTGACAATGTCATGGCTGACACTGACTAATGAGGAAGGTGCCAGGAAGTTGCTGACAGACAGCCTGATTGTGTAGGTGGCGCCCTGGTCTAGAAGACTGCCATTGACGTACATTATGGAGCTTCCATTTTGAGCTGGAATTATAGAGCAACATGCACGGCTGGTGGTCTGGCATCAGTTGGAAGGACACAACGAAGTTCTATTTGACTATCAAGTTTTGAGATTTGCCTTTTGTCAAATACAAATCGAATGCTTCATCTCCTAAAATGGGTCTGCTGGGCATACAGTCATGTCATCTACCCCAAACGAGGCAGAGGGCAAGGAATAAGTTGATCCTACTACCATGAATACCTTCTCATGTAGTAGCAACTTGAAAACTAGGAAACTGAAACGAGCTTGCTTCATGATGTAGAGACTTGGAAATAACATCAACTTCACCTTAAACAGCACTGTATAAAAGGCACTTATTGGAATTGTTTTTAAGGCATACTTCAGCCACCTGAAGGTATGACACAAAGTGTTTTACCTGCTGTTTCCACTTATGCTATTACCTACTAATTATTTAATGCTGATTGTGAATTTGTCATAGTCAAAGGAATAACAAAATAAGCCCAGTACGCACTATTTGTGAAAAGTGCTTTAATTTGGGATAGGCACACTAGGTGACGCTACTTACTGTTGAGTGCATCCTGTATCACAGCAACATTTCCACCGACAAGACTAGAGACCGACCAATAATAGTTGAGTTGACGTCCGCCACCGCCTGACGACCGTCGTCCGCTCAGGTACAGATTATCACAGTAGGAGATGAATGGTGGTCCCGCTATGACAGCCTTAGGGGCGACCGCAGATGGAGGGCTGGATACGGTCATGGAACCACTGGCTGGCTGAGAGATGTCCTCGAACAACACATAAACCTGGTTCTGTTTCAACGTTAGGGAATTACCTGGCGGCAGACATAGTGAATGTTTTGACATGCATCAGGCTGATCTAGCTGAATGTAGTGTCAATGTCACGCGTATGTCAGGTAATCATGGCTTGGATGTCCAGTGAACAGATAAGCACATTAGGTTAAATGTGCTAAATAGAAAATCTAGAATTTGATCAATTTCATCAAAACATACAGACTGCTTCAACTAGAAGCCAAGTTTTTGTTTGAATTGTAAAGCTATCTAAATTCAGTTTCTGAATTAATACCGGATATATACCGTCTTAAATACGGAACTTACAATATTTTGTTTAAAAATCCCACGATACAGTACTTATGCGTATTACACTCAAAGTAAACCAATACGTCACCACGACTATCATTTCCATTGAAATTGTGATCAATACAGATGTATAAATGCGGCAAATCAGTTGCAATATCTAAACCTAGCTCCAAACTGAAGGCTCATGTACACAGAGATTAGATTTAATCGTTCAGTCACTAAAAACACTCAATCAGTCGACCTGTGACTGTATGAAGTGTACACGTACCCACTGCAACGGTTGGCTCACGACCAAGGTAGATGACAACCTTTTTCATAGTCTGTTGGATGCACTCAGCCCCCTCACCCAAGATGATGGAATTGTCAAATATCTCACTGCAGTACCAAACATCCCAGAGATCGACCTTGCTGTCAAACTTAGCCCGTAGGAATGAACCTAGGAGAGAATGTGTAGAATTTCAGATGTTGGTTGAATAAATTGTAAAAATAAAACACAAGTTACCAAAGCATGGAAGCATTAGCATGCATCAGAAGTTTAAAAAGATGAAACATGCTTGTAACAGCAAGTTGTGATCAGCAATAGTAAGACTGTTTTGCAAAAATATGAAGTTTTACTCGCTCTTTACATCCTATTTTTAAATCGGTCAAAATTGAACTTTCAACAAAAATCACGATAGAGATGGGATGTAAATTAATTATAAATCATTAAAATTAGCCTAAACTAATTCTTGCCCTGAAATATTTTCCATTTTTTACGAGAAGATATCTGTCAATTTTGTTCGAAATTCTGTAATGTGTATTGAGTAATGACGAAGGCAAAAGCAATCATCAGGCCACACTACTAGTAACAACTACAGACTACAACTGACTACTACTAATTATTAATAACTATTACACTGTAGGTCTAACCTGTGTTTGAGAAGGTGATCGAGACCAGATTGGGCCGCTCCCTGACCAGGAAGAGGGCGCTACCAGACCCCAGACCGCTGCGTTTATCATAAGTGGGGTACACCGTCAACTCCATGGAGGTGAACCCCACCACAGATACCTTTACAGTACATGTCAGTCGAGTATTAGTGCTATCTGCCGTAGCAGGTGCAAACACACGGCGGAGATATCGACCTGAAATAGTTGGTAGCAAACCATTTGAGCCAAAAACATGATACAACATGATGATGGACAGTAACATGATCCTGTCATGACAGACAATTACATGCACATTAAGATATCAATTACTGCTTGTTTTCATTATGAGTTGAAGGTGACGAGTTTGACAAGATGATGAAAATTCAAATTGAAACAAAATTTTTGTATGCTATACATCAAAACAAATCACGATCTTTGGTCTCGGTACAAAAATCTGCAAAGCCGTGAGTCTAGCTTGCACTCCATTGTAAAAATTGCCGAAAAATTTAATCAGTGTCTTCAGAAAAGCCCAGTTTAAAGTCCAGTTAGTTCAAAGCCAATAAAAAATATAAAAATAATGATTCAGCAAATCAAACTTCAGCACATACTTATTAAGCCAGTGAAACAACAGACAAGAGCAACGCAGAGCAATGAAATGCACCCACGATAGTACTGCTTCTAGGGGTGTTTTCAGTATGATAAAAATGACCATTAGAAAGATGGCGCAAAATCTATCAAACCCATCCAAATTGAGAAGGCGGCGTCATCTCTGTAATACACAACTATTTTGCCAAATTTCATAAAAAATAAGCCAAGGAACACCTAAGATATAGAGGCAAATGTAAAAAATTGACACTAGGGGGCACAGCTATAGTCCAATTGGTAAAAAATTTATAGTCATCTGTTGCTATCTCAATAGGAGCCATCTGCCAAATTTTGCAAAGATCTTTCAAAGGACTAAGGAGATATAGTCATAGATGCAAAATTGCCCACAAGGAGTGCCAGAACAGTTGAACACATCCGACAATGAAGTCAAATGTTTGGCTGTCGAAAGTGGGGCTTCTGTCAACAACTGTCAAGAATCCTCATGTCAACAACTGTGCCCCTAGGATAGAATGGTTTTGTTGAAACATGCATCAGTTGATGCCAAAATACAGGTTTTAGTAATCAGAACTACCATTGCGGTATTTCTTCACATATGATCTCTGTTATTCATAAATAATTACCAGTGATTACACAGCCGGCTGTAGGAAGCTGTTGACCGGTCAGAGTAATGTTGATCACTGAACCCTTGGTTAGACCACCTTTTGGTAGAATCACTTGACTAGGGTTGATTGATGAGACGGCAACAACTGCAACAGCAAAGCAATTAAGAAAAAATATAACAAGAAAAACGAATAAAAAAAAATAAACGACTCATTGTTGGTGACATAAAGAATGATACAATAAGTCAAAACTGTGTCTAAGTACATCGACAAAGCTGGAACAAATTAATGACTTGATGAATAATGCTCATTCAAGCTTCAAGCTGAGGCTCTGTCGATATAAAAACATGACGCAGTTTGTTTCAATTGACCTAACATGCATGTGTGACTGCGTTATTGCCATTGACTGCCATGGTCTCCTAATATTTTTTCTGATTAAAATTGAAATGTCAAAGAACAATGAGCACATTTTTGTTCTCAATTTGATGCTGTTCAATGAGAACAGATTTTGTCATTTTTAGATGCAAACCATAAAGTAAACCAGAGCACTATTTAAATACTAGTTGGAACATTTTTGTTCCTCGAGTAGTGAAAACTATATTGAACTCAGCTGAAAGAGGAGGCAGCAGAAACTGCTTTGACGCAAGAAGCACATAAGGGCTCAAGCACTTACCTGAAGGGTTAAAGGCCACAACAGTGACCAAAGTCAGGTCAGAGGCAGATACAGGTGACTGACCGACTAAAGCACTGACCACATACGTGTCAGCAGGCAGTTCAGCTGAACATCTAAGATGGGTTTGGTTGGTAAAGAAGGGCGTCACTTCAACAGCAGCACCACCTTTTGATGGAGTAAAGATACACTGAGTCTGAAAGTTGAAGCCAGCCCCTTCCAATACAAACACCTGGAAATTAAAATATAAAATAAATAAATAAATCTTAAAGTTAAATTACAACAGGGCATGGAATTAACTATTATATGATTGTTAATTTTATTTTATATTTAATGCACATGTATTTTGAGTGGTCATACATAACAATACCGCATTGAATTTTATTTTGTCTTTGTTCAAAGAATTGTACAATTTATTAAACAACCCACTTATTTAAGAGAAACAATATGTGAGACTGAATATTTATGGAGGGTCAATAATTTGACTCTTCATCCTAAACTAAAACAAGATTAAAAGAATACCAGTCCAGGTACAGCATATCCTGGAAACATTTTATTCTTGAACACGTGACAAACACAAAAATTACAACCGAACCATCGACTATCCACTCAAAAACGCATGTCGTACAACAAAAAGTCACACTTTAATTGTTACTGATCTATTTGGCTCTTAAGGTTACGCATACCCCTATTTCACAAAAATACCAAATGAAAAATCAGCACTACCTATGTAAAATCCAAGACACTGTTTATGAGTATTTTATGAAAGTTTTGCTACAGAAAATTTGATGTATTCTGGTGAAAAGACTCCTCTCTATCAACGTAACTTTGAAAAAAAGCATGTCACATTTTTTTTTTCGCCAAGAACGCATTATCATGTGACCACAAGAATGGCACACATTTGTGAATGACACGAATAAATTCGTCACGATTCCTAGTTTCAGAAAACATAGTTTTATGAAATGACAGTTGCTAGTTACTTAGATGATTCAAAAAGAAGACAACATTTTAATTAGGGGTATGCGTAGCCTTGACCATTGTAATACTATGGGTTACCTGTTGACTGTCCATCTGCACAGATCGTGGCTCCACCATCTTTACAGCGACACATGATGACCCATCGCCACCACACACATTACAAGCATCATACTGCTTATCGCTGAAACAAGTCACAAAGTTATGTGAACAAACTGTGGCGCCACTAGTCTACATCTTTTCATTTCCAATCTGAGAGTACTGTAGCACATATTTCATGATGACAAGATAACCTAATTACAGAAGAAACTATTTAGAAGTTACATTGACATTTGATCGTGGACGAAATAGGAGTAGAGATTAAGGCTCCAATCAGTGCTAATCGGGTCTAGCCAAATTCATAAATTCCAAATTCAAATAAACCAACACAGTGGTGGAGAATTTTACGGTTGAAGCACTTAATAATCAACTCTATTATTAACATGGCTAACTAGGAATGCTAACTAACCAAAACAAACTTGATTACATTCCAAATACGCATCGAAACAATGGTTTTCAAAGACAGCGCAACATGGCGATTTAAACAATCAAGTCAATTCATGGTGAAAAACACTCAACAATTGCAGAACAAGAACATTAATTTACTAAAATTCTATGTCAGTTTGTACTGTACATATTATGTTACCACTCAAGATGGGCAGTTTTTGTGGCATTTGAAGCTCTAGTTAATAGATAATTATCAAAAATGACAATTTAGCAATCAATCATAGGTTTTGTCCCTTACAGATTTTTTTTTGCGTATTTATTAGTAAAATGCATCAGTTTGCATGAATATAACTCATCTCATCCTGACAGTGTGCACTGAACTTTGGGGATAAAACAATAAAAAGGTTATTAATTCATAATTGTGGAAAGACAGTGGCACAGCCTACATGATTCCTCTTAGTACAGAGAAAAATCAGTGCAAAGTCTTTGAATTACCCATAAGGCACGCCCTCGCAGTCAGCACAAGTTGAGTTATCGCCGAAGCAGACTCCACACCCATCTCTGTAATATTCATGTGGCTTGCCTGTGGCGCCCCCAGCACAGCGGTGGCAAGTGTATGAAGTGTTAAGAGCCCAGTTCGTCCAGTCCCAGTCTCCTGTTATTGATTGGTTAAGCAGATTTACAAAATGTTCACAGCAGTTATCACAAACATCGGATTGTTGTAAGAAATAGAGATGAATCCTTTAGACAACACTTAAAATGCCTCTTCAATCACATGTCATGGTGTGTCACAAATTAACCACATGCCATGGTGTTTTTGTTAAAAAATCACTCAAACTTGACAGGTATGCTGGTTATAAAAACACAAAACATAGTTGATGATCTCTGTCAATATCAAAAATTTTTCGAAACAAAAAAGTAAAGCAGTCAAACACAGCAGCATCTTTGTCCACCGTGCCAGCTATTATAAGTACTTAGGAAACGAAACTTGCCAATTATTAACTGAAACAAAGGGTCTCATCAATTTGTTCAACAATTGTCACTGACGGTGACTGCAACTTGTTCAGTGAAATTTGAAGTTCATTGGTACAGCTTAAATACACGTCAGTTATCATAACCTCTTACTTGGTGAATGACAAGTCTTGGCACAGTCCATGTATATACTCCCATAGGGGGCATGGGTAGGGTCCACTACTGTGCAGTAGCCACAGGAGTCCACAACAAAGCTGCCATTACAGACACCAGCACAGTCAAACAAACTATCAAACTCGTCCTCTGCGTAACCCGTGTTACCACCTGCATGTTGAAGAGTAACAATTGAAATTAAACAAAGTCTCTCAACATGACGCGACGATAATGTAGTCTGACAGTCTCATTATGCAGTCAACTAAGACATGCTCGGTGCATTAAACAACTCCGCATCAAGCCAATTACTTAGTAACATCTGATCAATAGCAAACTGTCACTTATCCCAAGCACAGAAATCACATCTAATCTGAACAAGGAACACGTCGAGACCAATTTTGTAAATGTCGAGTAGTTTTTTGACAGGAGGCCTTGAACCTTGCAAGTTCAGAAGGCAGTTCGATATTTGTCCTACATGACTTTGCTTCGCCCTCATTCACTTTATGGCATGCTAACCTAATACTGCACAGAGGGAACATATGTTAAGTTAGCCTTTTTTGCTGATTTACCACCAACATGATCATAGATATTGGGCGAGATTATGCAACAAGACAAGGATTTTCTCACTTTTTTCGATAAGTTTGGAAACCTGCAAGCCGTTCATATATAGCACTCCTTCAAGTGGTTTTGGCTTACATTCGAACATTGTGCTAATTGGCTAAAACAGGCAAATAATCCTTAAGCATAACATCAAGATCAGTTGCCTAGTACCAAAGAAACCTTGTTGATTACTGGTACCTACCTACGCATCTGTCGGCACACATGTCCCAGGTGGCGTTACCGTTGCAGTCGCCATTACAATCCCATGATTCAGAGTAAAATTCAGAGCTCGTACAGACGCCGCACTGGTCAATGCCAAAGTTCGCTGCACGACCTGTGTTTCCTCCAACACACTCGTCGCATTTGTTGATGATGGCCGTACCTCCGCAGTCACCCCAGCAGTCGAACACTTTGTTTCCTCCCTTATTAACACAAGTGTCTGAAAAAGATTCAGTCATAGCCGTCAAAATATAATAAACTTTTTTCACAAGAACTCAGTCAAACTCAGTCAAGTTCTGACTTTGACAGTGACACATTAAGTGGTTTCCGAATGAAACGTAAATTTTGTCTCGATAACAGGTCTGTTGTTGAGCTTTTGACTAAATAGATGACATCATGCTGTTTGAGCCTTACATCACTTGGTGGGTGAAAAGCAGACGTCTCGTAAACAGGCATGAGGTACAGATTTTTTACAAATTACATTAAATATGACATTGATTTAACAAGTTATGCATTAGCTACGGCAAGGATTTGTCTTTATTTTAGGATGCAAACCAATTTGGAAACCATATTGGCTATTACGATTATATAGGGCCTTATCGACAAGCATGTGCCTTCATTCAAATATTTAAAAAAACTACGAAAACATAATGTGTACAAGTATAAAAGCCGTCAAAATTTGATTTCTAAGTTGGGATGTCAATCAACCCTTGATTGAGTCACATGACACATGTCACTGAGCAAAATTTAACAAAACCAAGTGGTAAATTCTTAGCAAAACAACGATATCAATAACATGACCAAATTTTATTCAAATAAATTTTCAAGGTGAAACCTCAAAAATGCTCTTACACTTTTGGAAATTATCGTTTCATTTTTGTTTTGGGCAAATTTATCTTTTTTTCCCAAAAATTATAACAATACATCTTAGAGTCCCTTGTGCAAATGCAGGTCATTTTGAAATCAATTCAAAGCAGTATTTTGGGGAACATTGCACAAAGCATTGCATCTGAAGCTTCCCTATGCATCCGATCAGCCATCCTGAAGTGACCCCAATTTGGACATTTTTCTTGGGCCCCACATTTTACAAATGTCTTAAGTTATCGTAATACAGGAACATGACCGTTATAAAAATAAATCAATGACCTAACGTCCAACAGCATAACTCACCACTGCAGTCTCGTATATCCAAGAATGACGTGTAGTTGCTAGTGCCCCCTACACAGACTCCGCACTCTTCATCAATCCATGCCTCTCCACGACACACGCCCATGCAGTCTTGGAGTTCATTAAATGAGAAAGCCGTCTTCCCTTTAGTGCAGATTCCACAGTCGTCCATCTTGGCTGTGCCAAAGCAATCGCCATTGCAATCAGTGGGACAATTTTCTGGAATCACAAGATAATCGATTCATCTCACCAATTTCTAATAGAAATAACATTGCCAGAAAACTCATTTTTCAAAAGCTTGTAAGATTAGTTTCAAACAAAAAAAACTTAACTGTTTCCAAAATACTGCATTATGATAATAACTTGAAAATTACGGCACATTATCTTGATGTTTGACTTGGTTATAACTTTTGGTAAAAAAAGTTCCACTTTCAGTAAATGTAGTGAAAACATTTAGCACATTTCGTTTCCAATCTTTTAAACAAATACTAAAAAAAGATAACAAGAAATACATTAAATAAATACTCACATGTAAACTGAGCAAAACTATGAATTACATTTAATCTATTTCATAAGCAGTCAATTGTTAATGAAACAATTCAATATCATAGTTCTTAAAAGCATCAAATCCAATCTTAAATTGTATCAATGCTGACAATTTGAAGGAGCATTTCACCATTTCTTAACACTGGCCGCGCCATGCAATAAAATATTCAATTAGTAACAAAGTTAATCCAAATAAAATAGACTCTTGTCAGTTTCAAAACAAACTGTGATGAGGGTGCAAACAACAACCATGCCGATATTTCATAATTAATTCTCATTCTACAATATTTTTCAGTTATCTAACACAAAATCATTACCAATTGAAAATTCTCATGTTTTCGTATTTTTAATGGCAGACTTTTTGCTACAGGTAAGCAAAAACAGGTGTAGATAAGTTACAACCATGGCAAAAACCTTACCAGTAAACATATAGTACTATATCTATAAACGCGCCTTACATAAAAGTAACCGTTATACGTCCAATTCTAAACACAAGGGTCCAGTGAACCCACTTTAAAAAATTCTCGTGGTCCATGAAAACTGTTCGGAAATGGCACCAAAGAAAATAGGAAAATGGAGCGAAACTGGAAGTACATTTTGAGAACAGAAAATATTCCAAATATAACAAGAACTTAGCCAATTCCCAATTGATAATGATAATAATAACAATCCACCTACTATAGTTTAATTACCTCAAATGATGCAAAATGCAGTCTTGGGTGAACACTAACTATCTGTCAAAAACTAATATCATCTTGTATATACTAAGGCTAGAAGTGATTTCAAGCTGACATTTTTTTATAACTGCAAATGACCAGGGGGCTTGACCCGGCTGGTCAACGCCTCTACGAACTGTCCGCTCCCGACAGGACCAGGAATCACTTCAAGTAAGGAACGAATATTATAGCGGCAAGGGTTCTGAGTCAAAAGTTAGTATCTCAAACGGAAGGCAGATATTGAAGAAACCAATCAATTTATTGGTGCCTGCGACTTTAGGTGTTAAACAGGTGAAGAAATATTGTACCATGCACTGGAGGTGATACTGCCATTTAATCGTTACTAACAGTGAAGGTATGTGGCAAGACAAATGTTTACACAGACCAAACAAAACATTAAACACAGCATGAGCTTACAATCTGATGAATAATTTTAATCTTGTTAGACACTCAAATTAGTAATCAGCAGGTTTAACACAGTTAAAAATCGAAATACTATGTTATAAGAAATTACACGTATAAAATCTCTTTAAAAAGTGAGTCTGTGCGCACTTTTGGAAGCCCTAAAATCTGCATCTTCAAATCACGAAAATTAAGAAGTGTTATGTTAACTCATTTCAGAACAGTTCTCTTTTCAATCCTATATGTTCTGATAAACACAAAATCAAAACAAGACAAGACATGCCACTGAAATGCGTGTGCCCCAACATAGTCACAGCGGTTGTGAACCTGGAGTGGGTACGTATAGTCTCACTTTAAACTCAATTAATAATTTCCGGAATGAGATTGCTAAACAAACAACAGAAAACATGACCAGTGGGTGTAAAAGATAATGTTACAGTTAGTAGTAAAAATAGTTTTCAACTGAGTTATGGCATGAGGAGTTTCAATTATGACATAGTTGTCAGACTTGTCTGGGCTCCTCGAATTTATGAGAAGACCTAAGCAGCTAAAAAGTTCCAATATAATGTTTGAAAATTTGCGAGACAAGTTTTGGTGTGAAATCTCCTCAAAGACAACTCCTTTGAAAACTACTACAGAAAAGGAGAACGTGAAATAGGTTTCCAGACACTCACCATTTGGATCTTTTAAAAGATTTAACAAAGAATTCCAATGAGAATTACAAAACCAAGTACAATAACAAATATTAACTGAAAGCATTCTTGTAAACTAAGTACACAGATTTTGCGTAGCGTTTGAGGTCTCTATGCACTCTGAATCACATTAAAACCAGTCTTTAGGAACATTTTCAATAGCCGTAAGCCACTATACTGCAGCAGAAGCATTAAAGCATTGGGTGACCTGATGTTCACTAGATGGCGCTAATTAGGGGAAAATGCCTGCTTGATTACTTGAATACATTGAGAACAGAAAACTATTCACCAGAGTTTAGGATCCCTTGTGATCGTAATGTGTGCTAATCTACAACCCCAGTATTGTGTCATTAGTGCCACCTAGTGAATCCGAGTTGCTCATTTATGGCAGGAGGCAAAAAAGCAGAAGCATCAGAGGGTGTGCATCAAGCGCATGACGCGCTGCAACTAGGCTTAGCAATCAGAAGGTCCTCAAGCTTAAAATGTTGGACACATACCTGCGAAATCGACAGTAGCAGAGCCTGAAAAGGAATGGAAACTCTTAATATAAAATTGTAGTAATTTACAAAGTTTTAACCAGAACATTTTTGACTCTCTGTATTGTCTCTTCAATTACAATAAAAAGACATTTCCCACTAGCAATGTTTAAGACATTTGAAAACTTTTTACACACCATTGGTCCAAAAACCCTTTATGCCAATAAGTATCAATAGCAGTCATCATTTAGTAAGTGCATGGACTCAAAGAATAAAAGAAATTTTTCTCACCGGTGTATGAACAACTGAGCGTCTCTCCAAATGAGGTTTTGTCGAACTTCAATACTGTAGACACCACCTCCTCAAAGACCTTCTTCCATGGTTGCCCAGCAACCAAGACTTCGCCAGCCTTATTCAGGGTAAACTGCACCTCAAATACGTTGAGGTCACGAGGGACAGTGCCCTCTGGCAGCAGCATCAGTGTGCGATTCATCAGAGTTGCAAACTCGGGCCAAGTGTAGCCGAGAACCATCCAAGTGCCATTGATGAAGCGTGGCGTGACATCTGCGAGAGGACTGTTCATAGCCCTGATGGCATCAAAATAAATACACACTCGTGCATCTTTTGTAGCAGACTGTAACCACGGACCGTCGATGCAATCATACCAGGAGTTTCCCTGTTCCGGATCACTATTAGGTCGCCATTCACCTTTGACATATTTGTGGTTGGTGAGGAAGACATCCCAAGGATCAGTGCCGATGAACCAAGTATTGTTGACATACTTCCACTGAGGCCACGCAAAGGACCAAGGGTCATCCAACAGCCACCAATTCCAGTGTTTGTACTCAGGAATGGCAGTGACACCCCCCTTCACAAACTGGCCGTTCTCACAGGTCCAGTGCTCCTCACTTGCTGACTTGAAGTTGGCACAATTAGCAGCGTACACATCCGGATTATCGGGACTAAGTTTGGTGACCATCTTTACAGCAGTCTGATAGAAATCCCTCCACGGCAGTTGGCCAATCATCAAGTTTCCATTGCGGACATAGAAGTTGTCACTGAATACAGCAGGTATGTCAAGAGATGGAATCAACCTCTGAGCAAACTGTAGGATTCCCATGAACCGGTTCAATGATGCACCCATCACGTACCACGTGCCGTTTCTGTACTCAGGTGTGGGTACAGGTACGGAGGAATCAAAGAGGCCTGCCACAACCTTGACATCAATACACCTGCGTGTGTCACTGTTGGTCATCCACGCTCCTTTCATGCAGTCATAGTATGTGATGTTCCGCGGATAACTCCCACGAATCCAGGAACCATCAGTCCCATAGGGCATATAATTCAAGAAAAATTCGTCAAATGGCACATCACCGACATACCACTCTCCCTCTTTCATGTGGATCTCGCCCCACTTTGCTAACCACATATCATTAAACACCCAGGTTGTGCCAAATTCATATCGGCCAACGTCCACCCGGTTGCCTTTACGCCATTGACCGTCCTTGCAAACAAGTTCATCGCCTTTGTTGGAACACTCAGCAAAATCCCTGTCCAAACTCTTCTCGAATTTGGTTACATTTGCTACTAGTTGTTTCATAAACGATGGCCAAGAAATGTCACTGATGCTCACAGTGTTGTTCAAAACATACAAATCATACATAAATATGTAGGCATCTTCATCAAAATTGATGAACCTGTGAAGATTTTGCAACATTTGCTTGAACTCATTCCATCTCATGTCCAATACATGCCAGCTACCATTGGCAAACTGCGGCTGCAACACTGTCTCAGCTTTCAGAAGGGCGGCTTTGATTTTATCAAACTCAATGCAATTCGTCTGCTGCGGTACATCAAGCCATGGCCCAAGGATGCAGTCAGCCCAGGTTTCATTTCTGCGGTACTTTCCTTCAACCCACTCATTCTCCACAAGCTTATGAGTTGTGAAGAACTCCTCCACTGGTTTACCCTTGATATGCCACTCATTATTCACAAGGTACCAGTCAGCCCACTTCCAACTGTCACTTCCCAGCCAGAATGTGCCATATTTGAACACAGGTTTGGCTGTAGTCTTTCCTTTCCAGAACTGACCATTGCGACACACCCATTCTTGATCTTCCTCTGGATTCTGGTTCCCACAATCCAACACGGCCGACTTAAGATCCGACTGGAACTCGTTTATCTTAGCCTGCACAAAATCAACCATTTTACCCCAGGACATGTCACCAATCATGACCGTTTGATTAACCACACGTGGCAGCCCAAACTTCACTTGTAGACCAGCAAATGAAGCGAAAACATTCACCATTGAATGAAATTTGGACCAGGGCATATCTGGTGTAACCCACCACTGGCCAGACTTAAACACAGGCTGTTTGGAGAGACGAGGCAGAAGTGCAGTATATTCCGACACATTTAGGCACAGTTTGGGCTTGGTCATGTTAATTTTAGTCACATTCAAGCAAGGCAACCATGTGTCTTCTCTCGGGTACAGTCCACGTATCCACACATTATCAATCAACTTGTGAGTTTTGAAGAACTTGTCAAATGGCATTTCACGCACGTACCATGTTTTCTTGTCCTCACGATAATCCCATGGGTCCCATGCCCAAGGATCATCTGACAACCACCACTGGAAATGTCGATACTCCGGCTGGGCAGTCACAGTGCCTTTATGAAACTGTCCGTTCTTGCATTCCCATGTCATGTCCTTATTTGGATCTTCGTTAGCACAATCAAGCTCTGCACCACTAAACTGACTTGAAACATCGCGAATAGTATTCAGAATTCCAGTGGCAAATGTTTCCCAACTTGAGTCACCAATCATAATTGTTTCATTCACTACACGTAGTGGTTTACCAAGATTTGGCATCGGAATACTTAACGTGTCAAGGACTTTCTGTACCTTAACAACAAACTCTTCCAGGACCATACCTTGAACATGCCATTTACCTTGCTTGAACTGAGGCGGGGACAAATCGAAACCTCGCAGGAAGCCTGCGAAGTCTACGCAATCTTCTTTTTTGGGTTTTGTTGATGGAATAACAGCGTTGAGGCAGTCAAACCAAGACTGGTTCTTTGTTAGTTGTTCATCGTACAACCACTTACCATTCACAAGTTTGTGAGTGTTGAAAAACTTCTGCCATGGTTCAGTACCGACAAACCAAGTGTCCTCTTTCTCATTGTACTGGAATTTCTCCCATTTCCATTGGTCGTCATTAATCCACCACTCGCCATTACGGTATTCAGGTCGGCCTTGTTCAGAACCCTTCCAAAACTGCCCATTCTTACAAATCCAATCATAGTTTCTGTTCGGGTCTTGCTTAGAGCAGTCAGTCTCTATCTTGCTCTTTGACGCATCCCGAATCACGTTAAGCAATTTGTTAGCGAAATCGTCCCATGTATGTTGACCCACTATGATCGTTTCATTCTCAACTCTGGGAGGCTTCTGAAGACCATCTATGGGCACAGACAACAAGTCTAGGATGGTCTCCATCTTCTTAGCAAACTCTTCCCAAACCATGCCCTGAACTCTCCACTTTCCTTCCTTAAACTGAGGTGGCGCCACATCAAACTTCAAAAGAACGTCGGCAAAATCAATGCAATCTTCCTTTTGTGGTTTTGTCATCTCGAGCGCACCCTTAACACACCCTATCCAAGATTCATTTAGAGGTAAGAGCTTAACTGGCATCCAAGCACCATTAACCAGCTTGTGGGTGCTGAAAAACTTATCCCATCTTTGGTTTCCAATGAACCAAGTATTTTCCTGCTCGTTGAAGAAGAATGGATCCCATGCCCACTCGTCTTCATTAAGCCACCAGCTTCCGTACTTAAATCTAGGCACAGCCTGTTCACTGCCCTTCCAGAATTTCCCGTCCTTACACTCCCAATCATATCCATCATTTGGATTGGAGTTCTCGCAGCGCATCAGTTTTGCTTCCATGCTAGATGAAAACTCAATGACTGGCTTTAAGTGCTTGGCATAAAACTCCTTCCATGACATTCCTTTTACAGCAACAGAGCCATTGACGGGCTCAGGTTTGAAGGAGTCATCCACAAGAGGAAGATTTGTAACCTGACTTCTAATTTGCTTATAGAACACAACAAACTCTGACCATGTAACATTCTCAAATCTCCACGTCCCGTTTTTAAAGTGTGGAGTGAGGGATTCAGTTGAATGATTAAATAGTTGCACGAACTGCGTCAAGTTGAGACACTTATCAGGACGCAGCGAACTTATCCACTTGGGATCCAAACAGTCCAACCATGTTTCCTCTCGGGGGTAGATACCTCGTACCCACTTATCATTAATAAGCTTGTGTTCTTTGAAAAACACATTCCAAGGCATGCCGTCAACAAACCACGTGCCATTCCTGAACTGCCACGGTGACCAATGCCACATGTCCTCCAAAATCCAAAATTGTCCATGTTTATACTCAGGTTTAGCCTTAATATGGCCCTTCAAGAACATGCCATCCTTACATTCCCATTGCAGATCCTTCAAGAAGTCTTTATTAGTGCAGCTGACCTCTTCACCTTCAGGAGTCAGCGCCATCTTTAGTATATTACCAGCAAGTCGGCCATATTGGTCTAGCCATGACTCATTTCCAGATTTCATTATTACAGAGCCATTATTTTCAGAAAACTCTAGGTCTAAAGCTGGAATCTTTTCAAAACCTCCCCTCTTAGACAAGATGTCCATTACGTGTTTAAAGATGGTAGCATGTGATTCCAGACGATTGCCCATATACATCAATTTCTTACCATCAAATCGAAGAGTTTTCGCGAAAGATGTACTGATAAACTTGTTCAAATAGTCAAAGTCAATACAGTCATCCAGAGGGAATACGTCGAGTGAAGAAGCAGCCAAGCAGTTGTACCAAGTGTCTTCAGGTAGGAAGAAGCCTGGTATCCAGTTATCTCGTACCAACTTGTGGCTCATGAAGAACTCTTCCCAAGGCATGCCATTTACATACCACTTTCCAAACTTCTTCTCCCACTTGCCCCAATGCTCCGGCCACATATCTTCATCCAACCACCACGACCCATTGCGGAACTCTGGGTAAATGCCACTCAACGTTCCATTCACAGAGCTTTTCATGAAGCCGTCTGCCTTACATTCCCAAGAGCCTTCCTTCCATTTCATGCAGTCAACATCAGCACCCCCTGGAGTCTTTTGAAGATTCAACAACTTATGAAACAAATCATTGACAAAGGATGGCCATGACTGGTTTCCAACCACAATCTTTGATCGAACTGTTTTGTTTAGGGATACTGTAACATTGGAATATTGTGCTCGTGCTACAATAGAGTGATTACTGGGGACATTGCCTTTTGCCAACTTGAAGTAATAGTTGAATTCGTCAACATACATTTCCCATGGTTTGCCATCAATAAACCACCTTCCGTTGATGTTTTCAGGTTCCAGAGAGAACAAGTCTCCTGCTGTCAATGTCTTGGCAATCTCATCAAACTGGATACAGCCGCTGTCTGTGTAGTGTTTGTCCTTAAGCCAAGGATACCAGTTGGCACAATTCAATTCAGCTGCCTTAGCCATCCCCTCCATCGACAACAGATCGTGTATGTTCTTGTCAACAAACTCAGGCCACGTAACATTCCCAATATAAACGGAGCCATCCTTCATGAGTTTGGGAAACATTGTGAAGTTCTTGCCATCCGGAGCCATCTTAACCACTGACAAACTGTTGTAGTAGTTCAACAGTCCCAAGTAATCAGTCCAGCTGATACCATACACAGACCAGGTGAATGTTTTGTTATCTAGTTTTGGTGGATCATGGCGACCAGGGGTATCCAGCCATCCACGTATCTCGTCATAGTCAAGGCAACCTTCTAGCTGGATGTCCACGTGCTTGACGCACCTTGCCAAGGTGTCCTCAGCTGAGAAGTTACCATGGATCCAGTCCTTTCCCACACGTTTGTGAGTACGGAAGAACTCGTGCCAGAGATAACCACCAATCCACCATTCCCCATGTCGTTTGTAAATGGTGCCCCATCGGTCATCCCACATCTCTTTTCCCAGCATCCAATGACCTCTGACACGTAGAAGACTCATGCCTCCCAGGGGGCACTTTTCGCAAAGTCCGATTTCTGCAAAAAGAAATGTACGAGTTGTCTAAATGATAACATCATACAAAACCTAACATTTGACAGATCTGTCTTCAGTATGAAGTTGTTTCGTTGGTGTAAAATTAACAAAACGCAACTAATTGCTAAACAGAAGAGATGTCACGACATTAAAGCCCAGAATACACCATCTATGCCTGGCACACCCAGGTCCTGCAGCAGACCTGATTGGAACACCCCTGACTTGTTTCATTAATATGAGGTGAATTCAGTAGGGCTAGTAGCTTGCAACATTGGCAAGAGAAAGGTGAGATGTCACCATTCTATTTCAACTGAGGCAGAGCATCTGATCCCATTAGTCTTCAGCCACAAAGTACACGCGTTGTGGAATACATCCCATGGCAGTTTGCTATTACATGTTCCATCGCCATTCTGACCATCACACAAAGTAGAATCTAACAAGGGTGCACTTGTGTAACAAAGGCAGGGAAGATAGACCTTCTGTGAGGTGGAACACGCATTCCGATCCTATGGTGAATATGGTTTCCTGACTTTTGTACCCAATTTCAAATATTCAACGGTGTCTTTGGAAAGGCTAATATCAAATATTACGCTTGATGTGTTGATATCACAATTAACGTAAAATAATGAGTATTCTGGAAACTTTCTACTATGATTCAACCTTGTGGTCAAGACATCCAATCACAGTGGTGCTCGACAAGTGAGGACTTGTGAGATTCAAGCAAAACCTTGCGTTACACCTAAAAGCGAGCCAATAACACGTCACCTTTCACCACCATATCTGTGGAGTAGTAAATCCCTAGAGCTCCTTGGTACACTTCGTGAACAGCATGAACTATTTCCCGTGTGATGTTGCTCACGAAAGGCCACTTCAGTAGGGGTATAGTGGCCTTGACCCACTCCATAGCACTGCAAGGGAGACAACTCATTAGTTGGCTTACATAACAACAGTGTACAGACACAACATAGCATATGAAACCATCATACATCAAAGTTAATCTCTTCCATGTAGAAAATTAAAGATTGCTACTGTGAACTAAACAAAGAATCAATCAATGAAATCCATTTTTCAGCAAATGTTCACCCAATTGTGAAATTCGGATGAGCTAAATATGACGACTAAGTTCAAAACAAGAGCAATGCAGAGCTTCCCTTAAATACACTTACTACTTTAGTAAAGATCTGGCAGTGGCTTTAGGAGATACAGCTATGGGCGCAAAACAAAACAAAACCACTACTAGGAAGCGCCACAGCAGTCAAAGTCGTCATCGCCAACTGTCCTCTTCACACTGAGAACATAATATGCCAATTTTCAAAATCATCCTTCCTTAGTATGGTTTGGTTGACAGACGGGTGGATGCCAAAGCACACTCAAAAACAGTAAAAATGGCCATTAGGTGGCACAAAAACCTCGAATCCATCTGAAAATGGTAGCATACCATCTGATACTTCTCTAATAGATGCTTATATTCCAAATTTTATGAAATTCCGTTGAGGACCTTTGAATATACAGTGGTAAACGTAAAAAAAATAAATTGCCACTAGGGGGCACACTGGTGAAAAGATTTGCACGAAAGTCGTTCGTTGTCAATATCATATTAATGCACTAGCTAAATTTAGTAAAGATCCTGCAAATGGTTTATACAGCCATGGGCATAAAAAACAAAACTGCCACTAGGGGGCGCCACAGTACTTGAAGGCATCGGAAAATCTTTGTCACCCATCCTTTTCATAGTAGGAACATACATGCCAATTTTTTAGAGCGGTTTGATTGATAGAGGGGAGAACACCAAAAAGCAGATTCGAAAACAGTAAAAATGGCCACTAGTAGGCGCAAAATCCCTTGAATCCATTCGAAAATGGGAGGATAACGTTCTCCCACTAATAGATGCCTATATCAGAAAGTTTATGAAAATACGTCGAGGACCTTTGAAGATACAGAGGAAACCACAAAAAACTAAAATTGCCACTAGGGTGCGCACCAGTAATCTGATCCCTGAAAGTCGTTGTCGTCCGTTGTCAACATCATATAAATACAATGCTAAGTTTAATAAAGATGCTGCAAACGATTTAGGAGATACAGCCATGGGTGCAAAAAAAAACTGCCACTAGGACACGCCACAGTAGTCGAAGTTGTCGGAAAATCATCGTCAGCCATCCTTTTCATAGTAAGAACATACATGTCAATTTTCACAATCACCCTTAGAGTGGTTTGGTTAATAGAGGGGTGGGCGTCAAACAGACTCGAAAACAGTAAAAATGGCCACTATGTGAATCCATCCGAAAACGAGAGGAAAGTGTCATTTCACTAATAGATGCCTATATTCCAAATTTTGTGAAAGTACGTTGAGGACCTCCGAAGATACAGAGGTAAGCATAAAAAATAAAATTGCCACTAGGGGGCACACTGGTAGTTAGAGAGGTCCGAAATTTGTCGTCATCAGTCGTCAGGTTGATAGGAACACATCTGCCAAATCTCATCAAGATCCTGTGAGTGGTTTAGGAGATATAGCTGCGGACGCCAGACGACGGACAGAGATGACGGCAATATGCGACCACATATAAATACGTGGGTGCATAATAAAATTGATTTTGACAAATTCATGAGTTGAAGTAACCTAAGTGTCATAAACTTAATGTTTTACAGTAAAACCTTAACAAGAACACAATAACTGTCCAGAGGTTTTACCTGGCAGCTTCCCAAGCATCACCAGCTTTGTCCACGACATCAAAGACCAACTTAGACCAGCTGGGTGCATGATGTGACACTGATGCAGATTGATTTTGCATCTCCATCATGGCTTGTTGCGACACCATATCAATGGCGGCGGAGAAGCTATCAAAGAAGTTGGACACAACATCTGAGGTATTCAGAGTGGCGTTGCCAACTTTGGGAACCAGCTGAAACGTAGAAATGATTGTTAATTCAGTGTACATGTCACTTGTTGTCACAATGCAATAAAAGCAAAGAAAGAGGAGGAAGGCTCAAGAAACTCAGCGAACTCCGGATTAGTAACAAAATAGTGGCCTTCGAACAGAGAGATGAAATAATTTATCCATTCCTCCGGTTTAATATTCGTCAAGAGGCTCAAGAGTAATGGAGGAGACAGGCTTGAGAGTAATTCTACTTCCAACACCCTGCATGAGCAGGCAATCTTTCACTATATCAGCAGCAGTGATCGAAAATGTTGGATGCTGACAGCCTGCCAGTACTCTTGATAACCACCAAACTGTAGTCCAACACGACCTCATAAGACTGGCATCGTCAGCTTTGCTTATAAGGTAATCTGACACTTGCAAGTACCTCCAGGGGTATGCAGATCTTAGCTATGTCATACCGATTCGCTTCATGATTTCAAACAGTGACGCCTACCATATTGATGAGAGGGCGAGACAGGTTCTGGTTCTGACCCACAAGATCGTCCAGTAGTCTTGACACGTTGACCTTGCACACTTCGTTGAGTGATGACTTGATAACAAGCTCACTATCACACGGATTCTTTCCACTAATTATCATCAGCAACAGTTTGGAAGGCTGCACACAAAGTGAGAGGCAAGTTAACTACAGCCATGTTAAGTAATAAACAGTAGTCTTTAAAAGTTGGTAAATGGCGTGGAATTCACCAAACTTCATGGAAATTATGTCAAAAATCCATAAACAAACTTGACATATTAATTACTTATAATTTTTTTTTGGAAACTAAGCAGCAAGATTTTTTCAAGACTTCACCAGTGTTGATGAGAAGAGGTCGTGTATACTTCTCATTTAAAAGTAACAGTGGTAGCCTAAGTGCCTAAAGATCAAGATTAGCCATATACCTGTCTTCCGTCAGAATTAGTCATATACCTGTGTTCCATCAAAAAGTAAACTTTTGTTTAGACCATTTACTGCAGCTGCAAAATTATCTCAACTTATTCATCACTCAAATGAGAAGTTATTCATGGGTTTGCAAAGAACTGTCAGTTTGTCATTAATTGAGAATAAGCTCGACACATAAAATTACCTGCCGTGACAAACCAACTTGTACAATGCGGTTTCTAGCAATAAAAAACTGCTGGCTATTTTGAAGGCATGAAATCTCCTATAACTTGACTAAGGCCGAGAAATTTGAGATTAATGGTTTGAATCAAGTTGTTCTTTGTGACGAAAAGCAGAATTACAGTTTGATAATGAATAAATGATTAATACATATTATACTAATTTAATAACTTTAATACTGACTCACAGATACGTTCTACTAACAAAACTTTGTTCAGTATAGTATAGTGATATGAAATGGTGGGATATCAACATGTATATCAGCCTTAATTAGCGCCGCTGCTGTCGTTTTTCAAATGCATTGAGGGATGACTGTTACCTCCTTAACACCTGGTGACATCATAGATAATATGGGTATACACACCTGATAAATGTGCATTTTGTGCTGTGAAATTTAGCTTCAGTGTAATGGTGCGTGCCTCGACAATCATTTGCGCATAAGACTTGCTAAATACATTGTAATAAGTAGATCTATTTTCAGGCCGATTTTTGTTGAACTTCTTTTATTTTGTATTTTTAATGGTTGTTTAGAGGTATGTTGTAATGGAAGGCATAATGAATTAGAGATGAATCTTGATAGAATTAATGGCAGTGTATAAAAGGGTTCCACCCTGGCGAATACTAAACACACACTGTGGAACAACTACAGTAATTTTGGATTACACGCAACAAACAAGTGACAGCCAGTTAGCCAGTGGATCACCTTCAAGTTGTTTTCAAAAGTAAAAATGGAAGACAAAACGCACCCTAAAATTTATAGAAAACTCATACCAAATCAAAATGGCCAGTTACATGCAAACATTAAACTTGCAATAACTTACCTCTTCTCCAAAAACCTCCAATAATGCGGTGATATATTTCTGTGGCGATGACGCCCATGATACAACTTTGTCTAATTCATATCGATCAGTGAGGTTGAATGCTTTTGTAAGATCTAAAAACAGACAAAAGACCCTTAATTTTAATTGAGCTTTTAATTCACACACTTGACACGTGCTCAACACCAACACACTTAGTTAAATCACTGCATTAGTTTGTGCGCCACTTGACAATTTCTATATGATATAAAACAAGAAAACTGTAACCCACAGGATCAAAAGAAAGTCCAGTGAAAAGAATAATTTAGCCATACCTGTGATTCACATCAAAGTTTCGGCCTCTGATGCAAATACAGAAGACTAATTTTAACAACCTGTTGTGGGGGGTTCAACGGACTCAGTGAATAAACTAAATAGCAAGTGCTGTTTTGCAAAACAGACCTCAGGAATTATGTTGAGTAATTAAGATCACCATAGACATTCGTTTGTAGCACAAACTTACCTAATTACACCAATGATAAAGAGACCCAAGGACATAAACAGCTGCAGTAAATACTAATATTTTTACAATGTTCTGTCTTTCCAAAGAACTTATCAACAATAAACTCCCTTAACATCATTGTCCGTGCATTCATGCAGGATGATATTAAATGCCAGGTTTGCATTACCTGGTAAATGATGGGGCAAACGCGTGAGGAAAGTTAGTCCTTCAGTCATACGGTCAACCAACTTAGCTCCCTCTGGCGTCAACTTTTCTGCATATGGTCTGAGAAGCATTGGTGATTGTTTCAGAAACTTCATTCCACTAAAAATAAAACAGTTATTATAAAAGCTTTACAACACAATGAGACACAAATTCAACCTGTATCAGATAAAAATCCATTGATAAGCGTTTATAGAAAGCCATATTAATTTAGCAACACTTTGCACGGACTCCTATCAAATCATTTGAGCAGTTTGCTAACAGTATAAGTGGCAATGAACAACACAACCTGACATCTCAGGTCACCAGAACACGATTAACTATACATTTGATGAGGTAGATAATTATACCAATTGACTTGAGTGTCTGGTTTTCAGATTAATCACACAACATCAACAAATACAGTACATTACCCATCAAACAGCATCTGACTAATCACACAACATCAACAAATACAGTACATTACCCATCAAACAGCATCTGACTAATCACACAACATCAACAAATACAGTACATTACCCATCAAACAGCATCTGAACTTCCTGTGCTTGAAATCTAGCGAACACTGCCCCCCAGCGAGATGGATTGGCAAAGCCAGGGATGGGCATTTGGCCGGTCGCATAGCCCATGATTTGTTGTGGTAGTACGACAGCGACTTTATTAGCCAGCATCACAGTTGACTGCAGATCCTTGACAAACTTTTGCAAGTCGAAAACTTTGGGATTTTCTGGAGAGAACTAAAGGTAAAAGAAATAATTTGCTGTTTTGTCAAATGAGTTCCAGAAAGTAAAGTTAGCCTTAGACTAATTTAGAGTTTGCAGTTTTACTGAGTTTTTGGCTATTCTAAAATGAAACAGTATCATGATTAGTAAAGATGCCCCACCAAAGAGTTTGTGACTTAGCTTCAAATAACATAACACTTCTGGTCTCAACTAATTGTAACTTAATCAAATGAGAAGTGCTTTCTAGGTTTGGAAAATAAGGTTTGTTTAATCAATCAGTTTATTTCTGTAATAATCGCCATAGGCCCAAAGTACAAAAGAACAACGTGTAACCTACTTAAGAGTGCAGCAAGCTACCACGGAGTCAAAATGCACTTTTTGTAACCACTTGTATTCTTGTAAGTCCCATATTTCGGCTCCATGACAGAAGGTAGGGTAAACCATTACATCAAATACCTCAAAAGACACATGTGGTTGAAACATGCTCGAGCTTCCGTGAAGATCGACTGTCATGACGACCTTGGTGGCTTAGCCAACAGGGTCTGAGTAGCCATAGTCCACAATAATTTTGGCGTGAACACAACACCAACTAGATACTTGTAACTGGAAACCACTTCAAATTTTTTCATGTCATTGTCAGAGATCATGCTCAGAACTTAAAAAGACCCGCTAGGACCAGATAATTCAATACGTCCTCTCTCAAAAATTAGAAACTTTCTTGACAAACCTAGAAATTAAATTACTGTATCTGCTGAGTTAAGACCAATTTCATTATGCTATGTGGTCTAAATCTCAAGTCTTTTCTTATCGTAGGTGGGTATACAGTAGATTTTCAAAACATTGAAAACTGCACTTAATAAGTATTTCACTCACGATATGATACATCTACTATACCGACTACATCGCTCATTTCTCTACAGTGAACACCTAAAATTTTACAAAATCTTAGAAACATTATATGGAGTAACGGAGTCACCACAAATCTTGAACAGGTATGTTCGAAACGTTCTCTTTCAGCGGCCGACTCAGACAAAAGCAGTGTCAGAAAAGCTGATAACATCTAAGCTCCTTAAGTTGGTGAAGTGTTCCACAAAGGTTTATTTCCACCGTCACAACACACGCACACCATTCACCTCTCATACATCAAAGCGTGCCAAAACTCAATGAAAATGCATGTAAATTACTTGTAATAAAGATTCTCGTTTGTGGGCATTTTGTGAATATAAAAGAAAAAAAGTTAGCATTTGCAATGTAATTTGTAATAACAACAAGAAGCGGATTTTTGAAAAATATACCACTCTATTGCTTATTTTTAACAGCATAGCAAAGTCAGGATGGATAATTTTTTTCAATAGTACTTTCGAAGAAGCGAGGTGAAAAGTGGCATATTACTTTGGATAAAGCAGCTAGCCCACTATGGCAATTGCAAAACCATGCAGCTGAACAAATTAGACTAGGAAAAGTTAATATTATACGGATAACAAATGAACATCATAACAAAAAATTATATAAATACCATTTGAATCAGAGGAGCAACAAGATATTGCATTTGCATGAGTTCCCCCAGCGCCATCTCTGCATTGAAATCATAGCAGATAAATCGACCAAGACTGGTGTTGCGAACAACCGTCATGTTACACACAGGGACATCACCGACAAACTCTCTTGTAGCAGATTCAATCTTTAAACAAAAAAGAGTAAAATAATGCAACATTTACATCAATCACATAACACGACACTATGTGACAATATATTATGCTTTTGAAGAGGTAGAAGCAAGTTTAAACAAATGATTAGAGAAGATACATATTACATGATCGTGAAACCAAGTAGACTCAGATCAACAGGACAGCCCACTAGCAATTAAGGCATTCTTGAAATAGACAATACTGAAAATTGGTGTCACATGACATCATGACCAGACAACAACTTTGATTAATCTGTAGCGGCTGCGACAACAGTCGCTACCATACAAGATCGTTTTCAACGTGTCGAACATTAGCGTACTGAGGCGACGATGAGAGCAGGGTGTTGGTGGCATGTGATTTTGATCCCACTGCTAATTTCATATTATGCTCTTTGCTAATAATTAAAGCACTGTGGGTTGATGACTGACTGGCTCCCACGAAAATTTCGTTGCACTGTACTGGTGTTCACAGGCAATAACTGCAAGGCCCTGGACCATGAGTCAGACAACTTAAATCTGACCCCTCCGTGAGTAAGTTGCAGATGTTGTAATTTAGAATCATTTCACATCTAACACATTCTAGGTTCAGATAATGAACCTTTCTACAGGTGCATAATTGTAGGACATACATGTTCCTCACCACATGTTGGCTGAAAATGTATATAATACATTCCCTCGTTTCATTGGTTGGTTCGATTTGCTTGGTTGACCAGCGTCCCATAATCCATTTCAAATACTCTGAAAATTCCTAACCGCACAAAGATCAATCGGCATGAGTGCGGGAAACAGAGAGTGTCACGGGGACAAAATCACCTGACTTCCAAGAACAAGAGCAGAACATACACTCTGAAAAAATTTGTGCTTTCTTACCGTCGAGGGGTTCATAACCATGTTAGCTATCTCTTCAAACCAGTCAGGTACATTATCTAAAGTTTTCATGACCCTCTTCAACTCCACTGTATGATTGAACATGGACAGAGAAGCAATAGCTGAAATGAACAGAGATTATTCGCATGATTTGTTGCTGAGTAATAATTACTACGATTGTTCAATTAGGTTTTGTAGCTCATGGCAATATTGATTAAGATGGCTTAATATTGGTTCTGGTTTGGAGCAATTTAGATTAATAGTGCTATACTTTGTCTTATATTTTTAGAGCTTGGTCTATGGTGCTATAATAAATTAATAACTTATAAACATAAAATAATCTTGAACAGCATTTTTATATTGCATCTCGTCCATAAACAAGAACTGAATAGTCAAACCAGAAATCCAAGAAAATTCAAAATAAGGCATCAATAGAAAAATGTGGCTCAAAAATAAAAATATCAAACAATCAAAAAAGTCATGCATCTACAGCTCCTAAATTGGTTTTGATTGATGGCGTTTTGAGCGATGGCATTTTGAGCGATGGCATTTTGTGTAATGTCATTTTGAGCGATGGCATTTTGAGTAATGTTGTTTTGAGTGATGGCATTTTAAGTGATGGCACTTTGAGCGATGGTGTTTTGAGCGAACGGTGTTTAGAGCAATAGTGTTTTGAGCAATGGTGTTTTGAGTGATGTTTTGACCATATGTCAATGTGTGGTGGACGGCAATGACTTACTTGGAGCCATGTCCAACATCTGATTCATGAAGATGATGCCATGGTGAAGTCTTGCTGTTAAGTTCGCCATTTCAGGGCCGAGATCACTCAGTACAATTTGTACAAGAGGCACAAAGTCCTTGACTGTCTCTGCAATGCTGGAACACATATTGCAATATGTAATTAGTTTGTAGCCAATTTTGACATTTCCCATTAATGAAAAATCCTTATTACAGTCATTGGAATGTTGGTGCTTTTGTAGACAAGCCGAATCACGGATATTCTGAATATTGACATTTCCACATTGCATTTATATTCAAAGTAGTCCAAATATTCAAACATCAAAACACTGCTTACTCAATACTCATATTTGTCACATGGCCGCTGATTCGACCAAACGAGGCCATCCAAGGTGCAGGATTCATCCACATGGGGAGTGCTGCTGTGCCATTCATGATGTCTCCAATTAACGTTGGCATTGTGCCAACAGTCTTGAGGACTTCATCAACCATGGTTTTAATGTTTGTTGTCATGCGGGATGCATTGAACGGAGCCGTTGAGTAGTCAAATGACATCTATCAGAGCAACAGTATCAAGATTAAATAACCTCTCAGTCAAAGCTGAATTTTTCCCAAGCTAAAAAACAAAAATCGAATTAGCACTAACCCCATAAAATATATTCCTTACCATGATAGGATTCCATTTCCCTTACTCACTCAAGTCACAGGCAATAACTACATGTGCCATTATCGAATTCAGTTTTATGGTTGACCAACGTTAATGAACTCAATTACGAGAGCGTAAAAGGCCTAATTCGATTTTCGTTTTTCAGTCAGTTAAACAGAGCAAAATGAAGATAATGAAAATACACCAAGGAAGTCATTGTAGCCAAAATGTATGCCCACGTCAGGTGATAAACTTATAGACCAGAGGATAAAGGCCACCAAAGGGGGTATAGATCTCGTTCAATGGGCCAATTAGTGTTCAGTTGGCGTGATTATTACTTCTGGGACCCAAGTTTTTAGCTATTTATTGGAAAGTAGTTCCCAGCATAGCTTATCAGCTAATTAAACTCGCATCAATGGCTCTTGTTGGAATGTATTAAATGTGATCAAGAAAACAAAATTAGCTTGGTCGGACTTCGTGCAACCTTGAGCATTTTTTTGTACTTCAAGATGGCGTCAACCGCCACCTTGAATGTTCAAGATTGCACCATATACAATTTGTAAAAGAAAACTGTACAGTAAACAACATTGCAGGCCAACTTTTTGGTAAATAACATGTAAAATTCACTTAGGACAATAAAGTTCATTTACTGGACAAGAAATGTGAAGAAGAGACGCAAAATTACTTTGATAAAGGTGGGAGAATTTGGTTAAAATGCATTGACCTGAAACTTGATGCAAATCCCAAGAAGTTGAAAGTTAGCTTATAAAAAATTATGAAAAATAAACAACTACAAACACTATAATTGTCCTTCTCCCACAGTTTTCAAGCCTAACTGGCAAAACTAAAGACATTTTACCCCTCAGCTTGAACCTTGAGCATTTTTACAGCTAGTGTGTCCTTACCAATTTGACCAGTGGACCAGTCATTTCATGTTGAGCGACTTCAATCAGTAAAGTCTGGTAACTGACCTCCTTGCAGAAGAAGTGTACTAGAGTGGCATTCTGCAGTTGTGGCACAGTGCAGATGTCCACGCCAGCAAATACTTGCAGAATAACAGGTGTGAGCTGGAACAGAGGATTGCAAGAATGCCAAGTGTTGAAATGAATCGGACTGAGGTAACATGTAACTAACAGAGTCTTGAAAACATCGAGTCATACTACGCAAGGCACATGGAAATAAAGAGTTATAGTATGTAGTCTGCTGTGGAAACAAAAATATGGTCAAGTTCTGATGGAACACTTTGCCACAAGGGGTCACTGCAGGAACACTGCTGGATACCTTTTTTCACCAGAGCTTGTCAATCTTCCTCAGAAGGGTGCACTGGCCCTGAAACACTGGCAACAAAATTTTAACCAAGATCCTGAACCGAGACAATAACTTCTGGACCAATGCATAAGAATGCATTAAATAAAATAATTATTTAAGAAAATGATTAACAGTGACACATACCTTATCAGCCGAGTCCAGTCTGTAAAGTAAATCTTCTAGCATGCTTGGTAGGGTGTCCATCTTTTGAACTATTTTCTTCAATTCAACAGTACCATCAAATTTCAATTGGTTGATCAGATCTGAAAATAAATGTTATCTTGCTATCATACAAGATCTGTACAACGACAGGGACTTGACCAAAAGTAAATAATTGGTGTGTATTGATAATATAACAATGAACCACCGACCAGACTGCAAAAAGAAGGTATTCATGTTTTGAAATATATGTGAGTTTTCAAATAGGACCTGCGTTTATAATGAAGCAATGTTGTTTTTTGTGTAAAACATAGACTTTTTTGAAATATAAGTCTTTATCCGTTCAGGATAGGTACCTTCAGACAATCTTAGTTTTTGTAAATAAATGATCTCGGTTGGAATTCCATTTGATGGATCTGTCATTTATATTGATTTCTACGTCAAAATTAAATTGACTTCGGTTGTTAAACTGGGTCGGAGAGTAGTCCACATTGAATAATCTTCTTGCTAAAAGCAACACAAAAGATCAATCCAAATCAATCTAGGCGGATATTAAATATAAATGACAAACTCATCTCATACAAAACGTCAACATGTCAGTTGTCAAGGCCTTTCATACTGATAGAAGTCAGAGATCTTGCCCACCAAAATTAATTCACAGTCCTCCATCAGAACACAGAATCTCTCATGAAACCCTGAAAATTCCTACCTTGCATAAATCTATTGACTCCAATACCAAACTTGACTCCATCATCCATCATGGCCGCCATTGCTTGGACCTCTGGTGTCATGGTGCTGAGAAGCTGCTCCAGTTGTGGTAGATAAGACATGGCTGTGTTCAAGTAATGCATAGGGCTGTAAGACATAATATTCATTTACATTAAGGGTTAACACATGACAATTTTCATCAGTTACTCATTCTCAATTGAATTGTTTTTGCTTGCTGGTAGAATCTGCAATTAAGTATTAAAAGTCACATGCAGCAAACTCTTTGACAACCTTTGATTTGGTTCACGTCATGATGTGGAACACTTTGTTTTAGTCACTTAATACTTACAGAGTGATTATCAATTGCACATCGTTATAGCATGGACAGGATGTAATTCATGATACCTTCATCCTAAAAATTCATTGCTGCTAAATTGATTTGGTCTAATTTGAAGATTACGATTCCTGCTCGACCTAATTGACATTGTATAGGACTTATAGACTTGGATAGATGCAATTTCGTTGAGGTCAAAGTTGGCGTACAGTTTAGATCAGTGCCACATTTTCTCCTCAGACGAGAAACCCCGTTTTGTTTACAATAATATGAACACCACTAGGGGATGCCACAGTTATCTACAAATCAACGTCAGCCATAGCCTTCTAGTCAGGAACACATCAGACGTTAAAGTTTCAAAATCATACTTTAAACAGTTGGGCAGATAAACAGGCAGAGGCCAAAGAACAGAATAAAAAAATAAAAATTTTCACTTGGCTGCTAGGTGGTGCAAAAGTACATCAAATTCAACTTAAAATGAAACAGCATCGACGCCTCTTTACTAGAAAACTATTTGCCAAATTTCACAAAATCCATAAATGACCTCCGAAGATACAGAGGAAAATGTAAAAAATAAAATTGCCACAAGGGGGCACAGCGGTTGTCAGATTGATGTGAAACTCGTCATCATCTGTTATCAGCTTATGATAGGAAAACATCTGCCAAATTTCACAAAGATCCTGAAAACAGTTAAGAAGATACAGCTGTAGATGCAAAAAAACACAAAGGGGTACCATATTAGTCGAATATGCCAAATCTGTCAGAAAACAGGAAGGTGATGTCGTCTCCTTCATACACATCTATTTGCCAAATTTCAAGAAAACCTATCAAGGGTCTTCCAGACTTGAAAATACTAAAGCAAATGTAAAAAAAAACAAAATTGCCCGGCACTAGGGGCCCTAGCAGTAGTCCGAAATTTGTTGTTGTTAGTAGTCAAATTCATATGGAACACTTCTGTCAAATCTCATTAGGATGCTGCCAGGCATTTATAAGATATATAATGCAGCAGCATACGATCTTGAAAACCCAGAGATGGAGGCAATATGCACCCACTTATCAATATGTGGGCACATAATAATCAAGAATAAAAATGTCGAAAACAAAACCCCAATTCTGCAAAATTAAGGCCACCCAAAGTATCAGGATAATTTCATAACATACTCTGCACTGAATCCCATGAAATGCATTGCAACTCTTCCAAAGACTGTCCCCCAAACTGTGCCGTTCATAAAGCGAGGCATCGGTATTTTTCCACTCTCAAATCCCATGACTGTGATGGACATCTTCTCAACCATTTTCTCCGCCATCATCACGGTTTCTTCCAAAGAGCGACCGAACGCTTTGGCATCAAAGTAGTCATAAAACTCCGAAGAAAACTAAAAAGTAAATGGACATCACAATGGCTTACACAAAATTCTTGAATCATGCCCAAATGCTCTGTAGAACATGTAAAATGATGGCAGATCACCCGACAAAATACAATTTCAAGCACAGCTCCGAGTGGCATTGATGATCCACCATTTTTTTATTAAACCTCTCCGTCATTTGGAGCTCTGAGTTGCTTAGTGAAATTGTGGGGCCAAGCTGTGGAAGCCAGACTTGAGCGAGATGTAAGTCTGTAGGCTATGTCTTTCAATTGCAAGACACTGAGTTTGTTTGAGACTCAAGCCACATTTGCACTGCATTGCATATGTAACCAGACATCGACTAATCCTGCTATGGCAATGTGACGTGTCTCATCGACAGGCCGACGCCGACGGGTATACTACTGTACTCCTACATGTACTATTCAAGTACTAGTAACAGGGGCTTTAGACAAAACAGCTAGAAAACGAAGCTCGATATATTTTGAAACACAGATTGCAATGCTTTTTTGTTTGAAAAATATTGAAAGGAAGCGAAGTTACGACAGTCACGATCACTAACTGACTCAGTAACACTACACTATGCCGCATTGCCAATGGCATTGGCGTAGTCAGAAGAAACAAGTCGAAAACAAACCTCAGTTAGTAAATTGAATTATGACGCAAACTCACCATCAACGTTAGTGGTGTGAACATTCCATTCTTGCCCACCAATTCATCCATTAACACGGACTGGTCTACTTGCTTGCAAAAGAAGTTTCCCATTGACATATTGAGGACTTGTGGAATGGAACACATGTCGGCGCCAGAGGCCAGCTGCATCAACAGTGGAGCCACCTGGTGGTAAAACAAAAACTGCGGTTTGCCGCGAAAGGGAGGAACATACCATTAAATAAAACTACTCCGCTTACAAGCTATCAGACAGTTATTTAGTTTCATACAACTGTAGTAGCCTTTTTAGTCACAAAGGGTTGCAATACAATTTCTCTGAAAATTCAACACGTCTTATCCTACCTGTTGGAAATCTGTCGCCATGTAAATAAACTCCTCTACAATTTCTGGTGCATGGTTCAACAACGACGCGAACTTTTTCATCTCTGAAGTGCCGGCGAACATAGTTTCTTTTGGGAATTCTGTGGACATAATAAGCGCATGTGTGACATGATAACCACGTCCAGGTAATTACAAACGTTCATTGACTGCTTGACCGCGCGTGGCGTGGTCAGTACTTGGCATTGACAGGTGTCAGTCCGAGGAACTAGGCCCTAGGCAGTCCGCAGACCAGAGCCCTCACTGGCACATTGTGGCGGACAATAAAGTCCATGTTAATCCATGTTAGTTCACATCGCACCAGGGAATCAACAAAATTCTTTTATACCATTTCAAATTTCTAGGCTCTGACAGGCTCAAGAGGCAGACGATAATAGGCCACTTGGCAAGCACGAGCTTGGAACTTCGATTTCAGATAGGCCGGCTATATAGGAAACCGGAGACACGTAGTGAAACCAAAAAAACTTTAATAAGGCTTTGTAGTATTATTGGCCGGCCTAACCCGGCCTGGCGAGCACCCGCATGACTACTGATGCGTTGTGTTGTATAATTTCCGAAAGCTGTTGTATCTGAAATCAATACCTTCGACCATCACCATCAACCGTTTCAAGAAGACCAATCCTTGCTCTAGTCTGACGAATAGTTGACCGTCATCCTGAGATACTTCCCCCAACACTAACTGGACAGTGGGCGAGATGATCTTGATGTAGTCTTCAAAACTGAAAACAGTCGTTTTAACTATCTCTAGAATACAATGCGTTGTACATGTAGGTCTCATGCTGTAGCCGAATTTGAATTTTGTGTCTTGAGTTTCAATGATTTAGGCTTACATTGCGCGATTGCTGTTTCATACTATCTAAGTTGGACTACCAATTTTTAAAATGTTTCGTTCATGACTCATCAAATCTCGGCGTTTTAAAATATTTCAGTCACGAAAAGATTACTTACGTCTTGTTTCCAAATGACTCAAAATATCGCCCCAATCGATGAAATACTTCGCCCCAAACTTTGTCGTTCACCAGTCGCTTGCGCCAGCGTTCCTCCGGCCACATTTGGTTGTGAATGCGATATTCAAATTTACTCATCTCTTCTATAACCTGGTAAACGGATTTCACTGTTCCTTGAATGTTGTGTGCCATTGAATCGACATCGAAGTGTTCCAAGTTGCTGTCACTGAACTGCAAAAACCAGAGCACGCTTATGACAAACTGCGTTACACAAGATAGTGAGTCACGACTGGTGCAGCACCAACGGACAGTAGAACCATCTTAGTTCACGAATCAGGAATGGTTGGGAAGATCGTCGGTGCACGGTAGTATACTCCTGCTAGTAATGCATTAAGAAAGCACGTCGCAAATCCTGCTTAGCATTAAATTCGGAATTCATAATTAATTATTTTAATAATATGAAATATTCACAATGTATTCACATGCCGTATAACACATTTTAAAGAGCAAAAAGGAACGCTTATCACGATGAAATACTTCGCGTGTGTCCAAACATTTATCCATAGTAATAAGAATACATTTGCGGCACTTTCTCGTGAAAACAAAATTTGCGTCCCAAGCAATTGAGTACGTAACATTGTCAGTTGGAAATTAAGCTAAAAAAATGTATTAAATTCGGTTCGTTTTAAAAAAATTCGATGCCACGTCAAAAGACTATTATTTGGGCTTAGGTTTCGAATAAAAGGGTTTGTGTAAAGACTCGTTTCATGAAGTTTTTAACAAAAATGAAGCGAAAATAGTGTCTTTAAGTAAAACAAGAATGAAATACCATGAGCGACTCAAACTCATATGCTATAAAAGTACAATGTCAACAGTTCCCGTCAAGAGGATAAAAAGTTCTAAAACACTTTATGTTAAAATGACATATACGTCCAGTCGTGAGAAAATATCCGTGGCGCGGCTACTGGAACGTACTGAGATTGTCAAGAATTCTCATGAAGTTAATTAAGTGCAAGTTTCATCATTTCCTAAGACGTTCAACTATCCCAACAAAACAGTTTATGTTACATGACAATCCCGGGACATCTTGTGTTGTTGTTTACTATGTCACTGGCCAGTGCCCACTCATTGTGAAACCTTATATGCCAGACAGCTGATATATATTGTAATTAGAGTTAATAAACTTTGTGTGTCAGTAGAAACTCAACGACTGTGATAGTTGTTATGCTGCTCTTCACCGACTTGCTGTTGCTACCTCGTTAGCCAACTATCTACCGTTCAACCAAGAACCGGGTAACCCAACTATACTGACTACCACGACCTATCCGTACTCTCCACATTGCTGATGTCTCCACAGCTTGCGTCTCAAATTGCAAGTTGTCGCTGATGCGCGCTAGTATGAAACCATTAGACGCCATCGGGTTAACAAAGCCATGACAGCATGCTGTAAGGAACGTTGTGAGATATCGTGCACTGTTCTGAGAAATTTTTGATACGCTCAAAGCTGTGCCAAAACTCACGTGACTCATTAGTAATAGGATACACGTAATCATCAACGCATTTTCGGAATAGTGCCGCACCTTGGGAAAAAGTTGGCCATTGACCTTTTTACGGATAAATGTAAACAGTGAAGGCCTAAGTGCAATGGAATTGGAAATAAAACACCTTCTTCACAGATTGCCACCAGGGGTCCCTTGCAAGAAAGTGACTCAAGATTTAAAACAGAAATTTGGGCTTACGCTCCACACAACTAGTACTGAAGGAGCCGGAAAATCCTAGACCAACCGATAACCATGTACCAAATTTCAGAAGTCAGTTCAAAAGCGACTCAAAGTTGTCTAGGAATCTTTCCTTGAAACAATGATGACAGTTCACGGTATTGAATGCAAGCCTGAGTCCTGGACAACGTCAAGTGAAACATTCTTGCAGCTTAGGGCTCAAATTGTAGGCTTATTTTTTCAGATTATCTCTATTTGTTCTTAGAAATTACTGTACAGTTTGTACCAGACCATTGTCCAGAATCGTGCCAAGTTGTCATGAAAATGTAACGATGTGTTTGGAAAACAAGCGTAAGCTGATTATTCGCTTTACTTGTTGGTTACCAATCGGCGACAGTGGCCCCAGGCACAAATCCTTAACGACAGGCTTTTCATTTGAAACCACAGGTCAAGAATAAACAGTTAAATTTCCCTCTACCCATCCTACTCTCAATCATCATAGAATACACGATGTACTTGGACACGTGATTTCACAACTAGATACTGGTAACTATTAACTAGTTACATAATATGAGGCTAAGCCTACTGATGTATGACCTTAGTTATCGTCAAGTGTGTGTATTTGACCAAATATGCACGAACTGTAAATTTTAACAGAGTAAAAGTATACATTTCCTGAGAGTAGAAGGCTTTTAGAATTTAATTCGTAACTATTATAATATTCGGTCATTTGACGATGTGGTTTTAGTAAATTTTACCCAAAAAAGAAAGGTACATTCATAGCAAAACAACGGCATCAATAAGATGATTAATATGTCGCTCATGATACCAATGTTTTCGTTTCGTGCAAAGTTTGTAATTTTAATAAAATTCATATTTTTCAATAACCCCTCACGCCCAATCGAACACTTCAACAGTGATTCCTAATAGTATTTTACAAAAAGTATTGCATCTGAAAATTTCATATGAATGCCATCAACTATTTGAGAGGTTTGATGTTGCTATGTTAGCCAAGTTCGGACATTTTTAGTGTTCTAGCTAGTGCTACAGCACTTAATATTAGAATGGGATTCAGTTAATTTATGGGAAAGGAGCCTGTCAGCATTGCAAGTACAAGTTCCCGGGTCGGCACGCGATGCAGCCTTCTCTTTTGCAATATAAGCTTTTCTCTGCGTCTGACAATCAGCACGTAACGTAGTCGTGACCGCTCTTGACAAACTGTTTGCACAATGCATCGTTGGGTATTTGGTTAGAAAATCGCCAGTTGGTAACTGGAACTCAGAGAATAGGGAAAACAAATTCTACGACAGGTAGTAAATTCAAGAACAAACTATTTGCTGGCTTCTGTTTTCTCAGTAAAGCAGCGAGCATTTTGATATAAAATTCTTTGTAAACACAGAGACGCTTACATGTATGTCCCATTCAGTTGAAGCGAATCATGTTTGAACATGTAGTACGGGCGAACAAACGTTCATAATACTGAACATAGAAGCTTTCTATGTAGTCAGCCTTGCGCCATTAGTATCGGGTATCCTAGTGAGACAGCTTTTGTATCACATCTGAGAGACTTTTTACAGCGCGCAATACTTATGCAATACGATTGGTTTGGAGAGTTGTCTAACCAATAGTTATATTTATTTCATTGTGTCTAACTCTTGATGATCAGCATCTGAAGTCTCCACTTGTCTTATGAATGCGCGTAAAGCCTTGTCTAATACTGAGCTGTTAACAGTAGTTGTTGACTTGGGTTATTGATAACTCCACATTCTATCAAAAAATAATAATAAAAAACGAACTATTGATTTAGACCATTTACCGCTATAGAATTGGTCTCTACAAACAACTAACAGATCGTTATTGCTTGAAACCTTGTTTGGCTCACAGTGACAACAGGGAAATTGAAGAGCACGGTCTCCAGCTATAACGAACTGTCGCTTCCAGCTTTGAAGACCTTCATCTCCATCCAATATGACAAAAGGAACTATTTTGTATTAATTTCATAACGGTAAACGGTCTCAACCGGGTTCGTTGTTTTTGTGATGGAATATGGGTTTAGGCCGCTTTGGATAAAAATACAAAAAACATCCAATTGAGATATTCACATGACGCCCATTGTATACCCAACTATGCCCGCAAGGAAACTTTAGGCGAGAGTACACATGGACGAAACACTTGAGCAACCTAAGAATATAAGTGCAAATACTTGCAGGCGTGCAATACAATGAACGTAATGCGAATGTTGCGTGAAGATTTGATTGGACGCACATTTAATCCTTGTTGAGCTATAGTCAGTAAACGACAATCAAACAGGTATCACTATGGCTACGAGGAATTACTTAAACACTCTCAATCAATATTGTATTAGTTCCCGGGTTGAGATACACGATAGGTGCTCACGTGCCGAAGAAGGAAGAAGACAGACAAGTTATACGCCTGCCTAATATTGAACCAGTTACCCGAGTTAGCGGCAACAAACGCGGTTTTCTAGCTGTAATCAGCCTCAAGACGGAATCGAAATCACAACCTTAGCGGACCTAAACTTTAACTGACAAAGTCGCCAGCCTCTATTTTTGCAGATGGTTCGTAATTTGTGATGAAATCAGAAAGAAACTGACTTCGGTGTTTTATGTCTTTGTTCATATCTAAATATAATAGTCCGTAAAGTGCATTTTCGACCGTAAACTGATTATGCCAATATAAAAGTACGTTTTGATTGAATTTGTTTTCCAACAAACAAAGCGCAGAAATTTGCTCTGAATGAAACAACAGTAATGGGACTTGCGTAACTCCTTATAAAGGTAGGGTTTATGAAAAGAAATTCTTAACCACTAAATGGCCTTTTGTGCGTCTCCACGGAAGCCGCTTTATTTATTTACACACACAAACTTTGGCAAAGAAACGTATCAATGCAACAGGAAAGTGAGAACATTTTAAATAACGTTGAAAAGGGACTCAAAAGAATTAATGTCTACTGGGTGCTGGTGCACTATAGGCTAACACAACCTCGAAACATACAGGGTGCTTCTACGCGAGGCCGATACAGCCAACTTATTTCAGTATGTGCCACCTATGACAGGCCGAAAGAGGCTGAGACCTTTTTTCAAATAAACTCTGCAACAGTTTTTTTATCGCAACCAATTGTGTATTGCTATTTACTCGCGAACTTGTCACCGAATCAAAGTTCTTTCATATCTCCCTTTGCAAACATGTGCTTGACACATGATGTATTTTCTGAATTTTACAGCGTCAGTGCAGTTGCGGTCCCGGCGCGAGATATGTCTGCGGTGCACGGAAAAAAGAAATGAAGCTCGTGAGAAAAGAACTGCGTTCGTTGGAAAATAACAGTGATATTGGAAACATCTGCGCTGTCAGTGAGGAAGAAATATAATCTAATTCAAGTAAACTTGAAATTAGTCGATCTGACCGTGGGCCTGAACAGGGCAATAAAAGATAGCATTGCAGAACAATTTTTGTTTGTTGTAGCGACATCGATGTCATTAGCCGAAAGTTTCGCGTCCAGGATAATGACAGCGACTACTTGTGATAACTAAATATAATTATTAAGCAACAAAACTTACAATTTTCAACAGAGAGTGCATGATGCGAGACTTTGACCCGCTCATTTCGGCGAATAACTCCTCCCAGTTGGTCTTGCAGATGATAGATACAATATCTCGAACCTGGATGTTAGAGTTTTCTCCTAAATTGACATATGGTTCAAGTATCCGAGGGTCTAAACATGCAGCCATCGGGTCATCCTTAAGTTTCAAGTACATCGGGATGACCTGCGAAAAGAGAACGATATAACACCGACTAACTACATGCCAGATTCTTATTTAAAACGTTAGTTAATCTTATACCTTACAGATACAGTCCGTCAATGAAATGAAATTACCAATGCTCAATTAAAACGAAAAAAAATATCTAATAAAGTAGCCAAATTTTCACGATGTGATTAAGTGATTAAGCCAACAAAATACCTTAATGATACACACGTTCAATTTTATTCCTTTTCAGTTATTCATACGTCGTATTAATTAATATGTCACATGCTTACTACCCAAACTGCCCACTGAAGATAATTCCACATTTTCTGAAGTCTTGTGAATTCGTCGTTAAACTCACCTTCTCTGGAGCAGTAACAGTCCTCACGATTACTTCGAAGTGGTCGGGATAATCCTCCAACACTTTCATCAGATTATTCAACTGAACTGTATCTTCTAGGCCGATAAAGGCGAACATCTTCCCTCTTGCAAAGTCTGAAACGGTTCCAAAACATTTGTAACGCTCGGGTTATACGAAACGCGAGAGGATCTACATGTATATAACAAAAGTCATAATGTAAACTGGGTCGATGTTGTGGAATACATGGAAATTCTAAGCCTAACATTTATCTTATAAGTGTTAATATATTTTAGGTCTCCCTACAATCTCTGCCAATGTCAGCAATGGTTAGATCTGTCAGAGTATTACTGTCGGTGATTGAAGCCTGCAACGCAATCGGAACAGCTATGGTTTTGTGGTAGATGATCTATCCGACTGCAAAAAAAACTTATCTATTATTTTATCTTAGTTTCCATTTGGTCCTAAATACTAAGTAAAATCCTGGATACGATTTATCCTCCTCGCTCCCAAAATGCTGTGCATTAGTCAATGCCTTTAAATTACCCTTGCACTACTGCCGACACAATGTCCATGCTCCCAAAGGTGAAAAATTTGACACCTTGATGAAAGGATTGTTGCCACAGTGAACAACTTAGGAGAAGCTGAATTTACTGGCAACCAGACGCACTGTCTCAAATGATACGTGTTAACCACTCGCACGTTTATTAGAACTATGCCTGCTCTAAAAGTATGGCTTTTATTTCCAGAAATGTAGAACAAATTGAGTCACTAACATTCAAATGGAAATATTTCAAAAATACCAGCCATGTTTAAACTGCTATCATTTCTTCTATGTAACAAAAATGAAGTTTGTTGATATTCAAGCGTGGAGGTCCATTTGTTTGTGCACCAATATAAATTAAAAACTTTTCAAAGCTTAAAAGTTTTGGTTTGAATTAAATTTATTTTTAAAAGATTTGGGGTCTACGTTAATTGACATGAAGCCAAAATCAAGCCATTTCAACCCATTATCTATTGAGCCAACGTTACATGCACGCACCCAGGGGGCTCGTGGGGCTCGAATGAGCCCCCCATATGGCCAAGTGAGCAAAAAAGGTCCGCCCCCGGGCGACAAAAAGTCCGAGAAAATGGGACAAAAGTCCACTAAATAAGCGCAAACGCGCACTTCACAGTGGAGCTCTCGCGTTTTTTTTAGTCCGCCCGTTGCTTTGTTAGAAAAAGGTCCACGACGTCAAGAATTCAAGCCCCCCATAATGAAGGCTGGGTGCACGCATGCGTTACCTTACAGACTTATTTTTAAACCGATTTCTACCACACACGCGACCATGTTACACATTTAGATGCGCTCTAGAGGTCTTACATTGGCCAGTTTAGGAACAACTTTCCATTCTGTTGCTGACTAAATATCGCACTTTCACCTCAAAAAGAAAAGGCTGTGACTTCGGGTCAGGTGACCCCTGAGTAAATTTACGCAAGTGCAAACTTTCTGACAATCGTTTTTAAACTTTATTTGTATAGCCTGCACAATCGGGAACGGCAGTTCCAGCGTTTGATTAAACCCCCACCGATGGATACCCATAATGATGCTAGCCATTAATTAGCGAACTTCCACACGTCATCGAATCGTGGTTCAGGCATAAGACGTTTCCAGCATTTTTCCGCACATCAGTCTGGTCTCGCGTGCTCCTAAGCAACCAAAGCCGTCGCCAAAATAAAACAATCAACAGTACCCGGCAATCAAACACGAGTCTTTCAATTATGCAAACAGGAAAATAATCTATTTACGTTTGCCCAGATAGACCCTCAGGCACGTACGAGAGCCGAGCTGTGATTACGCTTTCCAAATCAATATTTCCATGTCAATTCCAACTTTGTTTCATGTCCCACTTTCGTTGTTGAAAATGACATAACCTTACAGAAAGTCTCCTTAGATGAGCCCCAGCGCGGAAACGAATATAAACCCGTGTTGGAGCCAAGAAGTCTGCTGGATGGACTAAATCTCACTTCGTAAATAGCAGAGTATTTTAAGCGTATTTAAATAGTAATGTCACCCGACCTGCCTTGATTTCAGCGAATATCTGGTAGACAACACAATAAAATAAAATAAAATAAAATAAAATAAAACAACGATTCATATTCTGTTATAGTTCTGGTTAAAGATACGTAATAATCTCAGAAAGAATGCCCCCAAAAGGCGTTTTTTCGACAGTAAAAGCGATAATGACCTTCAACGATTTTTCCACTCACAAACATTTTTGTATCTATTTACTATGTTTCAAAACAACATCCTAGAACAAGTTAATGTAAACAGTCAAATGAGCGTAGTATAACTTTTTCGATGTTTGAAATTTGTATGATTGGAATTTTTAGTAACTGTGGGCAGTTCGTGCAGTGAAATTTACAAAAGTTCCAAAATGCAAAAACATGGTAGAAAATAAATAAAAATATATGAAAAAAGTCGTAAATTCAAAAACAGTAGAACTAATAAAAGAAGACATTGAAAACACGAAATGAAAGACGTATGTACGTGAACTATGTAAGAAAGAAATTAAATGGACATTATCGGTTTTTCGGTAGAAAACCGCATTTTTAGGAATTATTGTTAAGATGGGATGAGGTCCTAGGAAATACTAGCTCTGACCAGACTTATAATATAACAATCTCAGTTGTTTGTGTGATTTCATTGCAAAATGCCAATTCTTGCCGCTGTTCGTAAGAGATTCGGTGAAATCAAGGCGGCTGATTTTACTAGTCAAATAAGCTTAACAGTATTCCGCCATTGATCGAGTTGAGTTCTGTTCTACCAGCAGATTATTGAATTGCGACCGCAGGGGTTGTAGGCTCGATTCTGCGCCAAGGCTGATGTCAGAAAGTCATTTTTTCGCCAGAAATGTCTCGTTAAATTAAAACAAGTAGTAATACAAGTAACGTGAAATAAAAATGATTGAAAGAAAGAGGAAGGTATATTTGGTATGTTTGTTCAAATCCAGTTAAATTTTGTGCGTTTGTGGGTAATATAATTAACCACGGCAAGAATTAAGTACATGGTATTTCTCTTCTGGTAATATGGTCTCAGTCGTGACAGATTATATAATAAACGATTTTACATTGTTGGTTCTACCTGATCTTTAAAACATGTGTCAGCTATAAGGAATCAAAAGCGAAACAGAGATTTGGAATACAATTCGACCGCTACGTTTTCATCAATTTGAAACATACAAAGATTCTCACCAATCATAACATGATTTTATAAAACAGCAACATTTTGTAAATAACAGCTTAACCATTTTTTTTTTTAAATTTCTACCTACCAATTTTAAGCTCACATGACGTGATCGAATTTCAACGTTATTCAGCAGTTAGTACACCACCGCAAAATCGAAAGTCAAATATTTAGACAGTCTAAGTTTAATTCTGTTCTTTTTTATAACATTTGAAGTCATGTTAAAAGTAGAACAATAACTTGGTACTGTGGCTATAAATTGTTTGTATAAAATACATTTTAGGAAGCTTTAGCTAAAGCCAATTGGGCAGATTATTCGATAAACTTCGTGATACCACTGAAACGACATGGCGGTGCCGTTTTCAGGTAATTCCGAAGGGGATGCGACTGATCTATGTAAGCACTCTAGTCCTGCCAATCAGCAGTCACAGCTGTCTTACCTTGGAGTGACTCTGACACAGTCCATACGAACTTAGCCACCTGGTTCGCTTTGTTCATAATATAGCGGGCCTGGGGATAGGGTGAGAATGCTTTCAGAATTGCTTCCATTTCCCCAAAGTTCTTAGGGCTGTAAAGTGGAAAAAAAAGTGTTCTTAATTGATAGATCTCTTTCTGGCACTAACAGTATTCACATAATTTGTCCTTTATGGTAAACAGATGGAAACAGGACACAGAATTAAAAATACCGCCGAGAACATGATTGCGATTGCATTTCAGTCCGCTTTACAGTTAGCATTGTGACGTAGAGCTGCGGCATGGGCAGACGCAAAACTTTTGCAGCCAACACTGGCCAATGGACGTCGGCGCAATTAACGAATCGTTCAATGGGAATTTTACATCACATCGTTAGACAACATACTGTGAACTAATCGCCGACTCCATTAAACTTGGTTGTCTAAATTCCACTAAGTATACAATTAATGCTTTGAGTTTCGCTGGCCATTCACGTAGCTCTTTCACAAGATGGCAATTAGGGTCAGTTAGCTCCAGTATACTGCGTCATACTTCATGAATTCGTGGCGAAGTTAAAAACAACATACTCTATGAAAACTCCTCCAACATGCAACAGCTTCTCGCCGACATTTTCCCACGTGGTCTCGTGCATTCCCGCCAGCTGTAAAAAGTCTACGTTGGGAGGGCCTTTCTCTATCATTGAGACAATTGCTTTGTAATAGTGGGTACCCACGTCGACAATTGCGTCCACATCCACGGCGTTGAAACGAAACTATAAACCAAGCAAAACAAATATGGTGAAAAGAAATTTTCTGCATTCAAAATTGTAACGACATTGGGAATGACAATTATGGTATAAATGTTGCATTTTCATGACCCGAGCAGAAATAGACAAGACGAAAATGATGTCACCCCATAGAATTTAAGGTTATGTTTAGGGTTCGGATTAAAGTTAAAGTCAGCGTCAGGGTGAGGTTCGATTAGGGTTAGAGTTAGTACATGTAGGGCAGTACGGTTAGGTTTAGGGTTACCGTTATATGGTTAGGGCGGATAAGGTTTAGGATAATGTTACATGTAGGCCTATACTTTGATATTTAGGGACGGTTAGATTTAAGGTCAGCATTATTTTGGTTAGAGATAACTAGGGTTAGGCATTAGTTCATGTGCTGTCACTTCCGTCTGATTTTGCTCGGCGTGATAATGGCCGATCCCAGTGGCGCTTGTGACAAACCTGGCCATAAAATGTATTTGGTTTGGAATACTGAAACAAACCAAGAGAAGCATCAAAAACGTGGATTTGTTTTACACATACCATGAATCAGGAAATTTCAAGTAGAATACAATTAAAAAAACAGGTAGTACACCCTGAATTTATAAATTTTTAATCACAATTTCCTTACTAAATTGGCAAGGAAATTGCATTAGATGTATCGTTAAAACCAATCAATTACGCCCACAGTAGTTGACTGAACCGAAAACGAGACCTGTGCATAACTGCCGAGGGATGAGAGCAGATTTCCCGATTGTGCAAAAAACAGTGGTAGTTCGAACTTTTTAGACAATCAATTAGTTACATACATAAATATAAAAATTAGTAGAGAGCGACAAATGACGTTGGGACTAAGGTGCACTAAAATTAACGCGAGACTATGTATAACACTGAATATATTAGAAAATCTATTGTAATATTACATTACAATAGATTATGTATGGCTTGCAATGATGGTCTTGTAGAGGATGAATACCATTTCCTGTTGGTTTGCAAGGGATATTGTGAACTTAGGTCACGTTTTATGAAGGAATTTCAATGGAGGCATCCAACTCAAGAATCCTGTATACGCCTGCTCGCTAATCCAGATATATCTGCTGTTAAATATGTGTATTTTGCCCTTAAAAGACGAGAACAACTCTTAAATGGGTTGACTGCTTGTGCAAATGTGCCTGATTAATTGTTTTGTTTATTGTACTTTGGGCCAGAGGCCTTCAATACAAATACAAATAAATATAAATATATTAGAAAATCACGATAAAAGAGGCCTTGCCCTGTATTATCATTTTGCACTCTCCACGACCAGATAGCGAGATGCATAAGAGAGGATGGCCAGGGAAAACATACATAGAAACCACCACAGGGTGGATTTAACTAATTGTTCACAAATGTTTTTGAAATGTTGAATTTGCAAAAAGAAGAAATAACAATTATCGAAATGCCGTTGGTTAATTGTTAGGGGAATATACTTTTGCCAACAAATTTGGGATCACCAGACCACTTTAGCTAATAATATTATATCTATGACATTATACAATATCCCTTTCACATAATTTCGATGATTTTGTACCTGCATACATGAAGTTACAATTACTTTTAAATACAAAAAGAGGAGAAATGATGCAAAATCTAAAATGGAACCAAGTTTATTGGCGATGAGACCAATTTGTTTGCCGCACAACTTACCATTTCGAAAATTTTGGAAACACCCTTTAAGTTGTCAACAACGTCGCCGACCAGATCCCATGCTCCACACAGAATCACACGAAGTGTTCCCATTCGATCGGTTTTTTCCCAGAATTCGGCCGCTTTTTCAGTCATCGGCGGCACTTTGGTAGCGTTGAGGAGCGGAGCCTCGGTGGCGTTGACTGGTTTCACTTCCTTCAACTCACATTTTCCTGTAGATATCAATGAAACTAAGATGACGCATATCACGAGGTTGTAAACTGGATGAGATCGTAACGAAAACGAACCCAGCATTGCTCTCGTAAATTGCTGCTTAGAACAAGTACCCGGTACACCGAATGCAGTAGTAAGCTTAGCTCTGAGAGCCGAGCGAACCTAGTTGCGCAATGATCTATCGCGACTGCGAATACGCATTCATAGAACGACGCTCACTAGACAGAGCAAACTGTGTGCTTTGTATACAGCCAATATATTCCGCAAGCACGTCACACAATGCTCGGGACGAACGCATTATTTCTCGTTGTGTGTTCAACACTCCCAAGACGACAAACGCTAAATAAAATAAAGTTTAGATTGATGACGACATCGCCGCTACCCAGCGTGGCGACGTTGAGCCTACCACGCTGGCGGATTTAACTGTCGTACTGTGGGGAAGGGGGCATAATTTAAAACAAAATAAACGTGTGTTACCTAAAACGTAATGCTGCATCGTTACATAGTTTTTGGTCTTGTCCACAGGGTGGGGGAGAGAGAGTGGTAGCTGAATCCGCCTACTATAAAACAAAAATATATCTTAGAGACTGACACCTCACCTTATTAAATACAGTGTGTCGTATCTCATTATTGATTCATGTTGTACTTTTCATAACAAAATTAACAAGATCTTTTACAACAATATGAACGAAAACAATCCGGGAGCGAAAGTTTCAACGAGTTCTTTCCAGTTAAATATTTCCAGCTTATCAAATTTCGAAAAAATAGGCAATTTTGACGACGTTTCATTTGATTTATCGGGACGTCCGGACTCTAAAAATTATAGATATTTACTCACAAAATACAAGAACTGAAACTAAAAAGTAGTCAACTTCAATATGTTAATAGTTTAAATTATTTTTTAAATGTATTGGCACGATGAAAGACAATTATAAATCGATCACTATAGCAGCTTCTGGGAGACGTCAGAGCCGCCATGTGGTCAATATTTGTTGTCGATGCATGGCATTTATTTACGACCAAAAAGATAGAATAAATTAAACTCTGCAAGATGGGCCAAAAACAGAAAACTAGCACCGAACGGTAGGAACTGACAAATACGTAATAAATATGATTTCATACATTTGTGCGAAATAACAGGGCCGAAAAAAAAAACGGTGATCAAAACAAAAAATTCAACCCGGACATAATTCCTCGGAATTTATGGGTTTGCTTCATTGTTTAACGAGTGTTAATTCTATGCACTAAATGTTATGCTTTTAAGAACCAAAAACGCTGCATCCATTGAAAAAAGATATGAAAGACGTCACAGAAACCGCACCCACAGCGAAACAAATTAAGACTAAAGAGAAAACTTGTGTCGACTATGTTCACGAGGGAGAAAGCGGATAGAGCATCGGGCATTCACTTCAGTCGTAAGCCAAAAAAAGATATTTTGTCAGTACTAGCGCGTATCGTCTCACTGATGTCCAGTCTCAGTTATCTCCACGAGTAACCACCGTTGTCTCTATTACAGACGAAAAAAAAACATAACAAATGTCCGTTATAAGCCTTTGATAACGGGTTACTTCATTTCTGACGTATCTCTTACGTGTAGATTTTTCAATTCCCATTTCAAACGGCTCTTTACCGAATTAATTTTTAGCGGACTACCGAAATGTCAAGTTCCACTTGTTGTTCGGCAGTTCTTGGTCAGCTGACTCGCGGTCAGTTCAGTTTCGCCACCTGGTGAGTGCGTGGTCACTTGATAAGAATATGCAACATTCTTCAAAAGTTGCCATGCACCCATGTAGGAAGTCATCCGCATTTTGAGATTTGGGAGCACGGCCGTGATCGGCTTATTTGAACTGATTAAAATGAATAAGCAATAGTGTGCGTTGATTGAGTAAAACTGCGGGGAAATGTGCGTCTTGATCAAGAGCAGCACGGTGATCGCCTAAGACCTCATAAACGCTGCGCTTTAAAATGTGCTTAATAAACGCGGACTTGTACTGTAGATCTTCAAGGCTCATCTTTGAGCTCGTATTCCAACACGCAGGATTACCTACATGTAACTAGATCAGAGGAGAGAGGATAAGGTGAGGACAACAAAATGTTTTAAAATAGAACTCGAGCACTAGAATGCCAAATATGATCTCGCGACCGCTGAGCTTGCACCGCACATGCGTGAGACGGTTGTTTGCATTCCTTCCGGTGTGTGTACTTGTCATAGAGTTTACTGTCATTAAAACTTTTCGCAACTCCGCCGTTTTTCAACCCAATTCCATAGAACCAATCCCTAGAAAGCCTTTGTTAATTCTTGATGATTATGATGGAAACAAAAGATATACGATATGTAATTATCATTTCGCATACCTGACTGGTTTAAAATATTTTTTAATTCTAAAAACTAAGAGTTTAACCCAAAATACAAAAATAACAGCGTGTAATAGTAACATAAGAAAGGAAATGTCCAAGAGGGGTTATATAAATGACTAGTTAAGCCATTAGGGAAAATAATTTCGATCATTCAAAAGATTTCTACCCTATAAAGACAAAAGGTTTAGAATATGCATCCCTCACACTTGCTATGGATAATTTAATCAGTCATCCAAAATTATACATCTTTATACATTATAATTAATTGGACTTTTGGTGCCGTTTGATACAATTACATTCTCCAGTAAAAATTCAGAATGCAGTTACCGTACGAAAAATGCGATTAACTGCTTCAATTACATGGTTTCTATCCGAAAGTTGCAGATAAAAAATTTCCGACAGATAAAAATGGGCAAAAATCTGTCATGTAACTATGAAATGTACAGTGGATAGCTCATCACATTGGTTGCAGTACTTTAGGACTCTCCATAATTTTCCATACACGTTGATTAAGTCGAGTGCAATACGGACATGTGATGTTAGTTTCCGTATTGCACTAGCAAGACTACTTTTGATCTCTGACATGGAAAGTTCAAAAGGTAGGTCAATGTCGACTCGACGTCGTTAGGTGGTTCGATCATCAAACTTTCCCCAAATAGTTTAAAGCAATAAAATTTCATCAGTATAAATAACACTCAACATGCAAACAGGTCCCACAGAGATGACATCTGGTAAAAAACTATTAATTATATGACGCTTCTGTCTCAGTTTTATTTCCTAAAAATTATATTGTCTGCCACTCAGGCACCGATTCCTCGGTAACTACAATGTTAAATAATGTTGTAATTTTACTATTTTCAGGAAATGTTACAAGTTCAACGCGCAGTTACCATTGTTTCCATCATCCTTGTCTCTTTTCAAGTACTAAACTGTTTCTTTTACTAGAGAAAACTTGTAACCTAACGCGCAATTTACATCCATGTAGGATGTGATCTGTCTCGGAAACAACCTGAGTGAAGTATTTAAAAAATCTGCTGAAAAAATGAAAGAAACTAAGAACTCGAGGCGAATGGGATAAATACAAAACTCAACATTATTCCGCGTATCGACCTCGACCTTCATTTCCTGAAAATATTAAAAAAGAACAATATTTAACAATGTATTTACCAAGGAATCGGCGCCTGAGTTGCAGATGATATAATATTTAGCAAATAAAACTGAGACAGAAATATCATGTACCGTGTTAAACATTTTTTCCAGATGTTATGTGTGGGACCTGATTGTAGGTTGAGTTTTATTTATACTGCTGCAACTTTGTTACTTAAACTAATTTGAGAAAGTTTGATGATCGAACCGGCTACCAACGTCGAATTGACATTGACCTACCTTTTGAACTTTCCATGTTAAAGGGCACTGCCAAACTTAACCATGGCTGACGTTGATTTTCGGATGGGTCTGACAACTGTGGCGGCCCCTTGTAGAGAGTTTTTATTTTATGCGACCATGACTATTATGAGACTAGTCTGCGAAATGTGACAATGACTGCCCACGACTTTTTGGTTGGCTTTGACTACCGCTGTGCCCCCTATAGTGACAGTTTTTGTTTCTACGTTTGCCTTTGTATCTTTGGAGTCCCTCAATGCAATTTCATGAATTTCGGCACATAGCTTTGTAAAAGAGAGACGACACATTCTCAATTTCGGACGAGTTCAACGTACTCTGCGCATTATATAATGGTCTTTTTATGATACCGAAAACACCCTTTTATACCCGTCACACCAGAGACGCGGTGCCACTACGGTTTTTGGTCAAAATCGCCACCACCCTCGTGACACCGCCCGTAGTGTTTCATAGTATTCCCCTACCCGTCACACCTTAACAACAAACAATTCCTGACAAAAGTACCACTGATCTCGCAACGCCGAATACAGAATAATTCACTTTTCCTTGTGAGGAAATTTCTAGAAAAATCACAAATTTCACGAATTTTGAAATACGCGCGAAAGAAAAACTCTGTGGTTACGACAGAGTTTCTAATCTCCCTCCCATTTATGATAAATGCGTACATGCGCGTTGCTTGAAGTCGTTTGAAATCAAAGGTCACATTTTCTATATAAGGGAAATGTGCAACGTCTATGTCTTGCCATACCAAATAAGGAGACCTGTTTTGCCTTGGGGGGAAAACAGACGAAGTGGCAAGCAGTTGACTGAACGTTTTTGGAAATTTGAAACAAAAAGAAAATGCTTTGATATCAACAGAAATTAGATATCTTTACAAACAAACCCTACAGATACCTGGTGAGCAGGTGGAATTCTGTGTCAGAGGCAGAGAAACACTTTCAATATTACAATTTATTCTGTGTATCACGTTTCAGGCCTTTTTAAGTTACACCACTATCGAATTCTGTTACCTTGTGGCCAGTCTCCATTGAATCAGTAGTAAATTAATAATTATTCAAAAATATTTCGAAATTAAAAAGTAAAAACTAACAATAGGAGTGAGAAAACAAGTAGTAAAATGTGTTAACTGTCTTGCTTCATTGTAATATTTCAAAAAGGTGACATATAAGCCAAACATGTATGAGGCCGGGCTATTCACTAACTTTTTGTTTAATACAGTTACATAAGTTTGCTGGTGAATCCAGGGGCGGATCCAGGATTTTGAGTTAGGAGCGGCCAAGGTAGAGTATTAGCCAGGATTTTGCCTGTCAGATATTTGCACTCCCGAACTGACAAATGGAATCTAGGAGTATTTTATGGGGGGCCATGGCCCTCTTGGCCCCCCTCTAAATCCGCCACTGGAATCCATGTCACTATAATAACAAAAATATACAAGCATTCAAAACATTTTGGCAATTATTTCTTCTCCACACTTTACAGTAATATCTCTCCATTTATGAATGAATATGACTAAGGCAGAGACTAGAAGCTTGCTGATCATTATACTAAAAACAATAACTTAACTGGGAGTATTCTTTTCATTTCCATTTCTCTGGCGTGTATGACCAGACACCAAAGTTAATCTGGTAACTGCAAGAGAAGTGAGATTGCAAAATAAGTTTGTACTCAGCAATGAAATAAGAGGATGCCCTAAGGGGATGGGGGGATAGTCCAGCTGCATTTTTAAGGAAAACCATTTAGTCCATAAAGACAGCACCCTGCAACATTTATTTTTTGGGGCACCTCCCCTATATCCACCTATGCACAGTTCATTACCTTTTTGAGTAACCTTTCTTTAAGTTAAAAACAAAAATGGCATAAAAGTGGATCTTCATTTTCTCAAATTAGCTGTCAGAGTTAACAGTGTATCTAAAGAATCTTAAATCGTAACTATACATGGTTCATATTGCCCTACTTTTTCAAAGCAATAAATGGTAAACGTCTGGGTTATTGTAGCAAAAGTAGTAAGTCTATGCAATAATACTCACAATAATTCATGAAAGTTACCATGCAAATGCAAACCTAACCTACCACCTGTTCAGGGCCAAGTTTTCTCCTGGAAGTGTTAAATAAGTTTCGGCTAATGCCAGCACACTAGTAATACAGCCCAATTTGTCAGCTGAATAGCAGCTACGGGATTTCCATACATTAGCCCATGGGCGGGTATTTAGAAGAATAAAATTTTCAGGTGTTTTAGTAACACCAAATAAACTTCTGGGCATTTATTCCAAAAAGGGGGTGTGTAAATGGAAAGTCACAGTTTTGCTGACTTTGACATTTTTACTTAAAACTGTAGTTTTAAATTTTATGTTAATAAATGCATACGGTAGTTCACCAACACCTTGTTCCTTTTTAGAAATGATAAATGGTAACAAAATTGAATTTGTGAGAAAAAGTTGAAGCTGAGTGGGCTTTTAAGAGGAAATTTTTCGAATAAACCCCCACTACCTGGACACTTGACACCGGCAGATGTTACACCAAATAAACGCTCATGGGTGTTTCTTCGGCATAATTTTCCGAATAAATGCCCATGGGCGTTTCATCGGGTGTGTTTATCTATGGAAAATCCCAGTAATATGCACCTTGGGTTTCTGTCTCAGTTGACCTTTAGTAAGGAAACATGAGTCACAACACCATGACAGAGGGTGTCTAACACAAAATGGTTTCATAAGCCTCAAGAGAAAATTTGGCTATGTTTAAAGACTATGAAATATTTCAATCATTACTGACTCAAGACTTGTTATTAGCAGTCGCAACGATTCAGCAGGCCAACAATGACAGGAAATGATCGATCATGATCAAAACACTACGAGATAATGGGACCACTAGTAGCAAGTCTCAAAGTAATTCTTATTTACTAAGGAAAACAAATTGGTGCTTCACAAACACACTAAAATTAAGTTTTATCAGTCACTAAGTCAATGAATGAAGATGGATGGAACTTTTTCACTAAAAGACAGATTGTCAACAGTTCTAGCTCACATGGTTCTAGACTACGCTGAAACCTATTTTGAACAACAATTGCCTTTTTCATTTTCCAAGAGTTTCTAATCTATGAGTGAATACAACTCTTAGAAATACTGTCTAATGGTAACTATGGAACAGAATGGTAAGCATTAATTTTGTTAAATTTATCTCCTATTTAAAAAGACAGAAAATATAATTTAACCAGTCCGCCATAGTGTGGCAGTCTTAAAGTGGTGAAACACAGCTAATGTAGCTCACAACACATGTATGAGTGTACCAAAAATGTAATCACACTTCAGTACAACACTGTATGAGAGTTCAAATTCAGTTCCCAACTATTGGACTCTATGCCTGTACCGACTGTAAGATTACACCTTGCTGTGACAAGAAGCATGTGAGCCATTGAATGCTCTGTATGCACAGGATTACAGTAATGATTAAGTTCTTGACATTTGAATAATGAGTACACGTTATGGGACACCCTGTATAATCAACAATAAGAAGCAGATCTTTGGAATGAGATCAATCTCCTTCATGCATTTCCACACCATGGAACCAGTTGGGCCCCTGTGAAGTCAGTGGTTGCCTATTGTGCACAGTTGAAGTACTCAGATACCATACATCGCGGTAGCTGTGCTCTGTGATGAGTATTGAAGAGACTAGTTCATTGTTGTCATGACCTGACGATGAGCTCATTGAGGACGAGACGAGGTGGCAGCCGGAGTTATACAAGAAATCGGCAAGTTTCACTCTCATTACACTCTTGGCAACTTCAACCTCTGTGTAATCGCCGTCTTTCAATATCTGCAGCTTCTCAAGCTGACTGTCGGGCAAGACTCCCTCAGGCAACCTCTGCAATATGTATTTGTTACCTATGAGTATTGTTTTGATGCGCGAGTTTCTTGTTGGCATCGTGGCCGTGGAACCAGTTCTGACTTCTACCACTTCCAGCATGTATCCGTCTTTCATAAGTTGACTGTCACTATGCGATTTGAACTTTTCTATGGCATCAATGAGTGGCTGAATCTGGTAGAAATCTGCCTCGGACGAGAGCAAGTCAAATTCTGTGAAGTCAGTTGGTAATGTCAGCTGAGAACTACGGAGAAAGTTGAGTATATGTCTGAAGACGCTGCCATCTCTGTCAATGAAGTAGTGTCCATTAGCGTCCTTGGTGGTTGGTAGGCCATTACTAAACATGGCGCCCAGCATAGAGTCAGGGTAACGGGTCAGTGTGGCCCTAGTTGTAAGGTGAAGCAGGCCACCCACATTCAGGTGCACAAGTTCAGACATAGAGGTAAGTTGCTGCAAACAAAAAAAAAGTGTAAGTTGTAGTGAGACTAGATAAGGATTTTGATCATTTAACCTTAAAGATAACCACAGACACATTTTACTGTTACATCATAGGGTCATTAACACAAGAATTTCATGGCGACATCAACATTTCACCTGGTATGGGCCCTCACTCAATAAGCATAAAGTAAAAACTGTGTCGCATAAAGGAAAGTGAGAGTTCAAAGGTGTGGTCATTATACCACATGTCAATGGCACGTCAGAAGCCTTCAGCAGGTGCTTCAAAAACAAATTTTGATGTCACCATGAAACTGTACACCACTATCAAAAAACTGTTGGTTCACCCTAAGGTCAAACGTGAAATAGATGAAGTCAGTGAAGCATTATTACAAAATCCTTGGTGCTTCATGTGACGGTATGTAACGTGAAACATCTTGAAATTTTGGTTATCGCCTTATGGAACATAAAAAAGAAGCAAGATACCATCTGTGCAAAAAAGGTTTTCACCAGTTGCATGAGGAAAGTTTTGATGAGCCTGTCCAATAAATCTGCCATCACTGATCATATAGTGAAAGAAAACAATGTGAGAAACTGGGAGAACAACAGCTTAGTATGTCAAAAGGCCAATGACTATGAACACAAAATACGAGTCAATCACTATTAAGGAATATGGCTACCAATCAGCAGCCATGAAAAAATTCTAGAGGTACTTCTCATTTTCTATTGGATGGCTAGTATGAAGCTGATTCAAGACCGCTCAAGTCAATAATTATTTCTTCTGTTGGTGAATAAGCTATGGCAACAGGGGCAGTGGGTGTCAAGGGTGTTACACACCCAACCCCCCAATAATTTTCAATTTAGAAGCGGGTAAAAGCAGAAAAATTAGGATAACAGCAGAAAAATTGGGCGCAAACAGTTCTATTTAAATATTAAAGTTTAAAAATTATGCAAAAGCTTGCACTACGCAGACTTTTTCCCCATATGCACTTTATAATGTGGGTTTTGTTGGGTTTCTCTGTTCTGTTTTATTCGCCTCCCTCGAGAAGATGGACTGCATACAAAAATGATATCAATGGCTTACTGCCATGACCGTGAGAGCGCTTCTGTCTTGGGCACTAACACTCACGTGCCTTTCGATTTAAAATGCAACTTTGACCAACCTGTTCTCACAGTTACCAACTGAATGTCAACAAAATAGGTGTCACCGACGAGAAGTTCATTAACACGGAGGTAATGCATTGTTTCATAATCAACAGGATTTGTTACAAGTAAATAATAACAGGAATGTCATGCATTCTTAATTAGTATGTTAAATTACATCCCATATGGTTGTAGATTGAGTTAGAGTTGTATTTATCATCTAACCAATGGTGGATTTGCTATTACTTTGTCATTGCAAGCATCGTATGTAATTTAAATTTACATATAACATATCTTAACATCCCAACATTAAGAAGTTGCTGATAAACAACCTACAAGAACCTGCTACAAAGCAGCAGGGTAATTATCGCAAAAGAATAAAATGCTGTGTCTATAGAAAAGAAATGAATGGATACAACTTCCCCAAGCACAATGCTGTAAAGCATAATTTGTGAGTGACGGCGAAACTGTAACTAGAACAATCTCACAGACCTTGAATTTTCCCAAGGTGTGACAAAATATATTCTCACTGTGTCAGTCCAATTTGTGCCTTGACTGATTGTATCCAATTTCGTACAGCTTGACCAAAGTCGAAGTTACCTGTCCCATACATACCCTCCAAGGACATCAATCCAATACGTTCAGTGAACACTACGAAAACTACATGATGGCCTCACCCAAAAAACGCAGCTGGCTCAAACCCAAAACATGATGGCTGGTGCTATAACCAATTCGCCAAAGATCAATCACGATGATCGGACTTCCTCAGAGACTGTCTCAAAGCATTCAAGTGGCATCTAATGTTTATTTTTGTACCCATTTGTTTTGTTCAAATCTGGAATTTGTTCAGCTATTCGGCATTGTGTTTGAGCACCAGCCAACCCGTTTTAAGTGTGGCCAACCATATTTTTGGGTGCGGTCACCTGGTTTTGAGGTCCTAGTCAACCTGTTTTAAGGTCCGACCAACAAGTTACTATAGTCAGAACACCAGCCAGGGCTCGACATAATGACTTGCAGGTCGCTTCTGTGACCTGAAATTTGGAAATGCGAGCTGAGATTTTTGCCAGCTCGTATCAAATCGCAAAATTTGACCTGGAATTTCTAACATGTGCAAGCTGAGTTTTCATACTTCTCGGCAGATACTTGGCAATTGTAAAGCAACTCGTGAGAATCCAACAGCACTAGCTGAGAACAGTCCTAAATGAAAGGATATACCAGCTTGGCTCTGTTAAGCACCCTGGTGCCAATGGTTAATTTAGTTGCTTTCCCATAGAAAATAGTAGGATTTAAAGGCGAAGGCAACCTTTTTTCATGTCATTTTGAGCTAAAATAAGATTGGTTGGTTATCCTAGACATTTTTTATTTTCCACTTAATTACAGCTTTTCGTAATTTTGTTAATTACTCGTCAGCTACTCCGGAAGTGACGTTTTAGGAGGCAAGCATTTCGCGCCAATTTCTTTTCGTATAGTCTGACTGTGAGAGCTGCCGACTCAGTCATTGTTCTACCTCGGTTGTGTTCAGTTCCGTCGTCGTTTGCTTTCATTTTCTAGTCAGTCAACATGCCACACTGTTGCTGCGTACCGGGATGTACTAATTATCGTCTCACGCGCGCTTTGGGAGTACCTTTGCATCGCTTTCCGATGGATGACACACTTCACCGTACTTGTGAAGAATGCAGCATTACCAGTCCACGCAACGTACAAAGCAGGCGAGAATTACCGTGTGTGTGGCAAACACTTTCTGCCGTCCGATTACGAAAGGGATTTCTACGCTGAACTGATGAAGGTCCCTGAAGCAGGATGCCATTCCGTCTGTGTTGATTCCCGGCAGTGCCCCGTCGCCACCCCCGAGATGTGCGTTTTTGAAGCGAGAAACCTCGCGAGCTGTGGCCAGTACAGTGACTGGAGCGAGTGGAGGCACTTCATCTACTGTCACCCGTGCCTCCGAACGTACCCCAGAGCGTGCCATTCCTGGAACCAGTAATGATTCGCCCTGTGCTGTTTTCTCCAGCCCAGAACCTCTAAGCAGCCCTGCAGCGATATTGAGTAGTGGAAGTGATTACAGGCCCAGTTCGACACCCAGTGAAGAGGACAGTTCGTCGTCCAGTGAACAGATCGGTGAGCCAAACTT
>NMRA01000118.1:391891-423800 GCA_002633005.1 Phoronis australis
TCGATGTTCCCTAGGCCCGATGTTCCTAATGCCCGCAACCAGCAACTGGAACTTAACGGGTAGATGCGAAATTGTAGTTAGCAAACTTTTTATTCTTCTCTCCATGAACCGAGCAATTAAAAACAAAATTATTCTGGATAGCTAAAAAGGATACAGTGTAAGTGGTAACGATAGCCACAAAGCCACCCCTACAAGATGGAGTTTGCCTCACAAAATCGTATTATAGTAGCATTTCTTACTATTGCAGTCTTTCAATATCTTATTACCACAAACACTCAGGTTAACGATTATGCGCTTACTCCCTACCTTTGAAGTGTTTCATAATAAGCACTCACTGCTCTACTACGCATTCCCCTTTACTTTTTGAGAATTTCCAATTAAGCAATCACAATTCAGGTGCACTATAAACGACTGTGCGGGATTTGAAATTCACACGCAGGCTATGTAGTGAATCACTCTCATTTCAAAGCAACAACAACCTCAAGTTTTCAAAAATCGCCTTTTCTCAATATGTAAGAACCAAACCAAGCCTTGTTTTATACTTTCGAAAGAGAGTTAACATGCGTGTTGTTTTGTGACTGACCCATTTCCACACACATGGAAGGTATTGAGGAGAAAACTTGAAGTACCCGATGGAAACTTTCACGGAGTCTGGAATTATTTCAAGGCTTCATGGAAACCTAATTGTGAGTAGTACACGTAAAAAGCAAAAAATCCCAAATTTTAGTTGTAAAATTTGCACTGAATTGTTCCCGCACATCCGAATACGTCGTTTGGCTAGAGCAATGCTTCACAGACTTTTTTCCATAGGATGTTTTTCAAACGTCATGTTCAGTTGCAATTAAGTTTGGGCTGCCAACAAAAAAAATGGAGGGAGTTTGCACTAAGAGTTAGTTTGGAATTTTAAGGACTTCGATGAGTCATATAGCATGTCAGAAAATGGCGAACACTTTTTCTACGGGTGTTTTTTGCCTTTTCAAATTGCAAAATTAACTCAAATGCACGTGTCCGTTAGAGAGTGATTCAACTTTGACATTGGCAACTCAAGTCTTGCGCTGCAGAGAATCACTAAAAAAGCGACCGTGAAGAAAAGTAATGCCGTACATACATGTAATAACTCAATTTGCACCTGAAATTTGTGAATATTTAAATATGTAGGTAAGAGCATAATCTAAACATTTCCTCAATGATCTAAAATTAAACAAGAGCAATGCGGAGCGTTGAAATGTGCCCACGAATGCATTGCACATGGTGTGCTTTTAGAGTTATTTATTTGTATCATAAAAATGGCCCAGATGGCACAAAACATACAATCCATCCAAAAACAGGAAAATGCCATATTACATAAAAATCTGTCAAGGAACTTCAGAGAAAGAAAGGAAAATGGAATAAAATGAAATTGCCACTAGTGGGCACAGTGTCCGTTGGATCAGCCTGAAAGTCGTCATCGTCTGTTACCTTCATATAAATACACTTCTTACTAAATTTAATAAAGATCCTGCAGTGGGCTTAGGAGATACAACTATGGACGCAAAATAAAACAACCACTAGGAGGCGCAACAGTAGTCAGAGTAGTCAGTCACCATCATCAAAGGTCGCCTTCACACTGAGAACATATATGCCAATTTTCAAATGATTTCGTTGATACAGGGGTGGACACTAAAAACAAGATTTGAAAAACTCAAAAATGGCCACTAGGTGGTGCAAAATACCTTGATTTCATCCAAAAACAGGAAGATAGCGTCATCACACTAAAAGATGCCTATATTTAGAATTTTACGAAAATCTGTTGAGGACCTTTGAAGATACTGAGTTAAACATAAAAAACTATAATTGCCACTAGGGGGCACAGCAGTATTCAGATCTGCCCGAAAGTTGTCATCATCCGTAGTCATCATACAAATACACTTGCTAAATTAAGTAAAGATCCTGCGAACGGTTTAGGAGATACAGCCATAGACGCAACAAAAACAAAACTGCCGCTAGGAGGCGCCACAGAAGTTGAAATTGACGGAAAATCATCGTCAACTGTCTTCTTCATAGTAAGCACATACATTTTAATTTTCACAATCATCCTTTGAGCGGTTTGGTTGATAGAGAGGTGGACTCGAAAACAGTAAAAATGGCCACTAGGTGGCGCAAACTACGTCGAATCCACCCAGAATTGGAAGGATAGCATCATCTCACTAATAGGTGCGTACATACTAAATTTCATGAAAATCCGTACAGGATTTTTGAAGATACAAAGGTAAGCGTAAAAAAATAAAATTGCCACTAGGGGGCACACCGGTAGTCGGATCCATCCGAAAGTCGATGGAACATATGTGCCAAATTTCATGAATGTAGTCAAAGGGTTTTGGAGATAGAGCAGCAGACGCCGGACGGACGCCACCCGGACGGACGGACGGCATAATGTGTCCACATACAAATATGACTGGCACATAAACAAGTGTTTTGATGCGTAAAAATGCGGAAAATTTTCGAGACCTGGCATTTATGAATGCGCGCTGTATTTTGAAAATGCAAATTGTGACCTAGCGATTTTCAGAGCGTCGAGCTCTGCCAGCCATTGGGTTTTACAGTACCCCCAGCTGGTTTTAAAGTACGGGCTAGTGAGATAGCTAACTGGTTGCATGGCTGAACCACAGGTTTATCTGTTCCTCCATCACCACTGACGTTACTCACTTAGTCATCCAGAAATTCGTCTGCTTTAACCAGCCACTTGGCGTATGATTGAAGACGATCGTAAATAGTATACACTATACAGCTTTGCGACAAGGCTTTGTCTTAGCCTTTGGTGCAAAGCTGTAAGCCAGACAGTAGTGAGCATCTTCTTGAACGAAACGCTTGAATATGCGCGCACCCAGCCTTTAATATGAGGGGGGAGGCTCGAATCTCTGACAAAGTGGACGTTTTGCTAACAAAAAAGCGGGAGGACTAAAAAAACGGGATATCACCTTCACTTTCAGTTACACAGGTCTGTGAACTGTGCGTCTGCACTTTTTAAATTTAATGGACTTTTGTCGGACTTTTTTTCTCCGAGGCGGACCTTTTTACCCACTTCGCCAAATGAGGGAGCTCGTTCGAGCCTCTCGAGCCCCCCCCCCCACCGCTTGAAGTAGATGTTTACTTACGCAAGTTAAATTACCCACAGAAAACCATTCCTCGTCAAAACAGCTGAACCGGAAGTCAAAATTGAATACATGCGCAGTGCAACTGATAACAAATTACATGTTGCATGTGATTGATGACATGTTTCGGACAACAGTTGTGTAGTAGTGCCTGTGGTGGCACTGTCTTTGTCCCAAATTGATGGATTTAACTTCAGTCTTCGCAACTTAACAATTTGCTGCAGTGTTTTGTAACTGCAACGAGTGCAACGTAGACCGTCGTAGGCGATATTTTGTTTTAGTGAGCAACAGAACTCGTAAGACTACTACACTGAGATTGTCCACTTCATTGTCACAGTTTTGTGTTCCAGTTTTCATCATAACCGGAGGTCGCCGTTTCTCAATACCTGGGGTTATCAAACAGTCAAACAGTAGACAGTAGGCCTGTGGCTGTGTACCAGTGCCCGTTGTTTGACTGATCATAGGTGTGTCTGTGCACAAAACTGCTCATAAGCGATAAGTGATAGGGAAGGTTAGTGCCGATCCCTAGTAACATGTAGCAGACCCAGCCTCCTTGGGTAACGTGAATGCTGGGAGTGAATAAGTGGAGCGGACAAGTAAAGCAAAAGTAAGTTGCCATGGTAATTTGCGAGAATTTCCTATAGACACCAGCTTACAATGCTTACACGTACCAGGTAGCTGCTAAGGCCCTCGATCGCCTGAAGAGTGAAGGGCCTTCTCTGAGGGAAAGGTTCTTTGCTTTCTGGGCCAGGTATGCTGCTCCAAAACTCTACTCATCATGGTGACTTTTGTGTCCATAGCTGCATCTCCTAAACCCTCAGCAGGATCTTTATTGAATTTAGCAAGTGTATTTATATGAAGTTGACAACAGGCGATGACAACTTTCGGACAGATCTGACAAACGCTGTATCCCTAGTGGCGATTTCAGTATCTTTCTATTTAAGAAGCAACATGGTCCCGTTTTTGAATATATTCAATGTATTTTGCACCATCTAATGTCCATTTTTACTGTTTTCTAGTCTGTTTTTGGTGTCGGCCTCTCTATCAACCAGAGCACTCTAAAGTTGATTTTGAAAATTGACATTTATATTCCCACTGTGAAGAGGATGGCTGTGGCGCCTCCTAGTGGCCATTTTTTGCATCTATGGCTGTATTTCTCAAATCCTCTGCAGGATCTTTGTTAAATTTGGCAAGTGTATTTATTTCAAGTTGGCAACGGACAACGACGCCAAGTGGATGCATCCGACTACTGGTGTGCCTGCCTAGTCGCAATTTTACTTTTTTTCCTTGTCTTCTGTATCTGTTAGGCATCTGTTAATTAGTCGACAAGTTCGGTTTAAGGATAGATTTGTGAAATTTTTCAAAAAGGTCCGTTTTAAGGAGACTCCAATGTCTTCTCATTCTCGCATTGAATTTGATGTTTTCTGTACCACTCACTGACCATTAAAAAAAGTGCATTTTTGACATCGCCCTCTCCATCCACCACTTAAAGGATCATTATTAAAATTTGAAGATCTATGTGCGCCTGACGAGAAGACTTAGGCTGGCATTGGTTTTCGGACGTGTTTAACTACTCTGGCATCCCCTTTTGGCAATTTTATTTTTACGTTTGCCTGCACCAAGTAGTCGTTATTTTAAGTATTTTTGTCATCTGCTTCGGTATTTGTCGATCCACTCAGAGGATTGTTATGAAAATTGGCAGATATGCTCCTACTGACAAGAGCATGTCTGCCGTGGATTTTCAAACGGATCTATTAACTGTGATGCCCCCTATTGACATTTTTACGACTATCTCCTAAACCCCTTGCAAAACGTTTTTGGAATTTTGCAATTCTTTTCCTATTAACATGACTGCAGATGGACGGATTCGATTACCGCTGTGCTTTTTACGAGCAGTTTTTTCACATTTGCCGTCGTATCTTAATGGATTTTCGTAAATATGGCAAATAGTTTTGAGAGGCGACGACACCTTCCCAGTTTTGGATTGGTTCAATGTATTGTGTGCCATCTAATGGTCATTTTTTATGCTAGAGATAAACACCCCTTGAAGCACACAGTTTCTGGTGCAGACGTGGGCGCATTTTAACGCTCCTGGTTGGTCTCTTTGGATTTAAAAAAATAAGATGCTTGCTTTTTCTTGATAGTGGATTTGCTTTTAGACCCAAGAAATGGATATGGAAAATGATAATCTAGTTAAATTTGTATCCTTCCAAAAATGTGACGACTTGATATCTTAGCTTCAATTTGTTGCGCGGCCAAATTTCATTGGTTCATCTGCTAGACTTACACCTTGCTCTGCAGCATTCTCGATTTATTCCATGACAAGGGCATGTGTTTAAATAATGCATTAATATGATGCATTAATACATTAGGGATGCCATTCAGCAATTGCCCTTCTCTTACTTGCATTAGTGAAAGTTCATTGTTTTTGTTTAAGATTAAGGGAGTCAGTATTATCCAAGACCCCATTAAAACAATTTTTGCCATGTTATCACTTATCCTATACCACTGGCTGGCTTTGGTCAAGAAACATTGATTGATGTTTTCACCATCTGTGGTAACCACTGATTCTCATAGATCCAAGCATAACAGAGTTAAGTTAAAATTTCAGACGCTCTATGTTTTGAAACCAAGTTGTTCTCTTTGTATGTAAATAGCTGCAAGCATTCTGTGCTTCTTGTTTCAAAATGTGGTAGGGAAATTGACCTATTAATTGACCTGTCGCCAGTATTTTGAATGACGGCTTATCTGACCATTTAGAATCCAGCATTATTGACACACCTTCGTTTCCAAGCCACCATTTTAGCCGACAAACAACAAGTTGCAGGGTAAAACTTATTGTTTGTTAGTCGACATTACGCAAGGGGGCGGAGCTTGTGATAGGTCAATTAAATGGCAGTGTACTATTTGGCTTGAACTCTAACCTTTGATAAGAAGACTCTGTTGACTATATNTTGGCAACTTAAGTCTTGCGCTGCAGAGAATCACTAAAATGGCGACCGCGAAGAAAAGTAATGCCGTACATACATGTAATAACTCAATTTGCACCTGAAATTTGTGAATATTTAATGCTGTAGGTAAGAGCATAATCTAAACATTTCCTCAATGATCTAAAATTAAACAAGAGCAATGCGGAGCGTTGAAATGTGCCCACGAATGCATTGCACATGGTGTGCTTTCAGAGTTATTTATTTGTATCATAAAAATGGCCTAGATGGCACAAAACATACAATCCATCCAAAAACAAGAAAATGCCATATTTCATAAAAATCTGTCAATGAACTTCAGAGAAAGAAAGGAAAATGGAATAAAATGAAATTGCCACTAGTGGGCACAGTGTCCGTTGGATCAGCTTGAAAGTCGTCATCGTCTGTTACCTTCATATAAATACACTTACTAAATTTAATAAAGATCCTGCAGTGGGTTTAGGAGATACAACTATGGACGCAAAATAAAACTACCACTAGGAGGCGCAACAGTAGTCAGAGTAGTCAGTCACCATCATCAAAGGTCGCCTTCACACTGAGAACATATATGCCAATTTTCAAATGATTTTGTTGATACAGGGGTGGACACTAAAAACAAGATTTGAAAACATCAAAAATGGCCACTAGGTGGTGCAAAATACCTCGATTTCATCCAAAAACAGGAAGATAGCGTCATCACACTAAAAGATGCATATATTTAAAATTTTACAAAAATCTGTTGAGGACCTTTGAAGATACTGAGTTAAACATAAAAAACTATAATTGCCACTAGGGGGCACAGCAGTATTCAGATCTGCCCGAAAGTTGTCATCATCCGTAGTCAATATCATATAAATACACTTCCTAAATTAAGTAAAGATCCTGCGAACGGTTTAGGAGATACAGCCATAGACGAAACAAAAACAAAACTGCCGCTAGGAGGCGCCACAGAAGTTGAAATTGACGGAAAATCATCGTCAACTGTCTTCTTCATAAGCACATACATGTTAATTTTCACAATCATCCTTTGAGCGGTTTGGTTGATAGACAGGTGGATGCAAAAAAACAGACTCAAAAACAGTAAAAATGGCCACTAGGTGGCGCAAACTACGTCGAATCCACCCGGAATTGGAAGGATAGCATCATCTCACTAATAGGTGCGTACATACTAAATTTCATGAAAATCCGTTCAGGACTTTTGAAGATACAAAGGTAAGCGTAAAAAAATAAAATTGCCACTAGGGGGCACACCGGTAGTCGGATCCATCCGAAAGTTCGCTCACGCCGATGGAACATATGTGCCAAATTTCATGAATGTATGTCAAAGGGTTTTGGAGATAGAGCAGCAGACGCCGGACGGACGCCGCCCGGACGGCATAATGTGTCCACATACAAATATGACTACCCACTTCGCCAAATGAGGGAGCTCGTTCGAGCCTCTCGAGGGTGTGCGCTTGTTGTAACAGCTTGAAGTAGATGTTTACTTACGCAAGTTAAATTACCCACAGAAAACCATTCCTCGTCAAAACAGCTGAACCGGAAGTCACAATTGAATACATGCGCAGTGCAACTGATAACAAAATTACATGTTGCATGTGATTGATGACATGTTTCGGACAACAGTTGGGTAGTAGTGCCTGTGGTGGCACTGTCTTTGTCCCAAATTGATGGATTTAACTTCAGTCTTCGCCTTGTACTTAACAATTTGCTGCAGTGTTTTGTAACTGATTCTCGTTCAACTCAACTGCGACCGACTTGTCATACGTATCCAACTGCAACGAGTGCAACGTAGACCGTCGTACTGTAGGCGATATTTTGTTTTAGTGAGCAACAGAACTCGTAGGACTACTAGTACACTGAAATTGTCCACTTCATTGTCACAGTTTTGTGTTCCAGTTTTCATCATAACCGGAGGTCGCCGTTTCTCAATACCTGGGGTTATCAAACAGTCAAACAGTAGACAGTAGGCCTGTGGCTGTGTACCAGTGCCCGTTTGACTGATCATAGGTGTTTCTGTGCACAAAACTTTGAATAAGGTACTGCTCATAAGCGATAAGTGATAGGGAAGGTTAGTGCCGATCCCTAGTAGCATGTAGCAGACCCAGCCTCCTTGGGTAACGTGAATGCTGGCAGTGAATAAGTGGAGCGGACAAGTAAAGCAAAAGTAAGTTGCCATGGTAATTTGCGAGAATTTCCTATAGACACCAGCTTACAATGCTTACATGTACCAGGTAGCTGCTAAGGCCCTCGATCGCCTGAAGAGTGAAGGGCCTTCTCTGAGGGAAAGGTTCTTTGCTTTCTGGGCCGGGTATGCTGCTCCAAAACTCTACTCATCATGGTGACTCTTTTGTGTCCATGGCTGCATCTCCTAAACCCTCAGCAGGATCTTTATTGAATTTAGTAAGTGTATTTATAAATATGAAGTTGACAACAGGCGATGATGACTTTCGGACAGATCTGACAAACGTGGTATCCCTAGTGGCGATTTCATTTTTTTTCAATTTCTTTTCTCTGAAGTTCCTTGACGGATTTAATTATGATATTTGGCAAGTATCTTTCTATTTAAGAAGCAACATGGTCCCGTTTTTGAATATATTCAATGTATTTTGCACCATCTAGTGTCCATTTTTACTGTTTTCTAGTCTGTTTTTGGTGTCGGCCTCTCTATCAACCAGAGCACTCTAAAGTTGATTTTGAAAATTGACATTTATATTCCCACTGTGAAGAGGACGGCTGTGGCGCCTCCTAGTGGCCATTTTTGCATCTATGGCTGTATTTCTCAAATCCTCTGCAGGATCTTTGTTAAATTTGGCAAGTGTATTTATTTCAAGTTAGCAACGGACAACGACGCCAAGTGGATGCATCCGACTACTGGTGTGCCTGCCTAGTCGCAATTTTACTTTTTTTCCTTGTCTTCTTTATCTGTTAGGCATCTGTTAATTAGTCGACAAGTTCGGTTTAAGGATAGATTTGTGAAATTTTTCAAAAAGGTCTGTTTTAAGGAGACTCCAATGTCTTCTCATTCTCGCATTGAATTTGATGTTTTCTGTACCACTCACTGACCATTAAAAAAAGTGCATTTTTGACATCGCCCTCTCCATCCACCACTTAAAGGATCATTATTAAAATTTGAAGATTTATGTGCGCCTGATGAGAAGACTTAGGCTGGCATTGGTTTTTGGACGTGTTTAACTACTCTGGCACCCCCTTGTGGCAATTTTATTTTTACGTTTGCCTGCACCAAGTAGTCGCTATTTTAAGTATTTTTGTCATCTGCTTCGGTATTTGTCGATCCACACAGAGGATTGTTACATGAAAATTGGCAGATATGATCCTACTGACAAGAGCATGTCTGCCGTGGATTTTCAAACGGATCTATCAACTGTGATGCCCCCTATTGACATTTTTACGACTATCTCCTAAACCCCTTGCAAAACGTTTTTGGAATTTTGCAATTCTTTTCCTATTAACATGACTGCAGATGGACGGATTCGATTACCGCTGTGCTTTTTACGAGCAGTTTTTTTACATTTGCCGTCGTATCTTAATGGATTTTCGTAAATATGGCAAATAGTTTTGAGAGGCGACGACACCTTCCCAGTTTTGGATTGGTTCAATGTATTGTGTGCCATCTAATGGTCATTTTTTATGCTAGAGATAAACACCCCTTGAAGCACACAGTTTCTGGTGCAGACGTGGGCGCATTTTAAGGCTCCTGGTTGGTCTCTTTGGATTTAAAAAAATAAGATGCTTGCTTTTTCCTGACAGTGGATTTGCTTTTAGACCCGAGAAATGGATATGGAAAATGATAATCTAGTTAAATTTGTATCCTTCTAAAAATGTGACGACTTGATGTCTTGGCTTCAATTTGTTGCGCAGCCAAATTTCATTGGTTGATCTGCTAGACTTACACCTTGCTCTGCAGCATTCTCGATTTATTTCGTGACAAGGGCATGTGTTTAAATAATGCATTGATATGATGCATTAATACATTAGTGATGCCATTCAGCAATTGCCCTTCTCTTTCTTGCATTAGTGAAAGTTCATTGTTTTTGTTTAAGATTAAGGGAGTCAGTATTACCCAAGACCCCATTAAAACAATTTTTGCCATGTTATCACTTATCCTATACCACTGGCTGGCTTTGGTCAAGAAACATTGATTGATGTTTTCACCATCTGTGGTAACCACTGAGTCTCATAGATCCAAGCATAACAGAGTTAAGTTAAAATTTCAGACGCTCTATGTTTTGAAACTTAAAGGGAAAACCAAGTTGTTCTCTTTGTATGTAAATAGCTGCAAGCATTCTGTGCTTCTTGTTTCAAAATGTGGTAGGGAAATTGACCTATTAATTGACCTGTCGCCAGTATTTTGAATGACGGCTTATCTGACCATTTAGAATCCAGCATTATTGACACACCTTCGTTTCCAAGCCACCATTTTAGCCGACAAACAACAAGTTGCAGGGTAAAACTTATTGTTTGTTAGTCGACATTACGCAAGGGGGCGGAGCTTGTGATAGGTCAATTAAATGGCAGTGTACTATTTGGCTTGAACTCTAACCTTTGATAAGAAGACTCTGTTGACTATATATTACCAGCAAGTTTTCTAAGGTGCCCTTGTAGGAAGTTTATGTAAACAATAAGATAGTCATAGGTGGCATCTTTCTTCTAGGTGAGTCTGAAGTTGTAGAGTGTAATTGAGAGGACTGAGATGATGCAATCAGGGGATGATTCTGCCAGTAGCAAGAGTGTTCTTGGTGGATTGGACAATGCACACAGAAATGATATGAAGTCAAAGGGACTTAAATTTTGTCAAGACTTCCTCGGCGGGGCGTGGAAAGATGCCGCTTATGGTGACATAAAGATAGAACCTATAAGGTAATGTTACTTAGCATGGGCGTTTAGTTGTGTCCTTCAAAGGCAACGAAAGGTTGAACATGGCATTTTTTTAGATGTCCCAATGTGATTGGAGATTGCCATTCATTTCCTGGGGCTCACTTAAGTTCTAATTTTTGCTTACTGAACACCAGTGCTTTTCTTAATTAGCCAAATTGGTAACTCTTGCTTCGCACCACACTACCTAACACCTTTTATTTTGTAATTTGCACTTAAGACTTGGCTGCAAGCATGTTTGTGATTGTTTAATAGGTCACTTAAGAAAGATAAGCAAACCAGATCAATCTGGTTCAGTGGACTTTGACAGATGGTGTTGCTACACCTACACTATAGTCCTGTAAGCATAGCATGCAATTCAGTCATGGTGTTAAAGGAAATGAGGCATTAGCAGACACTGAACCATGGCATTTGACAATTTCAATAAATTTTACTTGTGCTTCATGTTGATAAGATGTGCATCTCCTATTTGTTGTAAAAACACAGAGACAATATGAGAATGGGTGCTGAGACCCCTCAAGTGTGTTAATTTGACAACTGGAAAATTACATGGAGGCGCTATACTACTCACTGTTTTTCTTTGAAAAGTTCCCTAAAAGTTGCTATTATAAAACAATATTCAGGTGTCAAAAAAACAACAGCAACATCGTCATGTTCTTAACCTGTGCTCTAATGGTCACACTTTTTCACAGGCTGAAATTACCCCTATATGATAAGTAACCATGAATAGCCAAGTCTAAAATCACTTACCATCTGAGTAATGTAGAAGTTTAGACCAATTTTATACGTATTTGTCATACACTTTTAACAATACATTCAAACCCTCCCTCAAAAATTAATCTCTGGATGGGATGGTCGCCAATCAGTCAGCTGGAAACCCTGTTCCTTCTGTAATTGAAAGTTACATAAAGTTCATCTTTAAAGGTGGTATTTCTTAACACCACAGGATTCAAAATAATGCCAGTACTCAGAAGCTTTTTGCACACCCAAAACTATCTTGTGTTTGATAACCTGGAATGTAATGCCAACAAAATACAGAGGTTTGCAGGTATATCAAAACTGAAAGCTAAAGCCACTACCTATTGACAGTCTAGAGTAAAAAATCACAAGCCCGAGGTCGGGGTAAAGAGACTTGAGTTTCACAACGCAAGGATGACAACACGGAAACAACTAAAAGGAAGCGATTACGAGGACAATTTGACTTGAGAATCTGGCACAACGTAGCGCCATGGCTGATGACATGTCGAAACACATCCTGAGAACACCCCTTCCTCCAACCTGCTTGAAGGATCATTATTGAAATTTAGGGATGTGTTCCTGAGGTTGATTTTTGGACGTGTTCAACTACTCAGGCACCTGCTTGTGGCAATTTTATTTTTTGCGTTCACGGCTGTATCTCCTTTACCCTTTAGAAGATTGTTCTGAAATTTAGCAGATGTGTTCCTACGGAGATGGCAATAGGTGACAGCCAACTACAGCTGTGCTCCCTTGGGGCAAGTTTTTCCTTGACGCTTTTTCATGAAATTTGGCAGATAGTTTTGAGAGTCGACGACACCTTCCCATTTATTGATGGGCTCAATTTATTCTGTGCTATCTAATTGCCATCTTTTATGCTAGAACTAAGCACCCCTAGAAGCACACTGTTTGCGGTGCATTTCAATGCCCCGCATTGCTCTTTTTCTGCAGGTTATTAAGTAAAAATGTTTTATTTATGCTGCCCTCCAGTTTGTATGTTCATGTTTATTCATAAGCATGCTGTTGCTCAGCATCAGACTTCAACAAGTGAATGCTGACATGTCAAGTGAATGCTCACATGTACAGTTAAATGTTAAAGAGATGAAAACACTCTGAGGAGTGACTCTTGGGAAATTGACTGGAAAAATAAGAATGACGACAGAGAGGTATTAACGCAATTCAAGACAATGACACCACCCAACCAATTGTTCAAACTTTCTGAGAAACTAGTTTAGGACACGAAGCATTGCTGATATCCAAATCAATACCCCTCTCAGTTATTTTGTTGCAGTTGTCGTAAGAAATCTTTTGTCTTACTCTCTCTAGTGGCGGTACCTCCAATTACCTGTATGTGTGCTCACTTCGCGACAACATTCAATTACTGAATGGTGAACCACGCCGTGTCATCATACGCTTCTATGGTCAAATGACAGAAGGCAACCACCACATGGTGCTAAAGGAGGCGGTGGTGTTTGCTATGCTCGCTGAGAGGAACATTGGGCCTAACTTGTATGGGATCTTTCGTGGTGGACGTGTAGAGGAGTATATTCCTGTAATTGTTATCCCAGATTTCACTAGATGTCATAATTGTAAAAGCAGTGGTTCTTACACAATGGTCCTTTTCTAGAGAGCTTGTCGAGGTCACGTGCGCAATGCATTCTTGAGTGGATAAGAGGCCAAGGCAAAACGTTAATATGGCTGGCATTGGACAAGAAAAGTACATTGATTTCTCGAATGCCTTTGTTTGTTGTTTATTCTGTTGTTGCTCTTTTTCGCAGGCCACAACTGTAGGAGATATAGATTTTAAATCCAATTAAAATTTTCAAAAAATTGATGGGCTTGCTATGGTAAAAAATCAATATTTATGCATGTCTGAAGTACTGGAGCGGTCTGTACCTAATTGCCGATTTACATTTTGTGTAATCCTCACTCATTACAAACCTAAATGGAAAGTAGGTGATGTCAACTTCAGTATCATATCGACAAAACAAAACTATTGATGAAATGAGGAGTACACCAGCTTGGATGTCCAAAGTTCCCTGACAGTCATGGAAATTATGCGTAGTTATGCTCCCAGCATTAGAGTTTCTTTTCTTTCCCATTTAAGGCCATAAATTGTCAAAATTATCCTCTGTTTCAAAAACCTATAACTAGTGTTGTGCTGTGGAAAGAGGAGCAGTGGATGTGATGATTAGGGAATAGAGATATTTAAGAATGTTCCCTTCCACTGTCAGATGTGGAAAGGTTTTGCGTGTGCCCCTGTCTATCTCACAATACATTGAATGCATCACCTGGATAAGTGATCTCGAAAAGCATTATGAAAGATTTCTCTCTACCAAATCTATTCTTTGAAAAATCGGCTTGAAGTGAAAACCCTGTATATAAGGTCCTGGCCTTACAGGCGAAAAAATATTTATAATGCAACAATCTGGAATATGCAGGACTACGTAACAGTGTAATTATTTTTAAAGTGTTGTGTCAACCACTAATTACTACAATGGCAAGTCCTGCCAAAGATGATAAAACTAATGAAAATGTTGAATGAAGAACAATATAGTGCAGCACGTATTCTGAAGCTGTGTCGCAGCCTCATAGGGAAGGCCTAGTTGTACTGAATTATAATGACGTGGCCTTATACACTAGGTTTTGTAGCACCAATCTCAAATAGTCAAATTACCGGCTTTCACAAAATGAATATTTGAGATTTATGAGATTTTGCAGAATTTTGGAGACTTCTTTTATCTTCATCACTTATTTATTAAATATAAGTTTTCACTTATGGGTACGATGTCTCGGTCATATGATGTTTATAAGCCTAACATCTTGATGAAGATTGTTCAAAATAAACACATTTTTTACTTATTTGTTTTTGCGTTATTTTGGGGACTTCTTTGTAAACCACTTCTTGATCAGATTACATTTTTCACTTTCAGTCAAGATGTCTGCGAACATATGAAATTGCAAAGCCTGACATCTCTGTGAAGATTGCCCAAAAGATGGCGCAGTTACACAAACTCAACATGCCAATAAAGAAAGAGCCTAAATGGTTATTTGGGAACTTGAACAGGTGTGTTTGTTAAAGAGACACTGTCTTATTTTCTATTTTCTCATAATAGAAAATTATTTCAGTCTGGCCCTTAACCTGATCATTCTGGGCATTGACAGTTTGTGGAAAAGAGTATGAGAATGCCTATGGTTAGTTGTGATAGGGTTGGCCAGCCCTTGGGCTGCTTATGTCTCTTATAGGTGATCTCATTGGTTTCCGGATGTTGGAACAAATTGATACAGTACCTTGGCAACAAACATTTTGAGACAAGTTTTTAATATCCACCAGTTCATGCTTTGCATAAAATTTATGTGGTCAAACCTTAGGGGAAGGAAATGTTGAATGTAACTCGCACATGCATTTGTGAAGTGTGAAGGTTAGCATTACAGACCCGTGTACCATACGCAAAAATGCAGATTTTCTATGGAATTTTGGATTGTAGTACGCAAGACCTGGCAAAAATCTGCCAATTTGAAGCAGAGTATTTACCGAGTTGTTACTCACTTAGTGAAAAGCTAATGATAAAAAAATGGAAGTTTTTTAAATTAGAAATTAAAAAATATCTGTTCATATTATTATAAACTAAAAAACGTGAGTTCTGAATGCAGTAACTTGCTCCCATTAATTCTAGATATAGCATGGTAATTGATGAATCGCAAGGCTTCTTGTATCAATATTCATCACTGGCTAAAACTATAACTACCGTATGCGCCTTAATAACCGCCCAGGGCACTTAGAAAAGTTCGTTTCTGTGGGGGGGGGGGCGCTTATTACAACCCAAGGCCGTTGAAACCCGGTCTCTGAAACGGGTGAAATCGGAAGCTAAGATTCATCATATTTACGCTCTGTGACGTATCTGTAATCTATGAAAGACTTTCTACAAAACCGTGATGCATTGTTATCAAACTTTGCTGCTAAATTACGATCATTTTACAGAAAATTGTGCTGAAATCCCAGGGCAAAAACTCGCCGACTGCCTGCCTCGCAATCGTCGATATGGCGATTTGAATGCTTGAATAAAAATAGTTTCGACTCATCAAACAAATTACCTGAAATCCTCCTTAAGTTTTCCAAGTAGCGTCCCTAAGATTTTTAAGTTCCGTGGAGTCGGGATCACAGCAGGTTTAAGTACAAATCTGTGCTACTACATCGTGCCATCTACATGTATGATTGGCAACATGAGAAAAATGTCTGGACGAACACACATGTTGTTGTCACGTGACGTTTGTTTTGAAGTTGTCTGCATTTGTGAGTAAGCGAGCGCGTGCGTGTCACCAGAGTTCATTTGCCAGAGCAGATACCGTCTTTTGGCCAGAGCCACGCAATCTAACGAGCTAGATGTGCATTGTATCTAAAGAAATTTGCACAAGCAGTAGGCCTAAACCAGAGTGTGTTTCATTCAGCACTTGCCGGTCTCATGTCACTAAAAACGTATGACATTTGTCTCGGTAAGGCCACATTAGTCGCCGTGTGGCTGGATGCGGCATAAGTGACTATCTAACAGTTATTTTTCGGTGTAAGGGTGTGTAAACATGCACCGTCAGTGGTCATTTTATCGGATATTTGGCTTAAAAACGCCAATTATGGTTAATCAAACAATTCATCTTAAAAATAACGCAAACATTTTTTATAGTTAGAAACTGTCGGAAATTAGTGCCAATATTCATTTCTTGCTGATGCTATACTGCCCGTTTCATGAATGGATAGTTCCCGACTAATGTCTGATGACAGGTTCGTGTATGTAGCGCGCGCTTCCTGGCCACCTGCTTTTAACACTGGCCAAGCTTTTTATTAGTCTTCGATTCGCGGTTTTTATGTGTAGGCCAACAAAGAAATTTGGATTCCTGTTGAAAGCGGGAAATATCTACAAAGCAATCCCGTAGACAAGTACACTACTTCTGTTCTGAAAGGCCAGACTATTGGTCCTCGCAATATCAGCAGAACTTTTGTGTTCGTTTTGAGGCATGGCGGAAGTTTGAAGTGTATAGTCACAGCTCAATACCGACAGCGGCGAGGCTCGTGATCTACAAATTTTGCGCACAGTGATTTTTTTATGACTGTCAGATATTATTGATAAGTTGAAGACGTTACTGTAGAATTTTAGGACTGTAGATAAGGCATTTTTTGCACGTACATGTTCATGGACTGGGCGCTTATTTTAACAAAGTCTGAAAACGCGTGGGTTGGGCGCTTATAGGAGCATGGGCGGTTATTACGGCGAATACGGTAACAACTTCTGTAGTTGGTGGATTGTGTACTTTGCTTAATTCCGGCTATCTCTAGCTATATACGCACTGTTGTCAAAATGGCAAAGCATGAGAGGTCACCTACTCTGAGCTGTGAAGAAAATAGCTTCTGAAAGGAGGGAAATTGTTATTACAAAGAATGCTTTGTCTTATGGAAGGGACTGTCGAATTTACATTGCAAGTTGAATAGCTCATTTTCTTGTGCACGTGGTGACTGCACTGACTTCACAGCGAGTCAATCCATGGGCAGCAGTCAAGGTTTTTTGACAGGCTGTATGGTGGTATGTATAATTATAGTTATTCCAAAGATTCGTGAATGGTTAAGAACATGTGGTTATCTATGGCAGATTAAAGTCACATTTGAACGTATACAAGAATGAGGTTACACTTAACAAATTCTATATTCTTCCGACTATCAAGGTGGATATCGTACATATACGACAAGCTGTGGACAAATGACGAGTTCCTTAGGACAAATGCGGGCCTTCCTAGACTAAAACAGATGGACCTGAAAGAGGAGTCTATAGCTCTTAGGTAAGAAGGACAGTAGGATTAGGGAAGTTGTCATCTGTGTCCTGCATTTACAACAAGTCAGTCTTGAAGTCTTTGTTGTTTGTTGCAACACAAGTATAAGACAATACAATACAATAATTGTGCAAAGAATTAGCTTAGCGAACAAATCGTTATATCCAGGCTTATAAGTAGCACAAAAAATAACAAAAACAAAAGGAAAGTCTTTTTGAACTAATTTTTTTGGACATTTTGTCCATTCTGATAGTTAGTACAATGATTTATCTTCACACGGATATTAGAAGTTAATCGCTAAAATATCCACCAATCAAGTGCTACTCGAGTTTGACTATTTGGCGCTATCTTATGTTACTGCTAGAACCTGAGAGACAAATGAAAAGAGGACAGAGATATTAAATGTAATTGTCAGTCTTCTTGAAGTCATGTCACGTTTCATTAACTGACTTAACTGATCATTTTTCAACACATTAACATTTATTTTCAAATCTTCAGTGTTTGAAATATTTTAATTTGTGCCATATTGCGTTGCACAATTATTTAAAACCATGTGATCGTCTTTTTTGTGAAACTAATCATTTTTGCTTTGAATGTAAATCCACCCACACATTGATGTTCAAATCTGCTAAGCATATCAAAAATCAAAAGGTATTTGCTGCATAGTTGAAATCAGTTGATGTCATCCCGAACCACTTGGCTACTTAAATAGCAGCTGTCTTCTCCACTGCTGCGCTGCCTGCCAGATTTGTTCTTGTGAAGCTGAGGAGGGGTGACATCAATTTTTGTGCTGCCCAGTGGCAATTCAGAATTTTTGATTTTTCCTCTAAATCTACTCACTGGATAGTGAAGAAATTAATTTTAGCAATTCCTCAGATATTTTTGCACACAATGTGACGGATTTATAAATAAAGAATTTTTTATCAAAAATAAGTACCGTATTACAGTAATTTTTGTCTGTTATTAGCTTAGTTTGTACTTAGTATGTGTTTTACAAGTAAAGCTTCCAATATTTGCAGCAAATTAATCGTCCATTGAAAAATAGAAAAATGTCAATTCTGACAATTATTTGTGGGTGAAATTAGTGATGAATTGTCACTTTTGATTTTAAATGCGTTGGTTGATTACGTCTTTTCAATACAGATTGTGCTTACACTGAAGTTGCTTCTTTCTATTAAGTTTTGATGAAAAATTTACGCAAATTCATTTTCTTACTCATCCGCCATGTTCTCTTAATTTGACATTTTACAGTGTGATTTGCATTCTTGCAGTTAAGTGCACTAGTGTCTTTCAAACTGGCGGTGGAGCCTTTTTCAATTGATTGATTCTTCACTTGACTTTTCGGGTGTGTGTTTTTGTTTCTTTGCAGAGAGATTCTTGATCAAGTCCAGTCTGAAGTTGTCTTCTGTCACAATGATTTTCAGGAAGGTAATGTAAAAACATATGGTTATTGAAGTTCTGCTCTCAAAGTTAATAGTAGCATCATTTTTATGCAATTTTCGCCTGTTTTAAAAAATGATTGTTGTGCATGATAGTTGAAATGAGTTGTGAATCTTTGTAGACTTTTGTTTCTCGGTAAATTACACTCAACTAAGAAGTTTGTCCAGCTGTTCGAAAATTGAGCTGTTTAATGTCAACTATAGGTGATCTCTCAAATATTTTGATGGTAGAAACGAACCACTATCAAGCAAGGCAGAAATATTTTGAGACTAGTTTGATAGTATGAGTTCAGGATGTTTTTTCGTTGGTTATATTTACAAAGGAAATTCGTGAGCGGTGATAAGCCAAAGAAGCAAATTTTTGTTTTAGACCACTTGCCATTGCACAGTTGGTTACAACTTGTTCCGTAATTATACAAGAAGGGAGTGGGCTTACAGACTGTTGTTTCTTGAGATCACACTCGCGGCATAAAGGATGTGTCATGATAAACCAATTGTAGAGCCAGGTCTCAACCTACAGTGAACTGTCAGTTCTTTCAAAGCCTTGAATCACATCTTTCTTGACTAAGATAGGATTAGAGGCTAATTTCATAACAATGAATATTCTAAATTGAAAGTTAATTTTTGCAATGCGAGGCAAATGTAAAGCTGCTTGAAATTGTATTAAAGTGTCCATCAATCCACCTTCCATCACAAAGACCAACTTCTGATTTAGATCACTTACAGTTATGAAATTTGTCTCAAATTGTTCGTTGTCAAATTGTGAGGGGTTTTAGTGCTGAGAAAGAATTATCGGTTCGTTATCAGTTGAGACCAGGCTCTGTACGTTGTGTTGTTACAGTGGGTAATTTTAAGTGCTGAGCGTAGTCTCTGACAGTTCTTTGCAAACTTGAAATTGCTCCTCGTTTGAGTAAGGAACAAGCTGAGAATCATTTTATTATGCACACAAATATTTAAATGTGGGATTTGTTGCGTAGACTCTCAACTGTTAATTGTTTTATATTCAATACCAAATGATGTGAATGGAAGATCTCTTGGGAATGACTGTAATAAGTGCTGGTTACCTTAGAGATTGCAATTAGACTTCATGCAAACAGAGAGCCGGTATCCTTCTCTTAGGAAACTTTCTAATTAATTTATTACGTGCTTGTTGTTTGAATAATTTTGTCCACCAGTCACATGCCAATTATAGAAAATAATTGCAGGTGGCCTGGTACGCGTTGTACCAGAGGTGGGCATTCTACTCAGGTGGGTCCCTTGCACTGAACACCTGAAATCATTTGTGTCTTTTATTAATATATAGTTAAAAGTTAACAAAGCTGAGGTGCTGGAGACCTGACTCAAGGGTGTGTTAGTGTGCCCCTGTGGAACTTCAACTCACAACTTAGAGTGAAGAAAGCAGATACTTATACCACTAGGACACACTGCCTCCTCTTTGCCAATTAGTCATCGACACCCTTTGAACTTGTACTGTCAGCAAAAATGATACTTTAAGCATACCTTTAAGGGGAATGCAAGTATTTTTAGTGTCATTTTTGTTAAATTATGATTTTCTGGTTTTTTAAGACATGTAAATCAATTTCCCCGGGTTAAAATTTATTACGGTATGTAAGCATCACTCCGGAAGTGAAATTTGCGGCATGAATAATTTTCTTTCAATTTATGCAATGTTTCATTTGGGAGATTGGTTCATTGTATGCTAGTTCCCAAAAATTGTTAAAGTATATAATTTGCTTTCGACGAGTATCCATGGGCAATCCAAACTTGAACTAGAACTCACTTTATGAGAATTAGTCATTTTATCTGCAGTGTACAGGAAATGGCTGGAGCCAGAAACATGAATCATCTACATTATGAAACTTTTCTGGTCACTGACCATGCATGCTGCGCTGACTGTTTACACGCTTGTGTGGCACCATCTAGGTTTGTACCTTGAGTCACTTCAGTGGCTGCAACTGAAGTAGGCAAACAGTAGCCCTCGATAGTGTGGTCGTGCCACACCACAGTGGTGCAATTGTTACTTCTAGCACATAAGGAAGCTTAGCGTTTCTTAAGAACACTCCTAGTGGCAGGACAGAGAAGAGACATACCAACAATATGTCTTCCTTCTTCAAAACGTACTTTCTTGCTCTCTGCGGACGTGTTCCTTTCGTAATCCAACAGTAACAGTTATGCCACACACAAAAATTTTTGTATAGCTTTATCCATGGCGTGAATGAACTACACTTTCTTGACACGAACGAGCCAACTCCGATGGATCTCGTCACTGGAAATGTGGTTTTCCGTACGGACTCCTTCAGAGCTCATAATACTTGTATACTAGAGTGCAGCAACTTAGAGGCATACTGAATAAGACTTGGAGAAAGATAAACAACTTGTAGCAAGCAGACACACACCATGGTGCATCCATTGTCAAGCACTGTCGGAAGAAAGTGCATGTACACAAAGCTGGTGGGGAATTATTTTGAGCTCTCACTCTACTTCCTGCAAATTAATGAGACCCTGGAGAATGACTTCACTTGAAAATCTATCTAGGATAACCACGAAATGGTAATTTTGCCAAAGATGACACTAAAAACGGTTATCTTCCGCTTTAAGTGACCTCAAGTGTGCACTGTTGCTTTTATACAACTTTATACCCAAGTGTATACTCTATTAATATCTGTCAGAAGTTGTTCAGAATTGGCATATTTAACACACTAAGCTTGTGCCGAAATTTACTAACACTTAATTTGTATGGTGTGAATTAAGGCCGTGACCTAAGGATTGGTTTTGTGTTTTGTATAGCTCCATCTACGATCAATCACAGAGATATTGTGTAGGTGCATTCCACGGTATTTGTGCCATGAACTTTAAAATTTCAAATCACCCATTAAACTTTCATTTTGATGTTTACACATAGTTTAATCATTGAATTTTGTTGTCTGCAGGTCCATTTTCTGTTAGTCTTAGAAATTTTGCTTTTATCGGAAGGTTTATATCTTATTTGTAAAATTGTGTGTTACAGATGTGACATAACTTTTTTCATAATTTTTTCTACACACATGAAGAAATTAATGCCAAAATTGTTTTGATATATCATTTACTACACAAAAAGTATACTAAGAATTGAAACTACCTGATTTTTTATAATTAGTATTTCCAATTAAACTTTCAAATTAGTGATAGCCATGCTTTTGGTGTTGATGAAACCATAGCAACTTTAAAAAAACTGTTTTTTTGAAAAAGTTGATTCCACTAAGTTTTCTAGTTGCCTTTGCATTTAAAGTGAAAAGCAGAATATTTTTGGTTCTATTCAAAAATTCCATTTTACAATACAATACAAAACTACTGATTTCGTGTGCTTATTTACCATTCTATCATGATCTTTGTTGTAGGCAATCTCTTGCAATATGAGAACCCATTACAAGGTACAGACCTGATGGCCATAGACTTTGAATACTGCAGTTACAACTACAGGTCAGTTATCTAACAGTGCACCATAACTATGCAGCAATGGTTGACCAGTAGGGTTGATGAAGGTATATTCTGTCACTACGTACTAGCTTATGGCTGCTTAATTTCTTGTTTCTCCTGAAATTGGAATTTTCTTGATGAAGTTGTAAAACTTGATGGCTGTCCTGTTATTTTCTGCATAAAGGTCTTGCTGCAATTGCAAGGTACTATTAGTGCGCTGATGGAAAACAAATTGACAAATTTTCTATCAAGTAGTCACAGTTATTATATAATTTCTATCTCTATAGTCATTTTCTGATGCAGTGGTGACAATGAAATACGCCTCGTCGCTTGATGGCGATGGAGTAGTGTACTGCGCTTTGTGCTCTTTCCCAGTATTTTTTATGAATTATTAATCTCTGTGACCAAAACGGTTCACACAAAAATTTCCAATATCTAAATATTTCAAATCGTCCATCAATGAAAGATTTGCCTTTTGTACTTGTTCTGTAGGATGATACAGAAATGTCTAATTTTGGCTACTTTTGGAAACGTTATCACAGAAACGGATTATCTACACCGTTAGGAGTTGTCTTTAAAATGCTACACTTTTTTCGTGATGGGCTATCAAAAATAGGACTTTAAATTTGTGATTTTCATGGAAAACTGTAAAACCGCATTTACGGAAAATCAAACGTAAAAAAAATTGCCATTATGTTTGAACTTGCCGCTTTGCTATTCCTAAGGCTTGGCATAATGCCAACTCGCAAAATGCAACCTGACAAATTTCCCGGGCTGCCAAATGGGAAATTTGAGCTGGCCAAAACAGAATGTGGTGGTACCCTCCCGTGGTGGTGCCCTCCCGTGGTGGTACCCTCCTGTGGTGGTGCCCTCTCGCATCGTTTTTTTCCAAAAATTATTGCTGCCGGTGCTTGCTGAACAGTTAATTCTTAGAATGTTATTTGAATGTTTGCTCGGATGTGTTCTGAGTGTAGTAGATGTGTAGATTTATAACGTACTCTGTTGCCATAACATTCTAAAGTATTTGCGTGATTTGCATAATTATCAGTTTTTTGTCAGTCATGTACATGGATTTGAGTGTCTTTTTTTATTTGCGTTAATTCCTAATTATAAACTCTGTCATGGTTACAAACTTGTCTGAAGCATCTTGTGATTTGGTATGTTTTTGTTTTTAGGCACAAAGCCACTGATCACTTTCTTTGAAACTTGTTGTGTAAATGCTTTTAGGGGGTTTGACTTTGGCAATCACTTCTGTGAGTGGATGTATGACTACACACACCACGTGGCCCCCTATTACACAGAGGTGTTGGCCAACTACCCAACCAAAGAACAACAGGTGATGAGACTGTCAGTAAGGAGATGTGTGTACCACAAATGCTTCTCTGTGCTGTCAGTCCAATTTGATATTCAATACGAACCTCTTCTGTTTGATTCTCCGTTTTGAATCTGAAAGCACTCATTTAGTTTCTGTATTTTGCAATGTAAATCTGAGGTATGCATGGTCATGTTTCATGTTGAGGCATTGAAAGGTGTTTTCAGGAGTGCGGCTTGCGTCCTTGGTGCATAAAAATTTTCACCGGCGCCCTTTGAGTTTTTAACTCATGTCATCTGGTGCTTTAAAATTGTGTTGTCAATGACAACTTATTTTTTCTTGCCACAAAAATTATACCTTGCATTCAGATTACAACATGACAACAATGCATATCAGCCTATCGACATTTTAGCTAATGTCTTACCAAAGCAAGAAACTAGAATCACCACCATAGCGGTCTAACATACAAGGCTGGTTGGTGTTTAAAAATTATTGGAGGCCACCCTCACTAGCTCAAACTTTACCCCCGGTCTATCATACAATCTTTCCGATCGTCACAAATTTCCCTCTTTCTTGTTTTTACTGTTTCTGCCATTTGCACATTTCCCAGTTGCTAGCAAGGTTTCGTCATTGATGCTGCTGTCCTGGTTCACCGAAGGTTTGCTTAAAATGAAATATCAGCGTAACATACTGGGGTAAGAGATATAATCATACACATGTTAGATGTCATCCGAAAATGTAGATCGAAAAATGTCTAAAAAAGCCATTTATCTTCTAAGTTTCCCCTGGTGGTCAATTGATCCATAGGTATGTTACTTTGATATCAACTTGTCTTGCTGGGCAAATCTTTTTCAGTTTGGTGACACATGAGTTGCAAACTGTGTTACCCTCCAGCTTGAGAGTAGAGGTTCATTTTTGAAAATAGGCCACCAATGAAAACTGTCTTGTAGTAAAGAATTTGGAAAGACAGAGAGCTGTCAAGAGTATTGATAAATAAGTAGAGATGGCTCTATATGGAGGTTCTGTTAAGAGTTCTTGTAATTTGCCCATTTGTTGAGTGATTCCTTGAGTCTCTGACTCGGTCAGTTGTTACACAAGGTCAAAATACTGAACCTAGTCTCTAGTCTGTGTCGACAAGTCTTTGATTAAGTGTTGTTGGACACAGCATTATAGTTTATTGTCTTTGTATGCATCATCATGTTCTGTGATAGTTGATGCAACATAATCAATCATTTAATTCCTGTAATATACTCCTGTTAAAGAAAAACGAAAAACTTCACTGTAGTGCATTTAAAAGTCATCACTTAGTGTGAATCATTGCTTCAGCTTCACACTAGGTGGTAGTACACCTCTTATTTTCACTAACTAATACAAGATGTGTTCAGTTTATAGACAGGAATATTCTATTGCAACATTTCCTTTCAGTTAACATAGGAGTGATACTGTTAACATGTTCATTTGTAGACATTATACTTTGATGCCTACCTGTCTGAGATGGACTTTACTGGTGACCGAGAAGGACTGATTAATCAGCTTATCATAGAAGCAGACGTGTACGCCATAGCCTCACACTTCTTCTGGTCAATCTGGTCAATTGTTTCTGCAGAATCTTCCCAGCTGTCATTTGGTTATGTGGTAAGCAGTAGTAGGCACTTCTCATGAAGCAAGAACCCCTGTTCGTATGGGACCAGTGACTTCTTTTCACATGAGACTAATCAACCAGTGACTCAGTTCACATGAGAAAAATTGCACCAGTGACTGATGTTATCATGAGACCAATCTTTCCAGTATCCTCTGTTCACATGAGATCAATCACTCCAGTGACTTCTGTTCACATGAGCCCAATCACTTTGGTGACTCTGTTCACTGTGAATTTAGGAACAATACTGATTGCAATACACAGACGCACATGCGCGCGCGCACACACGCACACACACAGCTATATGTGTGACTGCATTATGCGGTCATTCCCCTCCCTCCGACATTCACCCATCGTCTGTATGCCGCGTATCACACCGAGTGAACTATCCTGTGCAACTATAATAGAATTATTGCCTCAGTCATGACAAATGATTGGCATCAAGTGAATATGTTGTAAGCAGGGCTTGGAATTTTTCGCTGAAATGCGGATTTCCGCTTTTTTCAAATGTTCTGTCTGCGTATCTTATTATATTTCCACGTAAAAAAAATCGGGATTTGATATAAAATTTCCGAGGCAAATTTCTTTCTTACTGCGGCGTTGCTGATGACTTTCACCTCGAAAAGCAGAAGTTGCTCTTTATGTTTCGGAGGAATGTAAATTTTCAACAATGCTGGGGCACCTGGGATAGCGTGGTGGATTTCTTCAATGGCGACTCGTGAGATTGTAAATTGCAGTGAGTCAGTACTATGACTCTGCAGCCAAAAATGCGTGGAGGTAGGAGTGGACGGACGAGCTAAAAACACAGACTGTCCTTTTCTTTCTTTTTAGTCCTCCCAATTTTCGTCCACAAAAGGTCCTCATCGACATTTTCAAGGCTGGGTGCGCGCATGTTTGGGGCCGTAAAAATTTCCGCTCTTTTGTCCTGGGTCATTCCAAACCCTGTTTACGGTTCGACAAGACATCTTTCGATCAAACATGTCTCGTATTCGGCGATAATTTTTTATTTTGTCCTCTAGCTGTAGTGAATTGGTTGCATTTAAAACCTGTATGATGTGCACTGGCCTTTAACATAAAGTTGGGATATAACGCACTGAATAGTTGCTTGATATAAAATTACCCATATGACTCCCACTGTATGCTGTGCTTAATCTGCCATTTCAGGAGTACAGTGAAGCAAGATTGAAGACCTATCATCTCTTCAAGGAACAGTGGCTGAAAAATAGAAAGTGTTGAGGGTCTAAATCACTATGGGAGATTGTCTGTTCTATGCAATTGATTAGTAACCAAACTGGATGTGACCGTGTTAATAGGTATGAGTCTCGGTTTGTGTATTAAAAGGTGAACAACAGAAGTGATTTTAAAATCTTTGAAACTGACTGGGGTAGTTGTGGCAGGGCTTGGAATGTCCAATGACAAAAAAGAGGAAAAATTTCCAGGTGTTGTGTGGTTCTACGAATGAATACGCATGTGTGTTGTAAAATTTAACTGAAATAAACGTTTTTGCATGAATAAAATCAAAATTATGATAAAAAGGAGACAAAAAAGAAGAGGAAACTGGAAATCAAAGAAGAAGAAATTGAAACCAAAAAAGAGGAAATCCTTAAAAGGGAAAATTCTAAGGCCCATAGTGGATGACTCAACATTTGCTTGATGGCACCTATGAAGAAGGGACCTTCTTTTTATCGTTTGAACAGAATGGGAGCAGAAAGTTGGGAGCATTTGTGGGATTAGGGTTCCGCCTGACTTGGATGCATTCCTTGCTTCAGGTAGTACCTTTGTTTTACAGGTGGTGCCTTGTGAATGCCGAGTTTATCACTAGGTGGAGCCTCAGCACCCAGCCCCCTCTGGTGCTCAAATTTGTAATGGCATTACCTCTACTAAGTGCACCTGGTGATTTTCCTTTAAACAGCTTTTGCAAAAAAACATGACCAAATGTTCTCGTGAATTTTGGACAAAAGTAAATATGTATGTAAATCTTGAACTGGTGTGGGAATATAGATCACAAACATTTTAAGCCTGGTCTGCACGCCACCTGTTGGCCACAAAAGTAAATACCGACATTGATCTTTATTCGTTTTTCAAGGGTTCTGACATTGTATGTGAATGCTCTCAATCTCTCAAAGCATGATCTTATGATGTGGAAAATATTTATTTGGTGCTACTTATCTGTAAAAAGTGAAAAAATTGAATTGCACTGGTTCGTCTTATTGTGTTGTAAATTGGTGGAATTTCACTGTACCATTACTGTTGCAGAATGTTGCCAAGTAACCAAGTTACAGGACAAAAAAGACTAAAAAATTTTATGGTTATTAAATCACATTCCACTGAATTGCTTTTAATTTAGTCCAATTATTGCTTTAAAAATATCATCAACTTGTTCCTTACTCATTTGAGAACTGATTCAAGCATTTGATTTTTAAAGAACTGCCGGTTCGCTATTCCTTGAGACAATGCTCATTGTATAAAATGAAGTGCACCATGACTTGCCTGTTCTTTTGGAATTGATAATGAACTGTCAGTTCTTGAGAAGTGCTGAAATCACCTCCAATTTGACTAAGAACAATTTGAAACAATTCCATAATGGTAAATAGTCGCAATCTAAAGTTATATTTTTGTTGGGGAAAGCAGGTTTACAGTCTCTTTAAGCATAGTTGTTGTATACAATATTTCAGTATGTAAAGGCAGGCTAGGTGTGTCTTGAAGAGTAAAATTTGGAACAGTAATATTTTGAACTGTCACTGGAACCCAATTCCCACTTTGTGCTACGTTCAAAGTGATTGGTGCTGTCCATTGTTATTGGATATCGTCATGGAAATCACATTTCATTTTCGTTTTCATTTTGACTTGTGGCGCTGTTTCTTGACATTAAGTTATCTGACAAAGGCACAAACACAACATTCGGTCCAAATGATTGATAATCTCTCCAATGGAAGGTTGTGCTCAACTGAACAGGCCTTAAAAGTTTGCTGCCCAAGCACTCCCATATCTTACCTTCTGAACACAAAATGTGCTAGAAATTTTAACGCCTCCTAAACGTTGATCAAAGCACACGTTCCCACAATGCATTGAAAGCGGCAGACATCTTTGATATTGCTCATGGGGTTCAGTCCTAACCTTCACAATATTATTGGAAACACATTCCCCCTAATGGCCCATATAGCCTAGAGTATGTCATGTGTTCAGTGGCTTTCAAAAAGGTGACAAATTTTGGAATTCATCCGCCTCGTTGAAGTTATTGCAGAAAGCTTGACGGAAACCAGGCGAAAAATAACAACATAATTTGAAAGGATTTAGTAGAAAGTTGTTTGCTTTGAAATTATGTCCATTTTGAAAGTTGTTTGCTTTGAAATTATGTCCATTTTTGACTGGTAGAAATTTCTTGGTTTAGTTTTTTGAAAACTGCTTTTCTAGATGCATATTTGAACTTTGTTGGAATAGATGGGCAGCGGGCATCAGATGAATGGCTGAATGCTGCACATCCAGATGGAAATATGTGTTTGGGTGAAATATGGGCAGATACTCAATATGGACAAGGCAAGGGTTGGTCAGAATCAGTCCTGGGATAGACGTCACTGCGTGCCATTCATTATTGTGCAATATTCCCGTATAAGATCACGTAATGACATTGAGCTTTGAAAATTATTCCTTGTCAATTTAAGTCATTTACATGTATGGTACTTGCTTAAATCTATTGAAAACAGGCATGGAAACCAGTTTAATAAATTTCAGTCTTTGGTTGAGGGTAGTTTGTTGCTTCTGGAGATATATTAATTTTGTTATGCCAAACTGGAATTTTTGTTTTTTTGTACCATTTAAAGCGGATATATGTCCTCTTCCTGTCAAAAAACAAACTAGATTTTGGTCATTTACATTTAGAAATCTCATCTATAATCTGAGGAAGGACTTGCCAAAATGATTCCTTTTGCTTATGAAGAACTTGCGGTTCGTTATAGCTTGAGATTGGGCTTTCGATAAATTGACCTGTAACGGGGGGCATTTTGTGCACTGAGCATAGTTTCGAGTACAACCGAAGTATCATTTTTTCCTGCCTCCGAAATATATCCATCTGAGTAAGGAACAATAGAGACCAGTTTTATAGCGCCAGGTGGCACTATAGCCGCTTTTATCTTATTCCTACATGTGACTCAATATTGAAACTTTTGCTCATCTGTATTATTGACAATTGTACTTTTTCTTTTTGGGTTTATTGATAAAATTCTTAATACTAAGTAATTGTAACACATAAAGATAGGATACTCCCACCACATTCACAGACACACACAGACCTACGCATGCGCAACCATGCGGGCACAGACAAGCACATACAGGTGGCTACTCAGCGTGAATTTCCTATGAAGGAACTAATGTGCCACAGAGGTCCATCTTGCCAAAGATTCAAAATGGTTACAATTTAAAAAAAATGTACTATAAATTATGATTTTTTAATCTCCTATTACTCTCTCCTAGACTTGGTTGATTTCTCCTGTAAACATTATTCAAAGGATTTACACGTTTTTCACATATATATTCATTTAAATCTAACCAGAATAACTAAGGCAGTCTCACAGGACTAGGACCCATGTTTCATTATCTCTGTACTCGAAATTATACTCGAAAATGCCCGCAATTGTGTAGCATTCTTCGAGTTGACTTAAAAGCATGTACTGTATTCGAATGTAGCCTCATGGCTGGTCAAAGTTGAGCGAATTTGATTGTGGGGATTTGGTCTTGGGGGCCCGGCCTATGCTCGAGTTTCGTACTGAGACGTAAGGATGTCACGGGTACACGTTTTTAAAGCATGGTGATATATCGCTGGCATCGGTATTAGTGGGCACTGAAGTCTCGACTCATTTTTTTACGAAAGGTACAAAAGTCATTTGGAAAATAGACAGTTTTATGTAATGTAATGATAATTCTTTGGCTGATCCTGATCTGAATCCGCAACAAATTAGTATCTGAAGTAAAGTCTATTGATGAATTGTGACTTTCCTGTACCGTTCTTTAGATGTTGTGACATTTATAACAGCAATAAACCCGCCTTAAATCACGGAAACCGACTTTCGTTTTACACTTAACAACCCGTATAAAGCGAAACGCCTTAGGCCGGTAGAATTTGCAGAGTTACTATCAATGTCGTTTTGTAAGACCTTAAGGGCGAGAAGAATACAGGGCATTTCCCGTCAGCCCGCGAACTACGAACGAAGACGCCCGAGGTCATGTTTTTGATCCTCGAGGTCGTTGGCAAAAGTAGGTGTTAAAAATCCAGTATCTTTTGGAAACGGTCATTTTACCCGAAGTAATCGTGACAAAGTGCATGTACGAAAAGAGCTCCCCTCTGAATGGCTAATTCATTCAATTGTTTTATTTCCACGCCTTAATTGGGATGAGCTGCCAGGTCGGCTATGGTTCACTCGACGTGTAGACGGCTCGTAAAGTAGCTGTCCGTCGCCTGCTCTGGCATATGGTTTCGTCACACTGTTGCTGCGCAGGGGGGTGTACTTCATGATTGTCGTCTCACGGACAGAGGAACAACTGTCCCACTTGCCCGAGTGTCCCGCGACACACTCCCACTTGATGGAGACCTGAGCACACAAACTACTTACATCCCGCCGTGTGGCTCTCTCGCCTCACACGTGGCACCTTCTAAATAGCTCCAATACTTTAGACAAGTCCACAATAAACTCATCAAAGTTTGTTGACTGACTCGTAAACAAAAGCATACGACGACCGAACTTATCCCAACCGAGGTAGAACATTGACTGACTCGACAACTGTTAACAGTCAGACTATGTGGAAAGAAATTGGCGCGAAATTCTTGCCTCCCAAAACATCACTTCCTGAATAGAGGACGAATAATTAATTAAATTCTAAAAAGCTGTAATTAAGTGACAAATATGTCTGGGATAATCAACTAACCTTATTTTTTTGCTAAAAATGACATGAAAAACGGTTGCCTTCACTTTTAAACTAAATAGAACAACAAAACAGGCCCAGTCCGACATTACATAGGTGGGCAGTTTAGCGATATGAAATTGATGGAGAGAACAGTCGAACCCGTTGGTGAAAACCACGAGGCACGGGCCCCGCACTTTTGTTTGTATTAAGTGCTGTCTTACGGACTTCAACAAGTCTCAGAAAACGTACTGGCAGCTATAACCTCGTTTGTAAGCACGAATTTTGAAAAACCACGTCGAGCAAAAGTAATAATTGCTTATGCATGATGCGTTTTCCTAGCACCTTGGATAATGTTGGTAGTATATGTTGACTGGACCATAAAGTAGGTGCCACTCAGGGTGATGTCATCACACCAGTGAGTGGCCTTTGTAGTATCATGTCGGAATATCATCTTTGTTGCTAGCTAGACCTCTCTGTTGTTTAAACAGTTTCCTGTTTTTGTTCGTGTGGCGTTTTTCTTGTATTTATGTAGCAGCTTTTTTGTCTCGGGCTGCAGTGCGTAGTTTCTTGTTCAGGGTTTCCTCGCTCTCACCCTTGATGTTGAGGGGGGGCATGTTTGCGTG
>NMRA01000118.1:423812-536752 GCA_002633005.1 Phoronis australis
AGGTTCTTAATACTAGATAACACTCCCAAAGGAACAGTGGTATGATAAATAGACAAGTGGTTTCCTAAACTTGAGACCAGTGATTCGTCACTGAAGTAAAAACGTAATTTTGCGAGCACACAAGACAAATTTACACGTAAACCGATCTCGACTGCCGAACAAACACCGTAAATTGGCAAGTGGTTAAGAAGGGTACCTAACACAGACATAACTTGGGAGGATCAACGTTTTCTAACGATTGAGTCAGCTGTCGAACAGACAGATCATCTGTCAGCTGAACAAGAACGTCAAATGATGAGACGCTATACTTGAGAACAGGTCTCCGTTCCAAAAAAAAACTGACTTAGCTAAGACAAATCTTAAATTTTAGTAAATTTTGAAATAAAAGTTAAATTTGTCTCAAAACTATTCCAATAAAGAGATCTTAAGTGTTTGACATAAGTTTTGTCTTAATTTTGAATGACTTACCGAATGTGGAAGTTTTAAAGTTTGGAAGTTAAGGCAAATCTTCAAGTTGAACTTAAGTGAAAAATGAACTTCAGCCAGTTTCTTGGAACAGGCCCCAGATGTCACTTTGACTCACTAGGCCTGTTCATGTGAGTCTTTTTGTCGAGGCGGAATGGGTAAACGGGATTGCCGAAAAAATATCGCGCGAACCCCAAAATACCGCAACCCTCAACCGGTTAAGTATATTGATTTGCGCAATTTGTTGCGGAAAACGCCCCAGACACTGTGGCAGTTCTTTACATCAGTTGATAATTAATTACTTAGTTAATGTTTTCAAGGGAGTGAATGAGAATCTGGATAGAATGCGAAAGCGATTTCCGGGGCTGTCCTCATAAGTAATTAATTACCGTAAAGGTGACGAGATACATATCGTGGTGCATTCCCGTAATTTTCCTGTTGTGTCGTTGATGTTGTTTGATTTTCTAAAAATGTGGTTTGATGAAGAAACATGGTTTTGATATTCAGCCTCTATCTGGCGGGAATCAAAAACTATAGTTGAAGGCCAGCCGTCCGGGACAAAAAAGACGGACTGTCATCCATAAAGATGTGAGGAACAATAGGGCGCATCAGATGATCAGTTGCCAGACCCTGTACATAGCTGCATACACGGACAAGTTACATTTGAAACGGATCTTTCCGATTATACCGGTATTTTTGTCAGCAGCATTAAATAATTGTTTTCATTCCTTCAGTATTTCCCCAGTCTCTATGGAGTGTTCATTGTCACATTTAGGGTGTTAGAAATTCTTCGGAAGGATTTCATTCACGTGGGGATTCATATTAAATTACAAGGTGAAGGACACAGGAGAGCATAGCTTTGAATCACTATAGGGCAATATGAAAACTGTGGATTAAGTCGTACGCACGCTTGCCGATTGAGGAAATTTTAGCGGAATTGAAAGGCGCGTTTTTTCCGCAAAGTCATTGCTCTAATGAACGCAGCTTCAGACTTACTGCTTCCCAAGCTGCATTTTGGTATTTTTCGAATGGGACAATAATAGATAAGCTTATGATGGGCCACTGGACGAATGGGCGTACAAATGACACTCTTTAAATCAAATTCAAATCTCGTCAAAATAGAAGGTAAAGATAAGGTATTTTTAAGTCGCTGACGCAATTTACAGATGTCTTATAAAATGGCAAGGCGTACCGGAATAAAATAATCAGGTAATCGCACAGTATTAAACAAGATCAGACAAGAATGCATGTCATAATGCTAACAACTTAACTTCAAATTATGGAATGGAAATTTCAGCCGGCGTCTTCTGTCTTGTGTGTTTGACCCTAAGCCCGATCTTAAACCCCCCTAACCCTAACGCTAACTATAAGTCATCCCACACGCTAAAACTTGTAAAAATTCCGATTTCGTGAAACACTAGTTTGCGACTGTGACGTATCTGTCAATTATATTTCCTGCATTAAATCGTCGGGCTTCTGTATTTTATTGAGGCCTGTTTCGCTTGAAATAATGCTGCCTAATTTTTCCATAGGATTTTAATTGACTAATGACGATTTTAATGGCATAAAATAACTGCGGGATTTCGTCGTGCGACAGGTAATGCTGTGCTTGAGTTACGGAATGAGATACTTAGGGGAATTTACTAATACTAAGCAGGATGTTTGAGTACATTATTAATGAAAATGTGTAAACTTCACCATACGCAGTCACTGGAGCGTGATATTATTATGATAGTATTTCAAAGTTCAGTAATCCAATTGGTGTTAGAGGCAAACTTTGTATAGCGGCGTCGTTAAGACGTATTGTGTTGCATTCCATGGAGTATTGTTTATAATGAATGCTCTAGTTTACAATAAAATAAAGCCCCCTAAACCTCTTCAGTTGAGATGAATAGCAGGTTATTCCCGTGAGCCAACAATGAGCACAAACGACCTTCGTGTTTGTGTGAAGTGAACCCGGGCAGTGTTTATACGTAGACGTCTGGAAACCTAAACATGTAATCGACTTTCTAATATCTATTTTCTGCCGTACGGTTGATCAGTCGCATCTTTCACGTAAGGCGTAGTGTCAGTAAAGAAATTATATTAGTTTCTGCAGCGACATACTACTACAAGTCAGAAGCGCGGTAAGTCATACGTTACCTGGGACTGAGCTATGAATAACATTGTAATAGGGCCGTCTACATTACCAGTAAAACACGGATGTACTAAGGATCCCAAGCTATTCAGGTGTTTGGAACGTATGTATGCCAGGTACGTGTAGGTTCTCGTGACGTGCAACCATAAGAGACCGGTGGAGGCGTGGTACGTACTGACATTTCAGTATTCGACAGTGTATGGAAATGAGAGACTGCAGATGTCCTATTGTATCATCCCCCTGTTAGCAACCGCATCGGTTCATGTAAACCTTTTCGTAGACTTTTATTGGCAGTTTTGTTTTGCGCCTATGGCTGTATCTCCTAAACCGTTAGCATGATCTTTACGAAATTTAGTATGTGTATTTATATGATGTTAACAACGGAGGACGACGACTTTCAGACGGATATGACAACTGGTGTGCCACCTAGTGGCAATTTCATTTTCTACGTTTACTTCTGTATGTTTAAATGTCCTCAACGTATTTTCATAAAATTTGGCATACAGGCATCTGTTAATAAGGTGACGCCATCTCTCCGTTTTCAGATGAATTTGACCTAGTTTGCACCACTTAGTGGCCATTTTTTACTGTTTTCGAGTCTGTATTTTTACCGTCCACTCGTCTGTCAACCAAACCGCTTTCTAGATAAATGTGAAAATTAGCATGTATGTTTTCACTATGAAGTGGACGGCTGACGTCGATTTTCCGACGAATTCGACTACTGTGGCGTCTCCTAGCTCATGGCTGTATCTATTAAACCGTTTGTAGGATCTTTACTTAATTTAGCAAGTCTATTTATATGATGTTGACAATGGACGACGACTACTTTAGGACGGATCTGACTACTGGTGTGCCCCCTAGTGGCAATTTAGGTTTTTACGTTTACCAGTCTGTATCTTCAAAGGTCCTCAACAGATTTTCATAAAATGTTGAATATAGGTATCTATTGGTGAGATGACGCTATCATCCTGTTTTTGGATGGAATCGAGGTATTTTTCGCCACCTGGTGGCCATTTTTACTGTTTTCAAATCTTGTTTTGGCGTCCACCCCTCGATCAACCAAATCATTCTAGGGATGTTTTTCTGTGTGAAGAGGACGTTTGATGATGGCAACTGACTATTGTGGCGCCTCTTAGTGGTAGTTTTGTTTTGTTTTGCGTCCACAGCTGTATCTGCAAAACCCACTGCAAGATCTTTATCAAATTTAGAAAGTGAATTTATATGAAGATAAAAATGACGACTTTCAGGCGGATAGAACGGACGCTGTGCTCACAAGTGGCAATTTCATTTTGTTCTGTTTTCCTTTGTTTCTCTGAAGTTCCTTGACAGATTTTTATGAAATATGGCATGCTCCCGTTTTTTGGATGGATTGTACTTTTTGCGCCATCTAGTGGCCGTTTTTATGATAAAAATAGATATCCCTAAAAGCACACCATTTGCGATGAATTCCTGGGTGCATTTCAACGCTCCGCGTTGCTCTTTCTTATAAAACAGGTTGTTTTCTAAAAACTACTGAATCAAGGCCCGACCGTTATTCCGGAGTGAGATTCACAAGCTATTGAGGGCAAAATAAATTACTTCCTGTTTTAGTCAACGAATTGATGGAGCCCTGATTATATTCAATGTTCTATCTGCCGATTAAGATCGATCGTGTGTACGAATACATGACACGTACATGTAGAATTCGCGACAACAGATTTTTACAATCATTTCAGCAACTGGCTGAATACACTGACGGGTTTTTGTGACAATGACAGTCACGCCGTAAAACATAACCACCGTGTTCACTCACGATACCGATCGTTGCCAGTCTCTAAATTTGGCTCCGTATTAAGTAGTTACTATCGCTTACACTATTTGTATCTACATTTCTTATTTGTTATTTCGGTGTGCGAATTGCTGACTAGTGCCCAGGGGGGCTCGGGGAGCGAATGCACAATGCATAGGCCTTGAACAAACCCCCTTTACCGTTTTATTTTTTTTTTTAGTAATAAGGTCCACGAACCCAAAATTTCGAGACACCTCCATCCCTACATCTTAGGACGGGCTCGTGCGTGCTGCGAAATTCTGGTTATTCCTATGCCCTGACTCAAAATTCTGGATCCGCCATTGCTTATAATGTTTGTTTCTTAATGTCTCGTTCACTGACAACATTTGGTTGAGTGGCACAGTAAACTTTTATACATGAAACGATCATGGGAATGTCAGTAATGATGACGATGATGAGAATAATAATTAGAGCTACATCAACGACCACAAAATATTACTATTAACTAGTATTGCTAATAATGATTATATGGTAATAATGATATTAATAACAATAACAATGACAGTGATAACGATAATGATAACAATAATAATAATGATGATAATAATAATAATAATAATAATAATAATAATAATAATAATAATAACACTATAAGAGACAGTAACAATAATCGCCAGTCATAGATGATGGAGGCGGAGGTGTCATATTCATAGATGATGGTGGCGACGGCGTTGGCTTCGGCAGCATCGATGGCGGCGGCGGTGATGAGCAGCGATCATTTTTAAACGGTAAAAATGACTGCAGGTCGCCTTTTAACGTTTTTAATGCTACACCCTATGAAAAAATGACCATATTGATAGGAAACTCGAATGTAACCACATTTCTAACATTTTCCGAACATACAATGTAATGAAGGCACATCAGGTGTTAGTACACCGGTCTTCCAATAAAACGATTGACAAGACTGTAATGTGAATTCAGAAATTAAAAACGTACGCACAAACGTACATGGTATTCTCCATTTATACCATCAACAGTTCTCTCGTTTCATGAATTGTTATCCTGCGCGCACCCAACCTTTAATGTGGGGGGCTCGAATCTCTATGTACCTCTTGCTAACAAAAAAGCGGGAGGACAAAAAAACTGGGTACCAACTTCAGGTCTGTGAACTGTGCGTCTGCGCATTTTTTAGTGGTGGACTTTTGTCTCGTTTTATCGAACTTTTTGATTGTCTGAGGCGGACCTTTTTACCCATTTCGCCAAATGGAGACTCGTTCGAGTCCCCCCGAGCCCCACTCTCCTGAGTGCGTGCATAGTTATGTTGTATATATACATAGCGTGCATGGTTATGTTGTATATATACATAGCGTGCATGGTTATGTTGTATATATACATATATTTAAAAAAATAGTGAGTGCCTCTGGCTCATACCATGCTGAAAGTTTCCAAGCAGGTCTAAAATCACACGTAGAAAACTACAAGAGCGTAACTTCTCTCTCATGCGAAACGCTTGCAATAATGATAAGCTTAAAATTATCAGTCTGTGGTGAATTGCGATCAATCAAAATTTGAAATAAAATTGCTCTCAGTGGCATAATTCGCCCTGTTGTCAGTGATACTTCAGTAATCGATATACCCAAGACTAGAAATTCTGCCCAGAAGTTAATATCTTAACAAACAAAAACAACAAAACCAAGAACTTTGCATTAATTTAATTTTATTCAGTCTATACTTGTTCGTCAAATATTTACCAACGTTGGGACATGTTTTGTTAACGATGTTTATGATTATTGTAGAGTAACATCAATGGACTTACAAATATTATCACTTCATTAAAAATTCTACTGATAAAGTGTATCATTCAGGTAACTATAATACACAATTTTGAATCGTTGCACAAAAGCTCCTTTACGTCTATTGAATGAATTAAGTGAAAACAAAAGCACGATTTGAGTTCCTTGCATTGGGAATCTTCTGCATTATTTTCTGTCATCGTGATTAAAGCTGCATTTTGACCTGTTAATTTGGTTAAGAAGCAAAAATCGAATTTGGTCTTTTGCTCTCGTAAATTTAGTCTCATATAATATCCCTTGCCATGACTGGATTCTGTTTAAGTTACAAACTCAAGTCACAGGCAATGCGCACATGCGGCAGTTTCCAATTCGCAATTCCTAGGCTTGGCCACACCCAATAAAGCATGCAGCATTTTCTCGAGTCGCTGGTCATTCCGATGTCCCCGATGTTAAGGGAAATGGAATCCTATCACTGTAAGGAATATTGTGAGACGGTTTAATACGAGCAAACGGCTTAACTCGATGTTCGTTTCTAGCGAACTTTTTACATTTCTAAATCAGCTCTTAATTATAACGAATCTGTTGTGTCTTTCCGATTTGAATACAACTCGCTGTTGCTGAAATCAAGGCAAGTGACTCACCAGTCAAATACGCTTTAAACACTTCTATTTGCCGACTGCGAAAGAAGTATTTTAAAAATGCCCAATGGTGGACAGCACTGATTGCATAAAAATAGTCCAGACAATACGAAGCGTTTTCATCAATTTTCTTACAAGATTATGCTTTTCTTATGCTTTTATTCTCGGAAAAAAGTCTACGGGGCCATTGAATCTCGACTTTGCCGACCATCAGGTATTGCCTCGCTTGCAAGCTCACTTTGCCCGTCACGTGATGCTGAGTTTGGGTATGACATCAAACAACGAAGTATTGTAGTTGTCCCGCAAAACAGTTGCACTGGTTTGCAGTTATAGCTATGAGGTTATCAAATTTTAACTGAAAACAGATTTGGCCACTCAGAAAAGTAGGACTATGAGAAATCGAGTTCTTGGGCCCGTTCCAAGAAAACTGACTTAGCTAAGACAAATCATAGATTTCACCCAATTTTAAGATAAAACTTAAATTTGTTTCAAGTCAGTTTCAAAAAGATACTTTAAGTTTGACTTACGTTTTTGACTTAAGTCTTGTCGTAATTTTGACTAACGTACCGGATGTGGAAGTTTCAAAGTTTGGAAGTTAAAAACAAACGGCTCTGTCCGAATATTGACTCATTGTCGAAAACGTGCTTAACGTGTCCATTATCAATTGATAGCGCATTCTCACCCGATAGTGTAAAACAGACAAAAAATTATCAAGTATGTGTCAAGTGGTATTATCTGCCATGACAGTCGTATTTGATGTCTGTCACTCATGCTGCTGATATACATGTAGGTGGAAACAGCGTACATCGCGTATACGAGTATATGTAGGTCGTACATCTCCATGTGACCTTGCGGTTTCCGTTGTGAGCGCTCCTTGCGCCTGGTTGGATTTTTAGCGATGCATGATAAGCGTGTCTGTTCGTAATTGAAGTTCAGCTTTCGTGGTAAGGACTCCCTCTGCGTGGTACGGCGGTGCGTGGTAAGTGCTTCATAGAGAGAGTCGTAATGGTACTACTCTCTGGCAATGATTCCTCTCTCGGGTGTCTTATTTTCATCCCTACAGGTTAACAACATGCTCGTCAAGGTTGAGTTATCTCTACAGCACGTCATTGTTCCATAGCGAAAGCTGGAAAATTCTGGGAATGCATGAAACACGCAATACACTCTGATAGTCCTTCACGTTCGAGCGTCCGATGAGCCATTTTTGGTACTAACCAACACACATGAGGCTTTTTGATGCCTGCCGCAACTTTAGAAAAATCTTAACTTAAGGAGAGCACAGAATACGAATCCAGATCACATTTGGTCTGCCGCAATCTCTTCCAACCACGTCAACGCGATTCTTATGTCGCTTACGTTTCCCCTTCCACTGTTGTCAGAACCATTCATAATGCAGACAATCCCGTAATACAAAACAGAGAAAACAACAAGGAAAATAGTGAGTAACTTTTGCATTTATGTCACAAAAATAATTCTGAGGAAAATTCAATGCTCATCCCTAACGTATACTGTTCCCGTGCCATGCCACTTCATTATCGGAGGACAGGATTAGATTTGACGTATCCTCTTATCTCCGCATAATTGTAGTCAAGAGCAGACTTCAAACGGGGATGCCGCTGTAGCCTGGATCCACAAGATTGTTTCCGCGAAAAATAGCCGCGAGAACGGTGCTATGTCTTATCTAGGAAGTCATGTATGTAGTACCTCGAAAGCGACTTCATCTCTGAGTCAGGCCACTGCAAACTTTCTCCTGGTGGTTAACCGCAGAATGATCACGCAGTGAGACGGTGAGTTTGTGTATTCTACAAAACGCTAGTTCCATCGGGAACGTGTTTCTCCGATGCATACAAACTGCAGGGCTTTATCGGTAGACGTGGACACCGTGGTGTTAGTTGCTTTTGGCCTCCAGCTAAAGGATTTCTTTATTGTCTTGTGCGTGGACGTCAGCTGCAGCGTGCTGATCGATCTCGAATATGACGACAGCACAATAATTTCTGGCTACGGAGAAATGTGCTTGGCAAATAAAGGTTCAGTCGAACCTCAACCGGCACCTGGTGCAGAACACTTACTCGAAGAGTAATCCTTAAAACTCTCCACATTCTCCACGCACAAAAAAGCTTTACCACGCACATTAAAAATTTTGTTTGTGACAAATCCTGTGTTGCGTGGTGAGTGCGCCTTTTTCATGTGTGAAGATTGTATTGTATGATCAGCGCTCTTCGTGTCTGGTAAGAGTTATGTACGGCGAGAAAAGTGGGTGAAGAGTGGTGAGGGGCCTGCTACGTATTGTGTGGGGCGGTACAAGGTTCGATATGCACCCCTGATGTATGCTTGTAGATATACATGCATGCGCGCACCTGTATGCATAGCTGTGTAGCTTTCATGCGTGAACATACATTCCATACCAACAGCTGGTATTCACTGTTTGCACACTTCGATTGTTGTGCATTGTTGTTTAGGGCACAATGCCTCGTTTCAGCATCAATTTTAACAACGCAAACGTGAACGCGCGCGTGCTCCAGACTTACAGAACCATAGACATAACCATTGTGGTTTGGGCACAACAGCTAGGTTTTCAAACATAATGGCGAATTTGTGCAAGCAGTGAAATGACGTGTGTAATATTTTTTGTGATAAACTTCGATTTCAAGTTAGCATCTAAACCCCATCAACATTTGCTGCAGACACTTGGGTTATAGTCATTAGCCTAGGTTATCTTTCAGTTCACCTTTTCCTCAGTAACTGACAAGTCGATAAACTAGATTTCCTTACATCTTCTATGATGTAATGGTATCGATTTTGACCATTGATGATATGCAATTGAAGTCCTTGTCAACGCTGACGGAGATTCGTCTTATGAGACGGCACCAGTTATTCAGTAAAGCGGCATTTCAGTTTGAAGCACTTTAGTTCAGCTACGTTTCCATGCAGTGCGCTTACAGCAATTAAGTGAGTCCAGGTGAGACGAGACAGGTGTTGGAGCTGATATCACGAAGAGTTCAGTTAAAAGGCGATCGCACTTCGTTGTTTTTGAATGTAGCTTTCTTTGATGCAAATAGCTTGTTTCAGATTGGACTCAGTTTAAATGTGCACTCCCGTTTTAAGCAGTCACCCACCGAGTGGCGCGATTTGTTGAAACAACGGCGTGTTTTATAATTATGTCTCAGGCCACGTAACAGTAATTTTCTTTATCTCTGTTTGAACTCGGGCCCTCGCTATTCACTTACCCAAGACACCGTTTTTATGCTTACAGGTGATCTACTTGGCCAAAACGTCGAGGTTTGATTGTTGCGTTCGTTGAGTCATCATTCTCAACGCGTTGAAGGAAATGACAGACGAAAGCATAGCACCCGAGAACGGTGGAACCCCTGCTACGACTGATCACACACGAGCACGTCAACCGGAAGTTGTAGACGACGAAGATGTTCGTTTGATGGACTCGGACGACGAACGAGAGGAGGTGGAGCGAGACAAGCAATTCAAAAAGCGGCTAGAGGACATGGATAGACATATATGTTTGCACCAAAGCTGGAGGTTAGCAGCTATTTGAAATTCGCAATATGATTGCAGCCTTTCAATTGCACGTTAGAATACACTTGCGATATCACGTACAGTCTTATTCTCGAACCCAGAGTCTATTAGCGTATGAGTCTGGTGTAGATCTCAAAAACAAGACAGTTTGGTGCCCGGGCCCCCCACCCCGGCCTTGGCTGAGGCAAAAAATAATAAAACAGCAAGAGCGTAGGGAAATGTTGAGTTTATTAATTAACCCGGTAATTAACATTATACGGCGGAAACAAGATTTAAATGTGTNGGGGGGGGTAAATCACTCAGAAACTCATAATTCTCTCTTTGTCAAACCTTAACTTAAGACGATTTTCCAAAGCAATCGCGTCATTATTGCCAACACAAAAAACGGATTTGGTCTTTTGGGCAATTGAAGACTATTTTAAATACAGCAAATTTGTTACAAACTGATTGCCAAAAATATAAAAAGTGTAATAAGCATTACAAAAAGAAGTAGGTTTCGCGCGCAAACGCAGTGGACCATAAACAAGTAGGTCTCTTACTATCAAATTGTGAGTGAAGTGGTGTTGGCGCAGCGGTAAAGCACGCGCGCATTACTTGCGATGTCGTGAGTAGAGGCTGTGGTAATTACAGGTTTTCATGTTTGACACGTGCTCCGTGTTTTTTTTTTCGTTTTCTTTGCCTTTTTTCTTGGATAATACTTCAGGAATCAAGGAAAATGCTTGATTTTTAGAGGAAAAAACAGAAAAAAATTCCTGGGCAAACCCCTCTCCCAACGTCCCCCCATTCAGTGCTATGTGCATCTGATCATGCTTTGCGCAAATGTTTTCAGACAAAATGTTGGCCCCCCTTGTGATATCCTAGATCCGCCACTGTGGTAACAGGCTCTTTGCCACGCTAAGCTCCGATCTTTTTGTATGAGTATTTCAGAATTCAACTTGTCTCTTATTTCTTTCATTTTATGTAATTTTTCAAATATTTATTCGCATTTCCAGCGAGCTCCCATGAGAGGTCTACCTCACAATCGGTGTCGATATTGAGGTGATTAATGTCTACTAATACAGGAACGATGATGCGTGATTTTCGGAAACAATCCAGCCCTGGGCACCTCTCTATATCTTGCAAACCAGAATATTGGTAAAATCTAGCCTACTCTGCGGGCGCTGCCGGTAAACAACACAACAATTAAGAAGATCGTTAAACAAAAATCCACCCACATTAGAACCGTTCCGGATTACACACCCGAATCTCGCTGTCGCAATATCCGTCCTTCCAATGCCAACGAAGTGTCACCGCTGTGCTGTGAGCTGCAACCCCGACGGGAGAAAGTTGGATAAGCTTGACAAACATCTGTTGATACGTGATGTAACTCCTTTGCCTTTCCCTCACCAATCAAAGAGAAGACAATGTGGAGCTAGTTGGTAAAACAAGTTCGTTGGGTTAAAGTTGACCCGAACATAATCCCCTTTCGTGAAAGTATATTTTCAATTCCCGTACTTTTAAACGGTTGAAACCGGGAATATTTCCCCGACAATACCTTACGTCGGCGGTTTCCGACCTGACCTGTGAAAATGTGCGTGACATTCCACTAAAGCGAGGCCATTAAAACAACGCGCTTTCTTACGTCCGGGGCAAAGAATTCTATCGCTGTGTAATACGGGACAGCCCTATTAGTACTCAGAACAAGATGTATAATCCTAGGTTGATGTGACGTATTTAGTGTTCTAGTAGCCCTGTCAGTGCATCAAAACCACAAGTCATAAAGTACTTGACTGTACTTAGACGATTTTGCTCATGGTGGATCATGTACGATAATTACAGAGAAGTACGTTAACACCTCACTTTAGATTTTGCTCTCATGAAATTCCGCAGATATAAATTAATTATCAATGATTTTAATTGAATGCTGCTCTTTTTTCTGTAATCCTTTCGAAATGCCCTCTGTGCCGCCCAATCGTAAAACTCGAGTGACCTGTGAGCTGATCAGTGGGCATGGTGATCACAACTTTTATCCCCGGGGTTTTTCATAGCTCAAGTTACGCTATCATGGTTTTATATTAAGCTGATTTATATTAGCTACTTGACGTCATCACTGATTGACCAATTGCTACTTGAATCCGGTGACAGAGATCTACATCAGGCACAAATGCTAAGTGAATCTGGGTTCGAGGCTATGTAGTTGGTCTTGAAACACGTGACTTCATGATTAATAACTGTTTTGATTTCTTGCTGAAAAAAGACTCATATAGTAGATGTTAATTGTCACCATGTAGAGGGACAAACTGCAGTTTGTTTCCCTCGTAAACCAGCAAAGACATTGAGCAACTTAAAAAACTACTTGAATCAGCTTAACCGACAAGCATGAATAACGATTGAGGCAAATGGGAAAGCCGCTGACCTAAACCACTCTCACTCTATAGCCTGATAAGGAAGTGGTTTTATCTTCCAGGTAGGTATCCATTGGGCAACATACTGAACAGGTGATTGACCCACTTAAGCTTAAACACTGACCTAAAACGTTGTCCCTAGGCCCTTTATCATGTCTTTAATAGCTTACTCAATCTGTGAACAAATTGGATTCTTTGTCAGATCTGATCTCAGACGTCGCTTGTCGAAAGCGGAGCAGAAGTGGAAGGATCTTCACGAGCGCCGGAAATTACGTGATTTAATGGACAATGCACTTGATGACTTTAACGCTGAACAGCTTAACAACGATTCTCAGCTGAAGGTAGACGATAATGAAACGACGTGACGTTACATCGTGTAAGATACAACATGCCATGCACTGCGGATCAAGGGTTGCCAGGGGAGCTCAAAATCAACTCTGGATAGACAGTTGCCCGTGTTAACTACCTAAACTATTTAAAACACGCATTTTCTGACGCATAACTTTACAGAAAATGGCTGGCTAAAATTGCGGTCAATTATTTAGTGTATGGACTACTTTCACCCGATGTCTTGTAACTGAATTGACAAATGGCCCATAGTCTTCTGTCGACATATTCACTTGAGACGTACTTGCATTAATTGACAAACTAACAACGAACCTCTCACTGACCTCACACGTGGATTGCTGGAACAAAAAAGAGGAGGTAGTTGCCTCAAACATAAGGACAACGAGTCTTCTGGTTCAATTGCACCAACCGCACACTTTCTGAACTTCTGGGTACTGTCTTCTCAGCTTTCACTGAAGTCTTATCAAACATGCTTTGCTTACAACACCAAAACGCATAAGTCTAACTAAAATTTGAATTCTACTTTCCTTTTCAGCATTTTGTGCAAAAAGAGCGTCGGCTTATTTGCTACCGAGAAAAAAAAACACAGCTTTATTTTCATTTGAGAATTTTGTAGCCTTTGCCGAAAACGCATTTTCAGGCGTTCTAATGAAATCAATCAAGAATGAAAGTGGTTGTGTTTGCCCGTGAATGGGTACGGGCGGAGGCAGTCGTTATTGTCCACTGTTGTCAATATGTTAAAGGAAAATAGAACATATGAAGCCGGAACGGAACAAATGACCTTTAAAAAATTCTGTATACGGTAGGGGAAAGGAAGGAGAGTGAGTGAGTTTGAAAATGATTCATTTTGTGACCTTTTTGAAATGTCGAACGACCCTTTGTTGCGAAAATGAACATGTTCACTAAGGTGATAATATTTTGTACGCCATTTCAGATTGTCAATAAATGCCAGAGAATCTCAAAGTTATATTGTTTTCGTCGCACTATGATTACGCGTGGTGTTGCATTTCCATGTCATGTGATCGAAGGGTTAAGGGTTAATGGGCTGGAGAGAATTCGGAGATCCGAGGGAACGAGGGATAAGGGGCTTTAGGATTTTACCACCCACTTAGACAAAAATTCCTCTTGCTGTGACTCCTCTATACTATCTCATTTACCGTGAGGCTTTCCATAAACCCGGGAATTATTTGATGAGGGGGGAGTTAGTGGACCGCATAATAAGTATTAAAACCGACGGTGCCTGGTTTTTGGAGTTAGCAGGTTATGGACTGGGTACTTACCCCCATGAAATTTGGGTTAGTCTTCAAGTGGCACATTCCAAAACAGCCTATTCATGCTCCCACATATAGGTATATGTGAGTGCATATCTCATCTCCATTATCTTTGTCTGGGTCTCTGTGCCCGGTTGCATAAAACAGTCCCAAATATGGACTCAACTATATTCCCTAAATCTACTGTGTATTTTTGTACTTGTGAAAACATCTATTGCCCTTTCTTGTATTGTATTAGTTTCATTACTAAAGCATCTTTTGACTTTGATACAAATGGAGAATGAACTCTACGTTGAATTGTCAATTTTGTTGAAAATAAGTAGGCATCTTTTCATGCAACACCTCCCAATTTATGGACTAAGTCCCTATTTATTTTCAATGAACTCTGGGCACAGTTTTTAATATCTTTGGAGTTCCTTGGCGGATTTTCAAGAAATTAAGCAAATGTGTTTCCGCAATTTTTATGATACTAATGAACAAGCCTGGAAGCAACCCATTTGCGGTTCAGCCTCGGGTGCATTTCAACACTGCGCCGTTCTGTACAGCCCCCGAAGTAAACATCCCAGGACGATGTGCTGAAAAAATTCAATTTCAAAGCTCCTGCAGCTTAAAGTTAAATAGCTGCCGTGTGTCGCGTGCTTACGAACATTCAAGCCAATTCCTACCATTACAAGGAAATTTCAAAGACCGCATTTAGAGTTAACCTGTCTACAGAAAGCGAATGTTTTAAGTACAAATTTGGGTTCGAGGAAGCTTTAACCCTTTTGATATTTAACAGAGTCTCTTATAAAAGTCCATTTCTGTAAAAATGATCCTTGTCGTATCTGATTAAAAATGCCTATTCTGCATTGGCCAATAACAATAATGTGAAATTCTCAGGAAAGTTTATTAAATTACATTATCACTCCAGAACTACATCAGAGGCATCAAATCTTTGAGCAGAGCGTTTTCGTAATCCAAAATTGGTGGTCAGGATTCCAGACTTTCTTTTCAGCACATTTGAGTCCCACGTGACACCCACATCTGTGGGGCAGACCCGTGGATGAGTTATACGAAGCGTTGATGTGGCAACGCAAGCCTTCACTGCAATCAAAATGCAACGTGATGAGAGAATCGAACACAGATGAGGCATTACAATATCTGGCGGGAAAAGCGTACATGCAGACTTTAGAAATGACATGTTGATATGAGGTTCGAATTCACCCTTCCCATGCAAATGGTCAATAAGTTAAATTATAGAAATCCTATTCTGATCACAGGCGTCCTCAGCTTCTGATCGTCCACAATAAATTGTATAATACTACAAGGTATGACACTCATATGAAGAATTTCAAGCTTACTCTGGTGACCGCTCTAATTCCCTAAGCCCCAGACAACTTTTACGATGCCTATTCAGCACGCCTTTTGCATTGAAGTAGATCTGAGCTAATGAAGTGGAAAGGTAATTGCTAGCATTACTGTCTCAACAATGGTTGTTGTTAGTAACCCCAATTTGTTTTTCTCTGACATTTGCAGAGTTATAACTTGCAACTCTAGAGAGTAGTTTTAACTTGGTACATTATAAATATTACAAAATGACTAAAAAGGTTAAGTTGTGTTTATCTTCACAAACGGCCACTTCTCAAAGGAACGATAAATTTCATATTGGTTTTCTTTATTTAATTTTCAATGCTTCTGCCCACTTCTTTTTTTCTTACCGGGAACGGGTTTATAACATTTTATCTAAGTTTTGAACTTGAAGTACCAAAACAGTGGTCGATTTTGATCGCCAGCTAAACTTACTTCGTTACGTTCATTGTGAGCCCATCCCTAAACTTACCACATTACAGGTACACTAAACATTTCACGTGTCATTAAAGTTTAACCTTTATTAGAGCTCAAACCGTAAAATAGATACAAAAGTACAGATGGTGATAACCAAACTGAAGATTTGGAAGGTCTAGACAATTTCGGTGGCACTGACTATATAAGTATTCTAGCTCTTTGTCAGCAATTAGTGGTTAATGCATTTTGAAAATTCGCCATTATATACAGTCAGAGATGTCTAACACAGTTTATGGTCGGATAATTACATTTAATTGGGTCTTGCTCGCATCGGGCAGTGCGGTCATCACAATTGTACCTGTGATTCCGGCGCCGCGCTCTCTTTGATCCTGGTACAAACCGCTCCGGCATCAATTTAGAAATGCATGACTTCCCTGTAAGCGTATTATTCACGGTATGCTCCGGACTAGGTGCTTCACTTCAGCCGTCCATAGCAAACACAAAAGTCAATAAATTTACACAAAACAGACGTTCAACAAACCATGAGGAATTGTTCTTTCTCTCAATGCCATTTACGGCGTCCTGCTTTACCGATCGAGTTCGCAAGACATTTGCGGTCAAACCACATAAATCTTCCCAAAAAGCCCGTCCGGAGCAATTGAAGTTGGTCCCGCGAAGGTCAAGGACGATACGGAATTATCCGATGTGTTACGGATCAACGGCAATAACCGATTTGTCTCGATTTCATAACTTTCCCCAGAGACCGTAGAGAGGGAGACGTTTCAGCTAGCGAAATCCTATTGGACGGCCACTGGCGGCCATTATTGTTCCATGGACCGTAGAGACGTCTAGCGGGTGTGTGTGGGAAAAAGGAATATGGCTGATACTCGTGATCAGTGGTCACAGAGACAAGATATTTTATCTGATCATGTAGTTCATATAGATTTCCCATAGTTAGTACCTCTGAGGGTAGTGCTGTGTCAAGTAACGTCTTTGCTTTCCCTGACAAATCGGCAGCAGCCGTTCATCCGTATTGCATCGGATAATTCCGTATCGTCCTTGACCTTCGCGAGACCAAGGAGTTGCTTCGGACGGGCTTTTTGGGAAGATTTTTGTGGTTTGACCGCGAATTTCTTGCGAACTCGGTAAAGCAGGACATCGTAAATGGTATTGGGAGAAAGAAAAATTCCTCGTGGTTTGTTGAACGTCTGTTTTGTGTAAATTTATTGAGTTTTGTCACGGTTTTTCTATGGACGGCTGAGGTGAAACACTCGTGGAATTTCTTGTCCGGAGTGTCATACCTTGTAGTATCATATAATTTATTGGTGACAATCAGAAGCTGAGGACGCCTGTGATTCTGATAGCCCTAAGAAAGACCCTGAAGTAACGACATATGCGCAAACATTGGACACTGTAGAGTGTAGACCGCAGCCGTTCAGTAAACCAAAGACGAACTGAACCAATGCCGTGAATTACGCCAAGAAATCTTTCATAATATAAGAAAAACTGTGAATTGTATACCGTAACTCAACTTTTCACCCTCACAGCATAATCATTTTTGTGGCAGCCATTTTGCTTGGCTACCCTAGTAAGGTTTCGAGCGCACATATACTCGCAAATCACTGGCATTTCACTCTGCGCATGGTTTTGCGAGGTCGTTATGATCTTGTGTTTTCGTGATGTTCTTGCGTCAATCGAACGTTGCCCAAGGCTACCTCCTATTGACTCTGAGACACACATGAATTTGCGGCAAAAAACCTCTCAATGGAACGGAAACAGTGAATTCTTTCCCATAATTGAACATTCCTCGTGAGGTCTCGCGATACACTCGCATGATTTTAAGTACGCTTGCATGATCTGACTTTTTCGCAAGCAGCTTGGTCTACGAAACGTTGACCCAGATAACGTGCCATGACAACATATTTTCTTACTTTGAACTACATAACATGCTACTCCAAGTGTTTTTACTGTCATTCAATTTCTCAGTGCGTTTGATGGCTACGCCTTTTAGCACAATTTGATTTGATTTATTATTTTGGCAAACTCGTCGTTCTTATAGTAAAAAGAAACATTGAGAAATATACGCTGGGTGCTACTGTGTTTAGTTCATTACACACATAGTTCGCTTTTTACATACACTCTATCCAACCTAACCCATACTCAAAACACAAGCGACTCCTTCAGGTGCGTACGAGTACTCACCGGTATCGTGGAGCACATTTTCCTCGATTCAGTATGAGGGAACTCAATACACAACACTCCGTGCCGGTTTCGCATTCTTTGTCACTCNCGCTCAGAGAGAAGGGTCAAATACTGTTAAAAATCGCTTTTGGCAAGAAAGGCGAAAAGAATATAAAGAAAGGGTGTCGAAAATAAGAATTTATGTAGTAAGTATTTTCGGATACTAGAACCACATGGGCAGTTTGCAACAAGGACTTTAATGACGGTCACGTTTTACGCTCGTGAGGTCTCGCGATACACTCGCATGATTTTAAGTAGGCTTGCATGATCTGACTTTTTCGCAAGCAGCTTGGTCTACGAAACGTTGACCCAGATAACGTGCCATGACAACATATTTTCTTACTTTGAACTACGTAACATGCTACTCCAAGTGTTTTTACTGTCATTCAATTTCTCAGTGCGTTTGATGGCTACGCCTTTTAGCACAATTTGATTTGATTTATTATTTTGGCAAACACGTCGTTCTTATAGTAAAAAGAAACATTGAGAAATATACGCTGGGTGCTACTGTGTTTAGTTCATTACACACATAGTTCGCTTTTTACATACACTCTATCCAACCTAACCCATACTCAAAACACAAGCGACTCCTTCAGGTGCGTACGAGTACTCACCGGTAACGTGGAGCACATTTTCCTCGATTCAGTATGAGGGAACTCAATACGCAACACTCCGTGCCGGTTTCGCATTCTTTGTCACTCTGGCATCGAGTTCCAAGACGAGCCTGAAACACCAGAGGGCAGCACCTATGGCTAGAATGCCTTAATTTTAGAAAGCTTATAAAATTAAGCTATGGAACATGTTCGGTTTTATGACCGAAAACGCATTTTTTTTGGGATCGTAACACAGGTCTCGCGTCTGTACTTGCCGTTATTTCATTCAACACAGCTATAAAACAACAAAATGAGTTGTTTTGTGATTTTATCAAAAATCATTGTTGTCTGTCTGGCATTCAATGTAATCAAGGCCGGTCGGGTGACTTCAAATTTAAAAACCTCTGTCAGTTATTCAGTCAGGTGCTTAACTTTGCCAATAGGACGTTCGGCTGAAACCGCGGGAGTTTCTTCTTCGATTCCGCGCTGACTGAGGCCCAGCTTAGAAAATCACTTTCGTTGTCGATAATGTCCCCGGCCCTTACACAAATGTAACTGCACGTCATTCGTCAACGCAATTGATTTTGTGATTTTTCAGTATAATACATTTTTGTATTCAGCCTTTAAATTTCCTTGAGGCAGCCCAAACCGTACAATGTATGCTAAAATGCAACTTTGCGCTTTTTGGGAGGAATCGTTTTCTTCAGGAGTCAGATTTTATGCTAATGTAACGATTCCTTGCCAGGTGTGACTCAAATTTGCGTTGTCTTATGCGTAATGACTGAGTATCATGTCAGGATGGCATAGTGCATCGTGAATGATAACTACAAAACTATTAAAAGTGAAAACTGCATTATATTTGGATGTCAACGCGGAAAGAGATTTTCTGGTGTTTGCCACTTGGGCGTGGAAGGCAGAACCTGGAAACAGTTCCCCTCTCATCAAAAGAAGACAGGACCGCAGCGGCCTGCGGGCTGGTCCTCCCTTCGGAGACATTCTAGACCCAGTTCCACTGCACTTACATTAACCAGCACACAAGCTGCCAACACACACAACGCTATGACTCCTTTCATCATGTCGATTCGTTAATTAACAACAGTCAACTTGTTGGCTCAGAACCTTTATCCTTAAGAAGCCTTATGTGAAGTAACATGACCCAGAGCCTTTATCCGTAAGTTGTCTCATGTGGAGCTAACATGTGCGAGATACCAGACGTACAGTAGATATACTGGAACTGATAGGTTGCTGCTACGGTCAAATTTGCGCTCGCTGCCACGGTCAAATTTGCGCTCCCAAAATATTATAATTTAGATGTAGGCCAAGCTTGGGGGAATTCTGTAGGTAGGCATTGTATGTAGGCTCTGTAAATGTGGTTTGTTTGTGTTTGCGAACATCTGGAAAATGAAAAAAGACTCCTTGCTCGGCTGTAGCTGCACTCGTCTTCAAGATGGCACCCCCCCCCGGTTGCAATTATGCATTGCTGGGTAGCGACTGAGAAATTGACTGTGGTTTCTGGTAGCCCTCTCACAAACTGGTTGGTTGACAGTATTTTTCGGAATCGGTAGGAAATTTGCTTTCAGAGTCTAATGTTGGCTTTAGTCGTGCATCGGCAGGGAAGTTGTGGTTTTGGGGTGAAAAGTGCCGATATATGTTTTTACCCCTTTTCGGTAGGAGTGAAAGGGTCAAAAATACAAGACACATTAAGATTATTCTGTGCTAATCTGTACGGAGTTTTATGTGAAATGACAGGAAACATGTCATTCTTTGCATCCAGTTTTAGACAGAGGGAAGAAAGTCACAAATCCAGTGGTGTGTGTTGTGCTTAGCAAAACCCAGTGAGAACTGTTCTGTGCCCCTAAATGTCGCACAAACCGTGTTCGAGGCATTAATAACTACAAACCCCGGTTAGAAAGACAAGTAGGCAAAGCAGTAAGATCATTAACTGAACGAAGGAACAGTGATGGGTTTCATTAGGAACTCGGCCCTTTCATAACACCTCGTGTTTCGTCAATAGATTAGTATAAGACCCGCTGTAGTTAAGAACCCTGTTAATCAGGAAAGCTGATCTAATGTCATTTTGTGTGGAACAGATCCATTACAGCATTAGCGATGACTTCACTGCTACAAAACAGTGGCTAAAACGAATTGACATATCATAGACTAAAATAGGTGATTTTTTGAATTGCACGGCCTTTGAAAAAATTGAATTCACTGCTATTCAGTTACGATGAAATCTGGAAGTATCAGACTTTGACATTGGTTGAGGAATTATTGGGATGACGTCATTTTTGACTCTCTGTCCCTTGCTCCAGAGAGTTCACTCGAGCTTCCCTCATCGGGAGCCAGTTTGAGGAATTTACGCGAAATCACGAACAAGAATGAGTTCACTCGAGCTTCCCTCATCGGGGGCCAGTTTGAGGAATTTACGCGAAATCACGAACAAGAATCTCGCTCTCGCAGGCGGTGACCAAAGAATGGACACACACACAAAATTGCCGTAAATAAACGTAAGCCGAGGTCTTCGTCAGTCTACGTCTCATCAATGCTTCGTTAGCATTTTATTTCTTTCACAGCACAAAATTCAGGGTTTTGGAACATTACCAGTTTTCCCAAAATTAACCAATCGCTGGGCTTGCCAAGGGATATTATTCTCGCATCCAACTTGTATAAGAATAACACTGTCTTTCGAACATCTCAAAAGTGAGACGAATTGGTCATATTTTGAACATACTAAGCTACGATCTGATTTTGTGCGTAACCCAACATTTAAAATGGTCTTATTTCTTTCATTTTCTGTAATTTATTTCTGAGACAAATATTTATTCAACTGCTGCTGACGTGTGTTCCTTTATGGACAATCTTTAGGAGGTACGAAAACAAAAGAAAAGTTGCAATGTAAATCAAAACGTGCTATAACAAAAATGAAACATTTGTTTTCTCAAGTGTTTCAAATATAAGTGCATCTGCCTGGTGGTGCTGTTCTTGGCAAAAGCGCCTGATCTTGTGTATTTTCACCAGATCTGGTTTGACGTTGCTTTTGGTGGGTTATAACGCACGTGCGATTGCAACTAGTAGGAATAACAAGTACAGCAGACCAGTTCAAAATTGGTTTTAATGATTTCGTATTTGTCAATTGAACTGGGTTTAGTTAACGAATAATTCTCGAAAGGAAATAAAATGAGCGTTTGATCATATTAAACCATTTTATTGTCTCCAGTAAAACCAGGCAAAATGCGGACAGTTTTCTACTGAGAAATACATTCATTTGCAATATTCGTCACAGACTACACTGTATGAGTCTGAGAATGTTTAAGAAAAAGATAAGATTAATTTTATAACAGTAAGTGACCTAAATCTAAACGTGTTTTTGGCAGAATGTATAGGTTTAATGCCAATTTTGAGTTAAAACTCAAATGATATTGCATGCTGTGTGATAGCCCAAAATGCAAGGATTATCCCCTTTTGGTAACTGGCCAACAAAAAACGACAGTTTGATTGGTTATAATACGATGAATGTTTTCAGTCATCCAGTTGAGTAATAAGGTAGAAAAATTAATAAATCTATTACTGGACTTATAGTTACAGAGAGATGGATACGTGACTCGTCAAGTGATCGGCCGCACAGTTTTCGCGGGATCCTCTTCAGCGCCCTATCCCACGTCCTAGGCAAGAGACACGTCAGTGGCCTGATGAAGTCCTCGAGAGGAGGACGTAACGTAGCCATCTCTATGTAACCGTAAGTCCAGGAATAGATTTATTGATTGGTTATCATACGATAATCTTCTAAGAAACTGGTAATGCTTCAGTAAACTTTGATACAGGCTGAAATGCGTGAAAATAGCTAACTGCTAACGAATGGATGTTCAATATTGCAGAAAAAGGCAGTACCGAATATTGTTAACTTCTTACTTCTGAAAGCCAAATTATGCAAACGATACATTCCCGAAAGATTTTTTAAATGCTATCTCGGAGTTCTGTTCAACGCAATCTTCTACTGTATTAGTGTGCATTAATGTAAGGCCTTTTTACTCCGTTCACGGCCGTTTTTCGAAATTGATTTTTACATCAGCATTTAGGTAGAATGCGTTTCTTGCAAGAAATGCGCGGCGCTGTATTCGCCAACACCTCCAGTGTATTTGAAATTTCAGCACTTCGTTTTCTTTAAAGTTGTTACTGCAATGTCAAACGACTTTCCCCAATACGTTGTCCGTGAACAACACTTGAGTTAATGATTGAAAACCCAACCTTTTATTTCTATATACAGTACATACAGGGTTTTGGAAATGCTACTAAAAATAAGCAACAGTTTTATTAACCAATCTGTTGGTGCAAGAAAATACTTGCATAAACCAGATTTTGAGAAAATCAGCCAATCAAGTGAGACTTTTAACGCATTCATGTATTTTTACTAAATAATTTGAGCCCTTATACTTTTATTGCATCGTCTCCGTTTGTGACGTTGAAGATGTGCCATCGTTCATACCAATTGCTCGTTTTTATGTTGATCGGAGTGACAGCGCAGGCGCTCACCGTTATTGGCACTGATACCCAGCAAAATGTAACCATTTCGTATAATGTTTTAGCAGCAACATGTTACAACATTGTTACATTTTACGTTGCCAGGCATCTCCTAAAATTTAACAAATTGTTACTTTTAACGTATTTGTGACATTTCACGTAGAATGCGCATGCGATAAATGTAGCGTTGTTACATTTTACGAAACCAACGTCATGTCACAAAGTAAAGGACAAAAATCACGAACAAGTGGTATCTGACCAGGCCGGGGGTAGTCGAGCGCTTTTGGACGAGGGGTGCTGCCCGAAAATTTCGATACCTACCCATTTACAGAGTGGGCTCGGACAAAAAGTGACTCATTTAGAAAGTAATTTTCTGCAAACCACAACAAAAAATATATTTGTGTTGCCTGTAATACCGGGGGCTGGGATTTTTGGGAATGTCTATCTTTTACTATAAGATTCAGTGGGTATGTTCAGAGCTATGAATTGCAGACTCTAAATTTTGGTACTTCCTGTCTTCTAGTGGAATATTGTCTCATTTTCTACTTTTTTCGGAATTCGTGCTTCTGTGACTGAGGCAGACCTTTTTCCAGTTCTCCAAAAAGGGGGCTCGTTCGAGCACATAAGTATGACAAATCCAATACAACAAGTTATCATTTTTTATTCATTAACCCAAAATGATTCAAACTTTTAACATAATAAGTAACTTAAAATGCACAATACTTTACAACATTTAGCATTACAAACACTATTCAACAGCAACAGTTTCCATGATATGAAAGTGGACATACATGTAACTATTACCATGGTGACGGAATAGTGTTTCCTTACACCAGAATTTGACAAGCATCATTTAAAAAAATATGAAGTTGCAAAGAACAAGAATTAGAGGCTTGAAGCTTCACAATCCAACATAGCTTATTTCTCAAATTAAGATTATTCATATTGTTGACTTGATAACCTGAATTAAGAAGCAATAAGTTACAAAACATGACTTGAAAGCAATTGAGACTTAAAATTTAGAAAAATATGAATCATTTTGTGACACCGAATCAAGTCTTGAACAGCAGTTGACAGTCAAACAAAAAACCATTTCAAAATTATTTCAACTATTTTTTTAGCTTAGTGTAAGATAACCTGAATGGGAAATTTACAGTAAAATAATTCGAATATATATTATATTTTCGCACAAAAAACACGAAAATTGAACAAAGTTTCTTTTTTGTAGCAACGTTTGTCAAAATGTATCAACGTTAAATCTTCACAAATTACAAAGTAGCCGATTGAACATGCCTTTCAGTTCAGCAAAAGTCGCCATGTTGTCGGTGCCGCTGAGTCAGACATGAGACGAAGTCCAACGGGAATTGTGAGCACATTTATCACTTAATGAGTAACAACTGCGAGGCTGAAATTTGGTGAACACTGTTAAATCGTGCAGAATAGTAAGTAAAGATATGTCCAACTAAATTTCACCGTAATTTGTTGGCGAAAACAATTTGCACAAAGTTTTAAACTCGTAACTTATCCCGCTGTCCTCCAATATGGCCGACGCGATCCAAACAAAGTGACCCAAATTTCGCCACAAAGCTTGCAATAACTTTAAACTGCTTGCCCCGATTTTGATACTTTTTCGATTTTTACTGAGTAGAATGTACTACCTTTCCGATGATAGCAAAGTACTTTTTCAAAACGAGAAAAAAAATAAAACAGAAAACAAATCGGTTCGACCCATATTGGTTCCTAGGTTTGACCGGCCTACGTAAGGAACTTAAAACCAATGCTATTTTAACATACTAAGTACGCGTAACATTCCAAAAAAATTCAACGACCACTTACTACAAACTATAAATACACTACATATGCAAACGAATCACGAGATATTACTAATAAAACAAAAAAATGAAAACTTTTCGAGCAACCCATAGCACATTCAGTTACAAGGAAAAAATGGCGGCGTTCAGGACAAGTTCCTGAACTGATGAGCCGGAAATGTGGGTACGGAAATAACCGATGACAGCCGGTAATTATACGCTCACAGAGAAGTGTCATATACTGTTAAAAATCGCTTTTGGCAAGAAAGGCGAAAAGAATATAAAAAAGGGTGTCGAAAATAAGATTTTATGTAGTAAGTATTTTCGGATACTGGAACCACATGGGCAGTTTGAGAGAAGGACTTTAAGGCCTGAATTTTTCATCACGTGACAGCAGAAATGTTGATAATTTGAACTTCTGAGGAGTTTCGATGTACATTCTAAACATAAAAACACACTTTTAAAATCTACCGAGTGACCCTCAATCTACCAATTAACCCAACAATTTTGAGACACCAAATTAATGTGGCACCACAGAATTATCAGTACAAATACTTATCTTCACAAAATTGGAAATTTTAAAAAATGATGACTGCTGTTTCTGTGAGAATGAGTCAGAGGATATTTTCCCTCTGTACTGGTTTTACAGTGTTGATGACGTTTACGGAATGGATTTTTCAAAAGCAGATCAGTCATTTGAGGTAACGCCCAAAGGTATATTTTTGAGCAATCTGGTGGGACTGAAATACGTATTTAATACTTTGTTTTAAAAAAAACTACACATATATAAAAGAAGGCGGAAAATCCACCAAATTTAGAAGTTGCCAAAAGGAAATCATCGAGTATCATGGTGTAGAGAAATCAATATTGCAATCACATGGAATTTTATGGCATATTTATTTCTCTGATGTGTTTTGCTGTTTCCCATTGCGCGTGTGCGCGTTAATGGCGTGCTTCGGAGGAGCGGTGAGCTGTACTTCGTCATTAGATTTTTACAAACTAAGGTAGTAAGAAGACAGTACCTGTCGGTATCATAAACTTTGATCTCGCTCTTTTTTGTGGCGTACGTCAATTACTGTGTTAACGATGACTTCAAAGCAATAAAATACTGGTTGAAATAAATCCTGGACTAAAAGGGGTGATTTTCCTATCAAATTGACTTCCGAAATTGAATTCTCTGTGAAAATGTTGTCGTGGTCGATTTCCAGAAGAAATACGATAAATACCTTTTGTGCTTACCAAGGGAAGTGTGTTTACTGTAATGCCGGATGCACAATTCGTTTATGACTTGTGAGTGTCAACAAAAGAATGCTTGTTACTTGATCCTGGAAACACCTTTCGTCTGGAATTGAAACTGCACGGTGTACAATTTTGACTATATCAAAAAACTATCCATAATAAAATTACAACGGAAAGCACATAGATACTTATCTGTAAATTCGACCTGGCACATTTGACACTGAGAATTCCATTTAAACAATACGAGAAAGAAGCCGTTAAATGTGTGAACCGTTTTCCTTCGTGTGGCAAATACCATGCAAACTCATGAAATGTGACGTCGCTTTCGTAAAATGTAACAATGGAACATTTCTCTCATGTTCACTCGACGTAAGTTGTAATAATTACATGAAATGTAACAACTTGTTATATTTTAGGAGAGGCCTAGCGACGTAAAATGTGACTATCGCGTAAAATGTAATTGATTACACTTTACAAAACTGTTACATTATACGGCTTATCACGGCACATCATTCTAATACCACTAGAGAACAGTAAAAAATGGCCACTAGGTGGCCGAATCCGTTCAAAAACGTGAAAGTGGCGCCATTTTGCTAATACTAAAGACACCTAATAGCCAAATTTCTCAAAGTCCGTTTAGGAACACCGATGATACAGAGGCAAACGTAAAAAACTAAAGTTGCTAAAATATGAATATGTATCTGCATAAAAATTGAAAAAAAACATTTAAAAGGATACTAACACCTGTTGAGGTGATTTCAATGCTCATTATCTCCCCTAATAATGCACCAGTGGCATCTCACTTAAGTGATAATTAAAAGCAACAATTCACTAAAAACACTCATTCTGTCAAAGAATAGGTATTACAGTTCTTGATGGGCGGTCTTCCCCTGCAGTTACTGTGTCACTCGCCTAAAGCATAGGCAATGGTTGTCCATTTAGCAGACTTTGAAAGGAGTTTTCGCATTTTAATCCAAACTTCTGAGGGTTGACAAGTGTTACAAAGCCTCATTTTGCTTCAGAGAGATGGATGGGAATGTTATCATTTATATCTGTTCATACGTCAAAACCGGTTTTAGTATCGCTTTAAGAGGCAAGCAGATTTGTTGACAATGTTTAGAAGATGCATTATACATGTAAGATAAATACTCACAGAATTTTACTATACATTTTCAGAAACAATCTTAGAATTGAGATGAATTTGCCAAATATGTCTGTCTTGTCACAATTATTTCTCCCTGACCCGCAGCCATACCGGGTCAATCGCATAATTCCTAACATACATATGTATGTACGCTGTTCATACAATGTTTGTTCGTCCTTCCTAAACCGGTCTTCTAAAGGTCATTGAGTTTCCAGCTTCCAAAGATCGACGTACAAGATTCAAACTCTTAAGAGACTGAGTACCATCCAAAGTATCTTTGTTGCTGGTATCATCGCGTTTCGGTAATTCGTGCGGCTGTGTTGGTTCGGAAAATTTCCTGGAGCCGACTTTACCAAACAAACTCGCTGACGACGCCAAAAAGTTATCAAATATCAGTGACGATTGCTGAAAGTCCAAAGTTGATTTGCTACAAAAGTCCAAGCGAAGGGCATCTTCAAGAGCCTTCTTTCGTATGTAAATGATAACGAGAGTCACCAATATAATGATAATCGAAACACCTCCAGCGATACCACCTGCGATGGCGAATCTCATATCGATAACGACACTCGTTGGCTTCTCTCTTGGACCTTGCCCACTTTGAGGCATTTTTTCTGTAAATTATTAACATATTATTAATACACATAAATCTTGGTAATAAATTAAATCTTTACAAAGCGTAAAGCTGCAAGCAGCACACAAAGTATTTTTTTATCCATTTAATTGCAGCCATTAACATGTCTCAGACATCAGGAGGGCGCAATCAGGTGTGCCTTAACCTTTTGGGTACAAGCTAGATTTGATTGTGACCTTTTTCACTTTTAGCTGTAGGCTGCATTCACCTTTTGTGCTAGTTGTCCCTGGTTTCTGCGGGATTTAAACAGTAATAGCTAAATTTCAACTACTAGATGGGTCAGTCTTGAGAAACTTAGTGAAAGTTATATGGCTCTCCTTGCGAGGTGCTGGTACTGGTTTCTGTCTTCTGACGGTGGTGCTGGGGTTACATAACCGTGCCTGGGCGTAGACAATGTAGTTAAGACAGTGCAGATCAGTGGTCGGCAAACGTTTTGATTTTAGATCCGCTTATGAACATTTTGTCTGCCGACGACCCCCTGTTATCACTTTAAAAGAGTAAGAGCAATAATTTCTACATAACACACAACTTTTATTCATTCATACGTTTATGGGAAAGATGCCGCTGAAGGTCACCACAGCACATGACATTTGGTCGATGGTTATTAGTTTCAGGGTCGAGTCACCACCTCCTCTACGTTTAATATGTGACTAAACCCTACTTTTACCATATAGGAACTTGGGAAACGCAAAGTGGCTGGAAGCTTGGGATATTTGCTCGTAGCATTCACATTAATTTCGGCTGCAAGACTGTTGACAGGAAGCAATGACTTCACCTCCAAGTCAACTCACTAGCATATCAACAAGTTCATCTTGTAGATCCAGTTCAACGTTTGTGATATTCATTTCTGTTATTCAACCATCTCCTGAATGTTACCGACCCACAATCGATTCCCGTTGCTGACCACTGTTGTAGATGGACTAGAGCAACAATAGCGCGCGGTCTTACAAGCACTTACCATGTACTGTGAGGCGCTTTGATTGTGTTCCCGTAGTTTCCGCTCTGTTTGTTGCCTCACACAGGAACCCAGTGTTGTTGTGACTTTCGTTTAAGGTCAATATGAGGTCGAGATAAGCCAGTCTGGTTCCGTCCTTTTTCTTTTCGTTGCCGTAACGCAAGCCATCTGGCGTTGGGAAAATGGTGAATTTAGCGAGCTCGTCTCTCCATATGAGCCACCTGACAAGAGCTTCTGGTTTTCCAAGGTTCACAACGCATGTCAATGAGTAAGGATGTCCGAGAGTGAAAACAGTTTGTGACGACTGTCCTTTTATTACAGGTACCGATGGAGGAACTGAAAAGGGACATACATACAAAACGCGTTCATAATGCTTTCTCATGCGTGATCAGTAGCAAGTCAGTGCAACTCAAATCTAAATGTACAGTGTCAGGTCTACTGTGGGAGAAGAAAGTCACGTTCAAAATCATGTTTTGTAACACCGATATATCTATATTAAAGTGTTTTAAATCAAGTAGTAATTCCCATCACCAGAAATCGGCAGACATGATTTCAGCCCAATGACACCGTTCATTCCAGATATCACTTACTGTAAACTCTCAGGGTGGTCTCTTCTACCTGGCTAATTGTAGAATGTTTGTTGGCCATATCAGAGTACCTGCTTGCAGCCTTCACAAGACACCTGTACACAGCTTCGTCTGAGAGTTGAAGATCAGATAAAGTAATGGACAAATCAAGTGACGTCTGCTCGTGGAAGAACTCCGTCGAGGCCCTGCCGCTGAACTCTCTAGAAAACATTCCGTTCTTGAGTCCGATTACGGGATATTGGAACACTGGATACGGTGGCGAACCTTTGGCTTGCTTCTCCCAAGTGAATCCTTTTAAGTCCATGGAGAAAGGAATGTGATAGCTGCAGTGCAGTATGGCGTTTCCGCGTATCGTGCCGACAGTCTTACTTGGCACATACACATTAAACAGTTTACTAGTTTCCGCGCCAGCTTCAAAAGACAACAATAATGTCGTGAACGTTTAGATAGGACAGGCACTGCATGGTGACATTTTACAAAGCTACCAAAGCTGCAAGCAACAGCGAATGAACAACACTCCCCCCTCTCTCTTTGTAAATTGCATGAGGCAGTCACTAAGAATTTGTCGTTTTAAATAGCATGTCTTCATTGTTTTAATTCAAGCGCCAGGAAACCTTCGTTCCATCGAAGGAGATAAATGTTGATTTTTACCGCGTGCCGCAATGAAATTGGTCTCAACTTGTTCCTGATTTCTGAATTTTCCAAGAACTTACAGTTCGTCGAATCCAGATGCTCGGTGTAAAATAAACAGATGTGCCATGACAAGTCATGTTGCAGAACCTGGTCTCAAGCAACTTTAACGGACTACCAGATCCTTGCAAGTCCAGAACACACAATTATTGTAACTGTCAAACAATACGAGAGCAATTTCATAAGAAGAAGTGGTCTAAATACACTTTTTGCTGCAAAAGAAGGGATTCTGACCGCTTTAATGCAATACGTAAACATTGTTGATTCTTCATGTGTCCGAGCCAGACGTCGTCTCTGACGACGTAAAAGGACACCGGACTTACGGTACGAAAATCCATTCAATTAAATGAGCTACCAGCTGAAAATCTCGAATAACTAGATAACGGTAAGTTGAAGAGAAAAACAAAGGGTACATTTCAATAGCTTTTGAAATGATCTATTCACATAAAAATAAAAAATGCCTGCAGAGGCAGCGGATCAACGGCTTCGCGTACAAACTAATAAAAAGGCAACCACAACATTTGGTGCCCAATTGCAACCAAAAACAATAGCTTTGAGTTTTCATGAGACATGTGGATAAAATCCTCGTATATCTAATAAGAATTCGACCTGTAGCGCGAGAACAAAGAAAGTAAGAAAGAAAGAAAGACAGAAAGAAGGAAAGAAAAAAAAAGAAAGAAAGGCAGAAAGAAAGAAACAAAACATTTTAATACAAACAAACATATCAAATGAAAGTGCTCTAGCGAACGCCACAAGGTGAAATCGAATACAAATTTAAAGGCGAGGTTGACGATGAAACCAAGAACATAAACAACCATGAACACGACGCTTATTACAGCAACGTATTAGATACCCCGTGATGAGATATATTTATATACGGAATTTGAAAAGGTTCTGTCAAAGGATCGCAGACCTAGAGCTCAGCAAATATAATTCGAGAAATGGCCTCCACAGCATTGTCTTGAGTTCGCTTTCGCTCAGGAACAATAGTTCTCGGGCTACTGACTAAATAAACACTACGTAAATTTCGAGTAGATCAGACGAAAAATGCAATCTCTAGCACAAATGTGATAGCCTAACATAGTGCAGCTATAAATAACTGAGCCAAGAAAAGAACACTCATCTAAGCAGTATATCACGAGCGAGGACGGTAAGTCGTACATGTAGTAAGAAACGAGTTTACTTCGCTGATAGCACTTGAAAAGATCTACCCACATACCGATTTTCCGACAGATCCGTCAAGGAACACTGAAGATACGGCACAAAAAATCAATTAACTGGAGACCAGAAAATCTCGAATAACTTGAGAACGGCGAGACCTAGAGAAAACAAATGGCACACGCTAGGCCATGTTAAGCGGGGCCCAGGGCACAAATAAGTAGCCGGGTCCGTAACCTCTATAACAAACTTATTTTTTTCTGCTGTTATACTGCAACGTTAATACGCACGTTTACAAGTCTTCTTGGCTGCAGTCATGCAATAAACACCTAAAGTGTAATTATACCTTGTGCCAAGGCATACTCCATGCGCGAATACAATAATGCTACAAGCTCCTTCATGGACAATCACGAAAACAGGTGGTTTTTATTCGTTTGAGTATCGAAAAAGGACCTCGCATCTTCGTCGTTGGATGCCATACTTGAGATAAGTACTCAATGGCTATTCTTAGATTAGGGAAAATGCAATTCCAATTCCCGTCTGCTCGCGATGTGACACATAGCATCCAATTGTGTGGACAATTCACCTGTTATTCCTTGGCGTAATGCATGTACTGAACGAGCTCCTTCCTGAGACTTTCGTCAAATTCTGTCGGCTACACCCTTTTGTGTAGAGTTTGTGACCCTAAGTAAGTAGGCAAAGCGTTCATTCAGCTCGCAGCATGGCTTTTTTCGTCGACAATTCTCCGCAGTGGGACGATCGATGATGATATTGAAAACTGAGGTATGAAATCTATCTCGTGCAAACTGTAAGATGCCACTCGACTCTCCTTGTATTCGACAATACCTCCATCTACGAGAGATTTGGCCTTATTCCCAACCGTATTGCCGCACCATTTGGCAGAAGTGCGTCTGTGCGAAACTGTGCTTATATGCTGAACTTAGGAACATGAGCCAATATCCGAACCACTTGGGCAACAAAACACGGCGAAAAAACATGGTTTCGGATATAGGCCCATGGGCCAAAAAGCGCAGCAGTACGGTAATACAAAACCTTTAAAGATACAGAGGCAAACGTAAAAATTGCAGCGGGAGTCAAAACGGATACACTATATGCAAATTAACGTATGGGCAGGGAAATTACCTGGGCTTACCTGTACATGGGAGCCACTTGGGCAAAAGCACGAGAAAAGGCATTATTTCGAATATAGACCCATGAGCCTAAAGGCGTGACAATGCGGTGCACGTCGGGATTGTTTGTCATGTCATCGAACATTCTTTGCACTAGTTGCGACGATGCACTACCTAAATATAACAACTTGCTGTTTGTGGAAATCGATTTAGGATTGTGTCCCAGATAACACTCAACAATGCACTGAATTTCAAACTTCTTCTCCTCATGCCATGCTATTCTCGTTAACATATCGCCTAGTGGCCCAGCGTGATTCGGACATTCAAGCTTTTTGGGTTGCAAGATAATTCTGAGACTATGCAACCCATCTGTGAGTTGACACCGAGTTGCAACAAATTGACCGACAGCGTGAGTGCATCAGATTTTAAAAGAGAGCAAAGCTTCGGACATATTCAGGAAAAGGAAAATAGTTATGATAAGTGCTTGAAAACCAGTATACATAAATTTCCCAGATAAGTTGCTGGCGTTGGTGCAACTTTGACGTACGCCAGCTAGTCATTGAGTGACAAATCCAGCTCAGTAAGTGTCGTCGTTATCACATCAGCAAGATCTTCAGCACTGTGGTCATGTATTGGAATAATAATTGGCCTTTTAAGACTTACTAGACAGTGAAAGAAAGTCAGTTGACCCACGTGTGTTACTGAGTAATATTAAGCTTTGTGCAGCTTATCCAGTATGAGATTACAAACTTTACTGCTCATCAAAGTAATCAGCTCGTTACTTATTTTGCCCATTCTTTATTCCTGTGACGATGAGATCGGACAAAATCTTCCAGAAGCACAATGATTCCAAGGAAGTTTCCATTGTGAGCGGATCCGAGAGTTTAGCATTCAATTGGAAATGGCACTCCGCGTCTAGTCAAGCATTTTGTTACTGACAAAACCCCTCGCCTTTTACTGGTCACGTTCGTAGGTTGTCGAGGTGTTGATTTGAATCGGAAATTGTGGCTTCAGCTAGTAGAGTAGCCAGCTGTTACATTGTACATGTGGGTAGTTTCTTCATGCGACTTTTAATTAGCACGAATAATTACAACTGTGAGCAAGTTTCCTGTCATCACACCCACGTGTGAAAATTTTGGAAATGAAAATGCATAGGTAGCAAAATATCGTGCCAGTGCACTCACAACATGCTGGATTAGACTGGCGCGACTGATGGTTCTTCCGTTATTCAATGCTTTTTCGAAGAATTCTCAGCAAACAGCTTCTGTTCCGTCCTGTTGATTTGCTATGATCAGCATCTTAATGTGGTTAGACTGAACTAATTCCTGGTAAAGGTTGCTCTTGACAGAAGTTTACGCATCCCAACTGGTTAAGCATACGAAACCCAGTATCTGAGTTGCACTCGGAGTATTTTGGGCTGTAGATTGGGATACCACGCGTTTGGTATTTCGTGTTTCAGATTCTTCGGCCAGTTGCTCTACATCTGGAATACTGATTTGCTTTGTCATATTGTTCTCTGATGGTGGATTTTCTTGAGCACTCAGTGTGCTTGATGTGTCACTGGGTTTCGGGTATTGGGAAGAGACATTTTACTTATCCCATTCTGCAGCTTAGTTCATGTGGCTTCTTGACACGTTTCCGACTACCCAGCCATTTGCCATTGTTTCTGGTTACAGCTGAGTTGTTGCCCATTTTCTTTTCATCTCTTTTAGACCTATAAGCTATAAGTGCTAAGTACTTCAGATATACTGCTTAAATAACGACAGTTTTGAACAGTCTGTCCTAACGCACAATTGCGTTACAAGTTGCACTCTAGTTGCTATACCGACCACGAGATTGTTGCCTGTTTGCATCTTCTGTAACTTTACAATTAATAAGATCTTTGAGGTTTTAACTTTTTAACTTAGTTTCAACATGTTTAGGCTTTAACTTTTTCGTTATGGTGCAGGTCCCCTAAGGACGCGGGGCCCCCTGGAGGCGCGGTGGATAACATGGGACTGGTCTCATTTGCGTTAACTCTTGTAAAGACCTATGTACAGAAAATCCCACCAGAAACAGCTCAACTATGGCTCCACGGCAAACCAAAAACCGGAAATTTGGCCTCCACAGCGTCATCTTGCGTTTGATCACAAGAGGGCTTGAATCATTCACAAGACACATGCTGTGTGTAAATTTCACACCAATCCAATAGGAATTGCTATCTGTATCGTGCGAACAAGGAAACAAACAAAAATTATAACAAAGCAATAGACTTGGAAAAATTTCATTTCACCAGGTAATGATAATCATGATAATGATATAAACCTACTCATAAACTTCTGTACCACCGTTGGCTTCATACAAATCTCTGGTCTCTTTTGAAGGCAAGTCGAGATACGGAATGTCGAGTTGGTACTGTTCACGAAGATTTCTTGCTGTATCAAATTCTTAGTGACGTTCACACACTGGTAGAATGGTGACCACGTCTTCCCTTTGTCTAAAGTTTCTTCCACTTTCATGCAGTAGTCGTTTGATTGATCGTTTTCAATTTGGTACCGAATCATTCTGTCTCGTGAGTAATGCAAAGGTTCAACGGGATCCAGCAACTCCAAGTCTGTAAATCGCAGGTTCTCTTCAGGGTTTGTCAAGTTTTACATGTTAATTGTTACCGTCTACACATGTACTGTACCATGTAGCGTAAGGCAACAGTAGTTGTGTTTCTGCAAAATAGCCCATTGTACTCGAGGGGCAGTGTGGCCTAGTGGGATAAGTTTCCACTTCTTTTGCTGAAGGTCATGGGTTCGATTCCCACTGGGGCACACTGCTGGACCCTTGAGTCAGGTCACTAGCTCTTCAACCCGGTTATCACTACAGTATATATTGATATAGCATTAAAATGGTTTCAGAGCAACAAACCCACCTAAGAGGCCTGCGCCTATCTTGGACAACGTGTTCCAGAACGCCTGAAATTATATTTCTTCAGGCAGTGCATTTAAACAACCATGAAACAATTTCTCCAAAATAAACTCACTGAAAAATGTCTGTAAACTTTGGTAGCCATTTATTTTTCGTTCAAATAGGCTATATACTAGAATTCCGTCATAAAAAACAACTTTCGATATACTGTAGACAAATATGAATGAGTGTGCATCCGTCTTAATTGATACAGGTACCCTTTTTCCTATTTTGTATATTGGTATTTATCTATTATAATTCTGCAAAAATATGAAGGTCACCGAATAATTTTTTCCGCAGCGTTTGCCTTGACAAATACAAACCTGTGAAATTTATATGGCTAACCGAAAAGCCACCTCTAATGAACTTCATGCCAGTCCATGTTCACCGAATTTCTTAAATCGTCGTAAGAAATTTTTGTCTGAATTTTGGGTATGTCAATGTTATGCGTTTTAGCTTCCATATAGATAATTACACCGTTTTTTTTGTTTAAACTATATTTTTATGTCAATCTTGTTTTATATAAAATAAGTTAAAATGAGCGGCTCATCTACTTTGTCATCAAACTGCAGCATATCACTCAAACAGCGCCTCATAATACAGAGCAATTTGATCTTCTCAAAAGCACGCCAATTTCAAAATCACGATGAACTCGCTATAGTACACTTCACTAGATGGCGCTTACCTTAGGTTGCTGGGATTGTAAAATAATTATAGTTGATATAAGCAAGACAACAAGCGTCCGCTTAAATCACTTGTAAATGCCGTTTCATGTAACTCACACCTAGCGTATGACCTGATTAGAATTAAGCAAGTCCCTCTTTCAGATAAGTTTCGTTAAACAAACGACTCGTTTTTGCTTTCTCCAGCACCACAGATAGCGTTTGATAGGTTATCACGGACGTATCCAAAACGACAGTGTATGTACCAAGGACATGGTGGATATGGAGAAAGAAATAAATAAACATATTGAAACGGACATTAACAGTATCAGAACATGGCACATTGGCCATCCATGACCATCAAATGTGCAAAGAAATAAAATGGCGAAACTTTTTACGAGTACATCGATATTTCCATTACATAGGCCTACGAGATTAAGTATTCAGACAGAACACACCGGAAAATTTTCCGTCATGACGGCTGGGTAGAAGCAGATTTCCTCGTCAGAGTAGTCATCCTTGGTGACCGCGAATGAAGAAGCCATTAACAGGAAAGTAATGTGGATGAGTAATTCTGTAATTGGATCATTGCTGTCAGAACAATTCTTGCTTGTCATTTCTGCTCTTAACAGCGAGCCGCCATGAAGGGAAAACGGAACTTTTGTCTGAAAACTTCTGAATCATTTTTTGTACTGTACATGTATACCACGTCAGTCGTTTCCCTAACTTCATTCAAGCACAGTCAGTGAGTATATATATCCAATAAATCATTCCACACCAAAGTTTTGTACATCATCTCCGGTCACAAACGGATGCGAAATGTCATGTCGTTTTCTCTACTGAATTAACACATGAAGGTAAATAAACAAAAAAGGAAGGCCGTCAATTTATACCATAGAACTATAGAACTGGAATAATAACGGTATCATGTGAGCTATGCATACTCGTGTTAAAGCTTGCTACCCCGAAATTTCACGAAACTGTCCAGAAGAGTTTGCATTGTAAATTTCCGGGTATCCGCTCGACTGAATTTTGACCGAGTTGTGTTGTTAACAAACCATGCCGAATTTCATTGCTTAATTTACCTTTTGTCTTTTTCTTTATCATGGGATCATCAAGTGACACTTTTAAAATACGGTTCTAGGGAACGAGCAACTTCTCGTCAGAATTAACCAAGAAACCGCGACAAGTGCACCCGTTCGAAGTGTTAAAATGAGACGGAGTGTTCCTTAAACCAAGCTAGTCCTCCGGCAAGTGTGCCCGGAGTTCTCAAATGAGACGAGATTTAACCAGGGGCGGATCCAGGAGTTTGCGTTTAGGGCATAGTATTAGCCAGGATTTTGCCCGCCAGACATTCGCACCCCCAAACTCTCAAATGGAATCTGGGAGAATTTTTGGGGGTGGGGGCATGGCCCCCTTGGCCCCCCTCTAAATCCGCCACCGTTAACGACTACGCCATGTCCGCGGAAGTTCTCAAGTTATTTTGGAGCGGTAAAAAGTACCAATTTTGTTTTATCAACGGCTTCGCCTTTATGTATGGTGAACAACAAACCTCCAGTTGTTGCAGCTGTAGTCCTTTTTTCTCCGTCTCCCAACGAATTTGACCCATATACGGCTAGTGAATACGCAGTGTTGGGATAAAGGCCTGAAAGCAAAGTACAATTCTACACTGGCAAATTTTACCAATCTTATGTTTGAAAGCAAGACCAAACTTTAAAATTTTTCCGTTGGGTTAGGACAATCTCTCGAGACTTGAAAACTCTGCCAAACATTTGCTAGCTGTCACGTTCTCCCCCGTGTGTGTGTGGGCGCAGGTACTAATAGCTTTCGGTGCGACGATTGACTGAAGACTGGTTCGAGTTAATCCTTTATTAATCCCGACCGTACGTTCACAAGCCTACTCAAACAAAACGTCCGACGTAATGTCTGTTCTATGCTCCAGCCACAGTGGCGGGGGGGGGGCCAACATTTTGTCCAGCTGTAAGCATTTGCGCAAACCACGATTGTAGATGCGCATAGCACCGAATGGGGGGTGGTCGGAAATTTTCTGTTTTTTCCTCTAAAAATCCAGCATTTCCTTGATTCCGGAAGTATTATCCAAGAAAAAAGGCAAACAAACGGTGAACGTGTCAAACAGAACAAACTACAAGATAGCAGAGGCTCGAACTCACAACCTGGCGACTGGAGTGCGCGTGCTTTACCACTACACCACCACGATTTAAGTACTATTTTCATATTAAGAGACCTACTTGTTCACGGTCCACAGCGATTGCGCGCGAAACCTACTTCTTTTTGTAATGCTTATTACACGTTTGATATTTTGTGCAATCGGTTCTTAACAAATTTGTTGTATTTAAAATAGTCTTCAAATGCCCAAAAGACCAAATCCGTTTTTCGTGTTGGCAATAATGACGGGATTGCTTTGGAAATCGTCTTAAGTTAAGGACAAAAAGAGAATTATGAGTTTCTGAGTGATTCACTAAGGCTTCGATTAAAATTCACATGTTACCAACAGCTGCTGTTTTTTATCGTCACTCAGGCTCCATTTTCTTTAAAAAATGAAGTAAAATTTTTTCATTGCCCAGTGGAGCAGACGACGGAAACGGAGTCGTAGTGCGCAGCGCCACTGCCGGTAGCCTGGGATATCGCGGGATAGCCTATTCCGTTACGAATAAGCCGCGTTCCGAATTTGACACTTGAAATTGGATCTGAGCCCCCCCCAAACACTAAAACTGCACACATTTAAATCTTGTTTCATCCGTTCAATTTTTATTACCTAGGTTAATTAATAAACTCAACATTTCCCTACGCTCTTGCTGTTTTATTTTTTTGCGGCAGCCAAGGGGGGGGGGGGGGTGGCCGGGCCCCCTGGGCCCCCCCTAAATCCGCCTATGCGCCAGTGCTGCGAAGCCTTGAATTGTGATAAACTTCTGAGACACGTTCAGCAACTGTTACACTCGTCGATTCAATAACCTGCTGTCTCTATAGCTGGCTCTCTATTGACTATCGCTGTAACTGCTGATTCTCTTCACTGCAACTCAACTGTAATTCTCCTGATTAACTTTTTTAACTGCTGATTATCTGACTTGATCTGACTAACACAAACCCTTGCTTGTGTATTTATAGCCTAATGCATTGTTCTAGAACTTTTCATCAATTCGAGCACATTCTAGAACTTTCCTGAATCTACCCAACCATTCTAAAAATATGTACTAGTCTCTAGAGTATTCCAGACTGCATTAATTACTGTCATGCTAGAGTCTTCTAGAAAGTTCCTCACTATACTGTTGTAAACAAAGGACATCATCATTGTACTGACCTCAGTCCTAAGTTCCATACTATTCTGCAGTAAACAAATTACATCATCAATGTACTTAACTCAGGGGTCATTCCAATCAAACAGAATAACAAAACCAAACAATACAAATAAAAACAATGTCAGTCTATATTCTGACACTAGCAAACTATGCCAGACTGATCGATTGTGTTCATTAGAGTATGTCCGTATTGCAGATTTGGAAAGAATTCCTCCTTGGCACCTACTATTTATGAACACTTATAACAGCACAATTATCTGTTGTTGATTGATTGATTTTTTTACCAAGCTAGTTTCAAATAACGAGCTTGACTATGTTTCACCAATTCTACAGTAGAGTTAGTTTGGTAGCATTTGACGACCTGTCTACACTGACAAACTTTTCTTTTTGCAAATTGGACCAAACCTGAACAAAAGTGTGTTATTATGGACCTCAAACCTATTGCAACGTCGTGTTCCTAATCGTGCACAGCTTCAGAAAATGACTACAATAAGGTTTCAAGAAAATCCGAAATCTGTTGAACAAGGATGACATCTGATTTGGTGAGAACGTAAGGTGTAACGCAAGACCAGCCAATGCAAAGTGACAGGACGACCGCCAAGAAAAGTGTAAAGTTGCATCAGCCAATCTTATGAGTGAGGGACATTGTAGGAAATTTACCGTAGAACGTAGGCCGATGTTTTACAGTTTGATAATAGGACAAGCGGACGTGAGTGTAACTATAGGCCGAATACGTTACATGGCAGTATTCCGAAGCTGCACTAGTCCGAAGGAGCACTAGTCCGAAGGTACAAGAGTCCAAAGCTGCACTAGTCCGAAGGTGCACTAGTCCGAAAGTGTACTAGTCCGAAGGCGCACTAGTCCAAAGGTGCACTAATTTGAAGGCGCACTAGTCCGAAGGTGCATTAGTCCGAAGGTGCACAAGTCCGAAGAAGCACAAGTCTGCAAATAAGTAAGATTTCGGACTATGACGCATTTTTCACATTTTTTTCTATATGCAATAAGACAAATTCTTCGGTTGTTAGTTTTAGTGGCGCAGGTCTACCTACCGAAAAAACGCCCGTCGGGTACCAATACACATAATGCGTGCAAAAAATCGGACTTAAAAGCATGCTTTGAGTGTTTCGAAAACCAGTGCGACTGAGTGAGTTTCGAAAAACTACCAAAAATTGTATTGCTGTGGTTTTTGGCTCAGTTCTTAGGAGTATACCACATTCGGACTAATGTACCTTCAGACAAGTGCACCTTTGGACCAGTCCACCTTCGGATAAGTGAGCTGCTCTCTGTTTTCGTGCCACTCTCTCCATCGAGTTAACAGCTTTAATAGAACCAGAAACAAGTGAGTTTTGTAGTTTTTGCGGCTAGTTATGTTTTAACTTAATTAATTACCCCTCAATGCGAGGACGACCTTCTGCGTTTTCCTCTGGTCTTCACCTTTATCCCATTTATAACTAACCGTGAACACCTGTTTTTTTTCGTAGTTGAAGCCTGCCTTCCACGTGAGCCAAATAGTGTCCCAGTCCACTTCAAGCACAGTTAAGTCAACCGGGGGTTCGGGGGGTCCTAAAACGACCAAAAAAAACGACCGAATAACGATCGGAATCACTTATTTCCCCAAGATGGTAGCTTTAAACCAAACACACTGCGTGGAATCTAAACTATAGAATAAAAATGAAATGTCCATTGCTCATGTTTCAATGTAGTGGGGTCGGAGGGGGGNGTGTGAGAGAGGGGCGTCAATTTCCGTCCCAGATTCTGAAAAATTAAGGAAATTTTCTGTCAAATATCGGAAAGCAGAGCACACGATGGAAAAATCCGGGTAAGACATTCAAGCGGGGGATCGGCAAAGACAACCAGTGGGTGAAATGGTGGTGACTGGGAGGAGAAACATCGACCGGGGTATTGCAAATGAATTCAACTGAAGGGGTGAAAAGTTTTTAGGTCATATCCAGCCGAACATCCATATTGAGATACGCCTATAATGTACGGACAGTGCTGTAGTGGGGCGTAGGCGCACGTAGGCGCAGCCAACCACCTTTTGGCATTTGAGCGTAGCGCCTACGCACCGTAAGTTACGTTCAACGCTGAAGGTGATGCGGCCGGGCTTTGGGCGCCTACTTACCTCGAATTTTACCACTACAACACTGTGTACGGACCAAGACATTTTGCTTTACACTCGCAATTTCATTTTTCTTGTTGATATTGAGATGATACATACCTATTCTGGAAAGTACGATGGCAGACTGGTCTACACCTTCTTCGTTAGAAGCAATGCAGTGATACCGTCCACCGTCCGCTTCTCTGAAATTTTTCACAGTCAAACGACTCAGGAATTCGTGTCCACTGGAGGTGACATTCGAAACTGTTGTCGTAATTAGGAACTTTTCTCTGCTCATGATTACCATTTCATCCTTTTTCCATTGGACATCAGGCTTAGGAAATCCGGTGATAAGGCAATCTAACACTGCGTCGACGCCGACTTTCGAGAAAAGTAGTTCTCGATCAAAAATGACGCTGGGTGTGTCTAAAAAGATCGTTTTAAATCATGCAATAAAAGGGGACGTTCGACTTACTAATACGTTGCTATATCAAGAAATATCCTCGATATAGATTGGTATGACAAGATAGAAAATTTAACGTTGTTGGACCATAGTTTGACGAATAGTTCGGTCTCAAATTTCAATTTAAAATTAAACCAGTTTTTGTGTCTATCCTCAGAGTCAGAGGCCTGGTCAGTAGAGCGCGCGCCTCCCTAAAGTGAGATCCCGCTACAGAACGCTAGAAAACATAAAAAACGGCCCCTATAATCAATACAAAGCAAGCTCAAGTTAGTTAATTCTGTACCAAATTACGACATTCTGATCGTACATACTCCACATACTTCCTGTTCGATACTCAATGTAATCACTTTTGGAACTCTATGGAAACGTGGGGTGTCATCTCAGATAGCATGTCTAAGTATTGGAATACTTATTTTAGATACTACTTAATTGTATATACCTCTATGTATATAAGTTTCATTTATGAATTGTTTACAACCCAGATATAATGCTTCGCGGTTTCTGGGTTTGTTATTATTTCTTTGTATGTTCTGTGTATCCTTTAATAAATATATATCACAGTGAAAATCTCAGATTTCTAGACTAACAACTTATCGAGAGTGATCGAGCGAAATCACCTACATTCGCGTAAAATGTAATAATTTCGTTAAAAGTTGTAACCTTTTACTTTATCGTTACATTTTATATCCAATGCGCATGCCATTGTTACATTTTACGAGGCCAAAGTCTTATCACAAAGTCAATGACGAAAACCACAAGCACGTGGCATATGACACGACTGGGGGTACTCACGTAGTTTTGGGCGATGGGTGCTGCCCAAAAATTTTAATACCTGCCTATTTAGAGAGTGAGCTCGGACAAAAAAGTGGCCTAATTAGCGACTAATTGTGTGTAAATCATAACAAGATATATTTTTGCCTCAAATTTTCACTATCTGACAGGAAAAATGTTGCTAAACTGAACTTCTGTGGAGAATCCGTGTACATTATTAGCATAAAAATATACTTTTAAAATCTACCGAACTTCCTTCAAATTTACCGACTGACCCAACAATTTTGGGACACCAAATTCATGTGGTTCCACAGGATTATCAGTACAAATACTTATCTTCACAAGATTGACATTTTACCAAATGATAAAAATGAGTCAGAGGATATTTTCCATCTGTACTTGTTTTGCAATTTTGTACAGTGTGAGTGGAGCGGTTATTAGAGGCTAAAATATCAACCAAATTCAGAAGTTGGCAGAACGGAAATCATCAATTATCATGGTGTAGAGGTTGATATGATAAAAAATGTAATAACAAGAAATTCTTAGACAGGTGGACCCCTATTACACATTAAGTTCTCTGACGTATTTTGCTGTTTCCCAATTTGTGTGTGTGCGCGCGAATGGTGTGCTTCATAAGAGACTTGGACCATACGTTGTTTAATTTCATTGTGCTCATTCATTGTCATCCGTCAAATCGGCAATTTCCGAGATGTGATCTGCGGCGTGCACGCATGCAGTGTACAAAACACGTGATTGTTATTTTCCTGAAGTACGAAACTCAGGTCTAAGTTACTCCGAGACACCCTAAATTTTCGTAATAGATGATTCTTTTGTAGTTTCATCTCTTTACATTCACTGTCAAACCATGCAGGTCTATATGGTTTGCTTACACACCTGTGTTGCCTCACGAGCATGCCCTTTCCACATGACTGGAACAAGTCTACTAAACCTTTTAACACTCTCATTTATGTCAATATCAACACAGCTCATAGTTCCTCGACACTTATCGTTTGCTTCCTGGCTTTGTAATTTTTCTAAAAATACACCTTCTTTCTGATTACGCCATCTACATCTTACTCGTTTTTGTAATGCTATATGATGTTCACCAATATCTTTCTTACATAATTTTGCATGGGTGCTGGGGGTACAAATTTAAGGAAAATGCAACGATGAATCACATTACAATACTTTAAAAATCTTGAATAATAATCAATGGTGCCACAACCTCTCGTCGAAACAAAAGTAAAATTGCCATCGGGATCAGATTTGGATCTACCATTAACAATGTGGATACATGTACCATGACCCATACACAAATCAATTAAATTTTTACCAAAATTATTAGTTTTGACATCTTGGTTTTTCCTTCGTTTGGCGAAATCATCCTCTACATAGACACAGCTATCTTCTATAACAGGGACATTTTTTCTACTGTCATCAACAATAAAGTCATTGACAGTGCCAGTGCGGGGATTGAAATCACCTGCAAGAATTAATCTGGCTTGGTTTCGTTTACCTGAAACATTAAAATCTATGATGTCATCATATATCTGCTCCAAGTCACTTTCTTGGCTATAATCAGAACCCTCTGGAGGCAGGTACACAAAACATATAATGACATGTGGCTTTTCGCTGCAGGGGTACATATTTTTATGTGTAAATAGATTTTTAAATAATAATTCATGCGCGTTACATTCTGTGCCAAATTATCTTTTACTAACACAGTGACGCCTCCTGATAATTTCCCATCAGGGGGGCGGATTGCAGAGTGGACTGTATAGTTGTCGAAAAACGTGTCAAATTCTTTTGGTGATTTTTGGAATGATTCAATGAAACCAATTATATCACATGACTCAACAATTTCATATATTTCCTGAGATAATGTCTTCATTTTAAAGCCCAGTTCTTCTACATTCCAAGANAATTGAATTGAGTGAAAAAAATTTTTGAGACTTTGTGAAAATCTCATATTATTTTGGAATGCGTTGAAACCAATTATATCACATGACTCAACAATTTCATATATTTCCTGAGATAATGTCTTCATTTTAAAGCCCAGTTCTTCTACATTCCAAGATCCTATATTCAAATCGATGCTCTGTTCGTCAAATTGCTGTTCTGCATCAGGGTCTGCTTCATCATTGATACCCCTGTCAGCTGGCCTTCAAAAATCTGTTCTTCGTTTGACCATGTATTGTTCTTCGTCATAGTAGTAGAAGGTTTCTCTACCGCTGATCATCTTGTCGAATGTGATTTTAGCATGTTCCACCCTGTTCTCCATTTTGAAGGTGTTTAACTTTTTCCGGCCACTCTAACTCTCCCATGAGAAATCTTCGGTTATGTGTACTGACTCCTTCAGGCAGGTCTCTACCCTTCGCGAGAGCAGATTTCCTTGTCGCCAATACTTTTGCGATTATTGTTCGATTTCTGTTTTGCTGTTTTCTGCCAAGACGGTATGCACGGTCAATAGACAATTCGCTTGTTGTTAAATCATCAGCCACTTGTTGAACTAATTCAGCAGTTTTGTCCCATGACTTGTTGACCTCCTCCTTCATATCATGTATAATAATATTGTCCCTTCTGGACCGATTTTTGGGGTCGTCCACCTTTCTCACTAGCAACTTAATGCAATCCCTGAGTTTGACATTTTCAGCCTGTGTCTCTTGAAATTGATCTTGGGTTACAACGAGTATATTATAAACGAACATACAACAGCAAGCAAATAATAAAAATGTGAAATTATGTCCATTCACGTTAACGTATTATCTCCCTAAATGTAGTAGAACTGGACCATTTGTAGCCGCTCGTGCAACTATTTGCGTCACAACGATAGCGCGTTCACAATTCACTATTTCAGATCATGTTATTACGCTCGCTGGTTCCCTGTGTGCCTAGTCAGCACGCAGCTATCACGTAGTGGCACGCGCTTTAGTATTGGTTAATGTAACCTCAGCAGTCACTGGTCAGCTATACAACACCGTGAAAAATGGCGGACCGTGAACGATGTTTAGCCTTGTCATGCAAGTGGAGTTGCAGAAACTATTTCATTTCTGCAGTGATGTTTAATAGACGCGTGCTTGAAGCACATACATGTACAATAACAACATATCTGGCCGATTTAACCGGTGTGTCCATTCATACTCTATGAAAACAGGACAGTATCGTAAACAAGTCATCGACAGTAGAAACGTGCGCTTCGAAAAGAGGCAACCACAATTTCTAGGATTCACATTTCTTGAACAAAAATTTTAAGCACCGAATTGTCTGTACAACAGACCACATTTACACTTCAGTCCATCAGTCATGCCAGTTTGTTTGCGTAAAGCACTGCCTGTTGAGAATTCGACTAGCCAATCAGAAACGCCGGTGTACAAAAATTTTCCGAGGAAAGTTAAGTGATACCTGCGTGGTGGCTACTGACCACCTAGTGGCACGCAGGGTACCAGCAAGGTTCTTACACCACTTTCTGTGTTCCACCAGACTTCAGCCAGATCAGATTTGCGTGTAGGTACGACTTATGGGAAAGTCATTCAGCAACGTAATATGATTGTGAAATGTGCAAAAAGCGTAAAATAATCTGTTACCAAAGGTCGTGGGTAGAGGGGGTTGTGGGTTCGAAGGCGTCGTGGATTGTGGAAATCGAAGGGGGTTGAAGGGGCTTTAGAGCAATCCACTATGGTGGACTAAAACACGTGATTTGTCTATTGAGTCAAAATCAACCTCAATTAAATTTCTACCAATTTCACGAGAGTTGTTAATTTGTTACATATTGTCAAAATGCTCACACAAAAAATGAAATTTTGTCAAGGAGTCCAGTGACTTAGCTCTGGCGTTTCTAGTGTCTTTGTAGATAACGAATCGCTTTACTAAAAGAAACTGCATCATAAAATGTGATGAAATGAAACAAGAATGGCGTTTATTCGGAGTAATGGGGTTTTCGGAGTAATAGGATATAACCTTAAAGGAGAGTGCCACCCAAAAAACAACCTATTTTGTATCACTAAATAATTTTTTATAGCTTCCGAAGATGGCTGCTGTGAGTGAGCAGAAACTGTCAAGGTACAGCTTGGTTGTTTCAATAAGAATTAATCTATGTCTATTTTGTATCAATTTAGATCGAGTAGTTCTACTCGATAACGGCACGTTCGGTTGCGTTACCTGACACCCGACGGCAGACGGAGATGTTGAAATTATCCAATGACTTCATTGGTTTCACACGCAGTCTGTTCAGCAGTTCACAGCACGGGTTACTGGTGCCAGCTTATCGCTTGAATTCATCGTTTAACACCAATAAATAATCAAACTTAGGCGTAAAACCCTTAAAATACACCGAAGTCTTATAAAAGTGTGTTGTTTTATTTCGCTGTTACGGATTTATTGGTATTTGGACACATCGTAGCCTACAAAGTTCGGCAGGCCAATTTACCAAGGTTCGTAGCAGGAATTTGGGGTCTGTTCCGAGATAAATTCGAAGTATTTTTCTGTGAAATTCAGACAGGAGAACCTAGATCTGTATTGTTTAGACTTGTGATTTTTTGAGTTCTAAACACACAAAACGCTTATTATCCCGGCCAGTGGCTCGGAACTCGATCAGGCCCGTCGCGGCCGGACTGACTCGTTATCCCGGCCAGTGGCTCAGAACCCGATCAGGCCCGTCGCGGCCGCCGGGACTGACACGAACATAAACCAGCTTGATTGGAAACTAAACCTCCAGTCACTAAAAGACTATAGTAGTTAGCCAAAGAAATAATGTGAATTAGCCACGAAACTGAAAATCTACTTACTTGTAGGGAGCCGTGAAGTCGGGTTCCCCTTCCACAGACAGTAAGGGTAAAGGTTGTACAGTAACAATTATTTCAATAATGTATTTGTATTTCTAAATAAAGATTCCCCTAACATGTGACCATAGCATATAAAATCGAGTAATTGTTTCACAACAGCTTTTTGTCAGCAAACACTGAATTAGCATGCGCTCAGGCGGGCTTGGTGCCCGGTCAATTACCTGTATTGCCGGCATCAAAAGCCGGTAACGCAGTGGTTTATTCATTGCTGGCTTCTCAACATTTGCACTAACGAATACTGCAAAGGCATTACAAATTGTATCTAATGAGGCAGACTTTGTTTCAGTTTTATATAAGCATTGGTTAGGATGAGAATAATTCATTTTGAAACAGAATGCAGAATAATAAACGTCTACACGGCAACTCGCCGGGCGCCAATCCCCACTTACTCAAGAGTTCATCCGACGCAGACTTCACGGGTCGGATCGTTAGGTTTCACAGTTCGAACCGGAGTACACTGATCAAGAAATACTAGAGAGGCGCCGTGAACATGCACAGGCAACGGAACGTATGGACAGTTCTTTGGTAAGCCGGAATTCGTCATAGAAATCACTGTCGACGAAATGCCGGCCACAGACACGGAGATGTTTCACGGCCTCATACTTGCTATTAATAGCGTACCTTTCATTCTTCACTGTCTCGAACCACTTCCTAAGCATTTCGGGCTCTCGAACAAGTCGTAAAAACGATATACCCGCTTTCTTCGCAGCTTCATATTTGGGACAATTGGAAACCATGCACCGCAATATAGCGGCATTCACTGTGCAGGCGAACCACTGACGTCGCTGCGTCGTTTTTCACCTTCCTCACAGGTTAACGCGACACCTCTTGGCAAGGCGAGGTCTACCGTGTAAGAGGCGAGGTGGATATAGACCGTTTAAGATCGTTAAAAAGACTAATTAAATCGGGTGGCATTCTCCTTTAAATCGATGCTGTCGCACGTGCGAATGTCTTGCAAGACTTAAAACTACATGGGCATGGCAATTCAATATTATAAACAAGTTCTAACCCAATGGAAGTCACCACAGATTCGCAAGACGTTTAGCGATTCAAAACGTAGAGGTCTTCAAGGAAACGACACTAAATAAATTTCGCCCTGTGGCAGGATATCGTCAGAGTTGTTTCTTCCGGAACCATACCACTCACATCGGATGGAACATATTTCATCAAAATCAGCGGGTGGTGGTGATACAAGGTGCGAACGCGCTGTATATCTGTTTAGACGTTAAGAACTTACACTGCATCGCTACATACACTTCCGTTACCAATGGCTGATGCTGTAGAACATCTGTAGTTGCGCTACATTTGTACGTTCCAGTGTAGTAGGCCTTGCCGAAATGGTGGTCAGGGAATTCTGGGAAGCAAATGATCTTTAAAAACAAGTGCATGACTTCGTCATAGAAAAACGTGTAAATGCAGGCATGATGGTCACGAACAAATTGCAGTCTTACGGCGGTCGGACGGCGGAAGTGGGGAGGGGAGCAGCTCGAAGGTGCACTATTCCGAAAGTTCACTTTCTTCGACGGTTCACTTGTACGAAACTCTACCAATAAGATGGAATAGAGTCATGAAGCATTGAAATTTACTTTTCGACATTCTACGAAACTCACCGATGCGCCCAGAAAACATCCTGAGAACCAAGTCAGTAGCTTCACTTCAGTTGATTCACTGCTTGACGCCGGTCTGGCGGTTGATCTGCAAACACATTTGATTGAGCCGGAAGTCGTCACCGGCAATCAATCAAATGTCTGCTAGTGGTTCACCAGGTGAACACCAGAGGAATGCAGTCAAGGAATTTAAATAACGAAAAGTTATAAACACACAGCACGTCTAAAACAGTTTAAAAACAATTATTAATCACAGTGAGGTTTGCTCGCTAATTCGTAATATTCCGCTGCAAAGTACCTCGATTTGAGATTTTTGGCGAACGGTTTGTAGGCCTGCGCCACTGCGTCAAACAACCGAAATATTCTACGGTGTAATAGTGCACGCAGAAAAATATGAAAAATCTGAAAACTTTTCGGATCAGTGCACCTTCGGACTACTGGCAAGTAACCGCGATGAGGCAGCGGCGATATATAAAGCATCTCCGTGCAACGGATTTTTGACATGGGCAGTTTCTAGAGATCTCCAATATAGGTCTGTTCACTAAGCTGTCTGATTCTCAACCAACAGCTTGAAGCTTGTTTGTTATAATACGATATCAGATGCTCATGAGTCACAATCAGATTTCAGAAAGTTGCTTTTTAAACAGGAAGGATTGAATGGGGAGATGGGAGGGAAAAGGTGGGTAGGGAACGAGTGGAGGGAGGAAATGCAGGAGGGCACCGAAGGAGGGAAGGAGGGAGTTGAGGTATGAAGGATTGAGATATTGACAGCATATGACATACAGAAATGCATGCAACTCTAAAAAGCCAAGGTTTGCTATTTCCATAGGTTAACTTTTTAGCCATAAGGTGGCTTTTGAACTGTGGACGAAGAAGAGCTAACGAGTGTGCGAACTCCGTGTCAACCAACTTAAGGAGACAAACAGGTAAACTTACTGGCGAATTCAATAGTACAGTTAACTGTAGATACATAATTTTCCATAGTTTGTTGATAGGTTATCTTGTATAGAATCCCTGAGCTCAACTCAGTGCTGTCTTTAAACCAGCGAATGACTGGGTCTGGCTTGCTCGTCACGACGCAGGACATGGTAAATGCCGTGTCGGAGATCCGAAAGTACTTCTGGGAAGGGGGCTTGTCGTTGAAGAATGACCTCACTTAGTTGCGAATAAAATGGTAGGTTACTTTTGATTAGAGCCACACAGCGTATTATGCAAACACGAACATTAAATATTTGGCTAAAATAAGGCAATTATCACACAGGTTTATGTTAGCTTTCTTTCCATTATCATTATAATCTAGGACCATCGTCGTCTCAAAAAATGACGTAAGCGGAGTAACATTTTAAACTGGCTGTAAACCCGACTTCCATCATAAACATGACTTACACCACATAACGTAATGAAGTGGGTCTCCCATTTTTCATTAGTTATTCTGAGGTGGTATTAGGCCATGGAAAGGATTGCCAGTCCGCCATTACTAGAAACCAAGATCTACAATAATATGGCTTACTAACATGTCGCCATTTGATGCGCAGAATAACGAGTTGCTAGTTTTCAAAACCGGAAGCACTTCCTATCCGAGTAAGGAAAAAGTTGATACTAATTTTATAGCGGCGAACAGTACAGTCTAAATCAAAAGTTCATGATTCGTAAGCGGAAGGAGAGTCTATATATATAGCCACTGTGACATCACGTAAGAAGGTGAACATCTGTTTGGGAAAAAGACAAATTCAACTTTGGTGGCATTTGCCTCCCCCACCTTACTATCCCTGGTGATCATAAATTCCACGCATATAAGTTACTTCAAATGAAACCCATCAAAGAGGGCACGGATCCCCTAACCCTTTCCCTGGCTTCATGCAGTCCTGTACCATACTACATACATGTAAGTGAGCTCCAGTCCTCAGACACCAAGTGCACATCGAATTCACGCACATGTACATGTTACCTTCATACGTGTCTATTATTGAAAGGAGTTGGATTTTAAAAAATCAACTCACAGTTCACTGCCACTTTAATCTGCGCCGCCGGCCCACTTCCGAGGAAATTAACAGGCACACATTCGTACGTGGAGTCATCAGTTACTTGCAAGTCTCTAATTTCATACGGACCAGCTATTTCAGCAACCAGCATCCAACGTTGCATTGACTGACTAAACTTCCTCCATTCGTACTTCAGGGAATCTAACGGAACTAAAACACATACCTTGATAATCGTCACGTTTAGGGTAAACCAAGAGCGTATTAGCACAGCGGCCACAAGGGGGACCATTACTTCACAGGGACCTAGGTAGCTATTTGTGTCTAAGACGCACATAATTTGATGTTGACAATCAAGTTTTGGCTCTTCCAAATTAAAGCGGTTGACTTTCTGACTAGGAAATATCCGAAAGCGACTTTGTGTATGAACAATAAGACCGAATTATATAAAGCACCGACGTAGAAATAAATGATGATTTTCGGATTAATCTGGCTGCTGTGGCACCTCCTAGTGGCAGTTTTTCATGTGAAGACTCGCTCATCCGTCATCTTTCGGCGGTGCCTTCTACATTAATACAGTAGGTCTCGCTCATAGGCTGCCTTCCGGAAGGGACCCTATATTAATTTTGGGGGCCGCAATCTCTGGCCGCCTTTCGGCGAGGCCCCCTATACTATTATAGGGGACCTCGCTGAAAGGCAGTCGAAAAGCGGGGCCCTCAAAATTAAAAAAGCAGGCCCCGTTCATCGGCCACTTTTCGGCGGGGCCACCTATATTAATATGGAAGGCCTCGCTTTTGAGGCCTGACATTCAATTTTTGCCTATGTCATTTTAATAAGAATAAGTCATTATAAGTAATAAGCTGTTTACTTTAATTTGATAATTATTTTTTAATGCTGCATTTCGCTCTTTTTAGCGGGCTACAAACGTACATCACTATCAGCAACTGTCTCACTCATTGATTGATTCAATAACAACTGACAGAACTTGATGATTCTGGATTCCCACTTTGTAACTGACTCTTACTGAGTCGTGCCCGACTGAAAAGTCTCTTAAAGATGTTCTGGCACATTTCAACAGTGCAAGCACATTCTAGAATGTAATGGAATCTATTCATTTATTAGTAGACAAGAATCTAGCACGTTACAAACCATGTAGCGTCATCAGTCACCGCTATAGGTACGTTAGAATCTACCAGAATGTTTTGCTAGAAAACAAGCAGAACTGTCAAATAAAAAATTCAGAATAAATCAAATGTCCATCCACTACTGACTACGTATAAAACAAATACTTGTTTGACATTATTCCCAGACAACATCTGAAGCAGACGGCGTAAGCTAGGTTATGCGTGGGTCCAGATATCTCGATAATTCAGCCTTGGACTATAAAAAACACATTTGAAAGTGAGTCCATTCGATCACTCTATTTGTTTCGTGTAACATATAGGTATGTCGTAATCCTTTGTCTGGAAACGATGTCACCAACTTTCACATTATGTGCATCCATAGGACCTGACATGGAGTTATTAGGAGGAATATGCTTTCGACACTGTTTTGTGGGCCTCATGACTTTGGAAAATGTCAGAGAGTGCATCTTTAAGGACACATAATACGCCGTCTCTGAACAATGATTGTTTTGGTTTGTTTTTTATATGTCCACAGAAAAAATCTCTAAACGTGATTACACCAAAATTAAGATTCTCAAAATTGTTATAATTGGCTTTATTTCTACATTCACTAGAATTGAGATTGAGAACTAGAGACACACGTGTGGAGTTGCAGTCAACCAATTGCAATTTTAAAAAATAGTAAATAAGGCCAACTGGAAAAAAGGGAGTGATTGGGAGCGTTGGTTAGTAGGCAAAGTGTTCGTGGTGGCATAACGTTATTAATTAAAATAAAGGTATAACATGTTGTTGACAGTTCACTACTCGTTCTTCATTTGCATTTATGGTTATGCAATGACGAGAAAAAACTCGTTTCGTTTAGAATTTATAACATATTGTGAATAAACCTTCATTCGAGCTCTGCATTGCATAAGTTTCTACCTTCTGGATCGCTAAAATGCTTAGTGACTTCGCTTATAACAAAACTGTCACACCCCAGGGAGGATAATAGCAATGACAATTATGATTTTAATAATAACATATTTATAACAAAGGAATAATAATTATAATCATAGTAGTAATAGTTATAATAATAGTAATAAAGACAGTGTGGCTACTCTTATCACATTATTAAAAGTATTATTTTTAATAATGTTCGTTTCCATGGAATAAATAGGTCAACCACAAGTGAACACAAGCAGGGGAGCAAACATTTTACTGAGATTCATACGCAACGTGGACGTGTGGAAAGAATGGCTGAATGTTTACTAAAATGTTCAGGTAGAGAACGTCGGAAGCCAAAGGCGACGGCTATCTAAGTCCAGAGGTCTCATAAATGCGCCTCCCCAATAATCTAGACACTCCTCTCGGTTGTCAATAAAACTCGGATCCCCCGTTTAGTAGTTTTACCTAAAAGCGTGACGGGATAAAACTGGTCCAGTGTGCTGCAATGAATAGCCCAGAATTTTTCCTAAGCTAACACGGAAATGACGTAAATTTTGGTTGTTTGCACAACAGCTACGGATCTTTTGTATGAGCCTACAAATTGATAAACTGAATGTCGACAAAAATGGCCCAGTACAAGGAGGGAATATTGTTATGCATTTATGGAACAAAATAAATTGACCCTACTGTAAGTCAAGTTACTTGGAAAGGTCATAACCATTTATCAACAACTTCCTGTCCAACCTGCGTTAGCTGTGCATTTAAGGAGGGCTGTATCTCCAACAAATAGCGGTTGCTGTGCTTCAATCTTTGCCTCGTCCGGTTTATCTGGAATACAGGTAAGCTAGAAATATACACAACATGCAATACGCTTTTGTTTCATCGAGAAACCTTTTCCACTTTTCACTATATAACCAATTTTTACTTTAATTTAGGCTGAAAACATGGATATGTATGCGACTCCATTAAAACTACTAAGGATCTGACAGGTATATTCACTCTAAGGCGGTCTGTTCTGAGGTATTGAGTGCGAAGCATATGCCTATTTCTTTAAACAGTCTCACAAACCCCTAGTATTTTAAAACTGATTTTGTTCACCTCGATATGTTACTGAGATGGCGAAAAATCGCTTAGGGCTCATGGCAACATCGTAGGAAACCTGTGCTATCAGCCTGGAGAGCGCTATATAGACCTAGTTTCTTGTAATGAAAGCAAGATCTCGCAAGACCTCTAAAGATCAAATGAGCATGGTGTACTTCGAAAGTATGCTCAGGGTTGCCTGGAACGCGATAAACAACTAGATTTCTATTAAATTAAATATTATTGAAAGTGCTTTTCTGCCACTGAAATTGGATTCAACCTACTCACCAGGTACTTTTAGGATTTGTTCGAAAACATTTTAATTCCTGTTCATATCAAAGCATTTTCTTTTAGTCTCAAATTTTAAAAAACGATCAAAAGCACATCTCATTGTTTAGTATTGCAAGACAGAGAGGTAGTAAATTTCCCTTATATGGAAAATGTGACCTTTGACCTCACGGGACTTCAAGCAAATGACTGTGAGCTCGTGCGCGCATTCATCATAAGTGGGAGGAAGATTAGAAACTCTGTGGTAAGTTTCCTCATTAGGAACATACATACGGAACTGTTCAACAGGCAGGGTACACCAATGAACCCTGCGGAAGTTAGTAAATACTCAGTTAAATACTGAGAAGTGTTGAAATGATACCAATTAATTAACCTTTAGATGTCACGTAGGTCTACATACACTGTATGTACTATCTAAGAATTATTTCTTTGCAATGTGAGCAGCAAGTCTGTAACTATAGAAATCATGTCTACAGAGATAAAATTTATCAATGTCGTTTTTCAAAAGTAGGCCTACATACAAATGATAAACAGCAGGAAGAATCACTGTCTCTCCAGACATGTTAGAGATCATTATAAAATCATAAAGATAAGAACCATTACTATGTGCATTAATTTACGCAATGGTATTACCGTTTTGTTTCTAAAATTCAAAGGCACCACAGGTCATGGCATCAATCGCAAATCTCTCACATTATGAAAAGAACACATTAGTGAGAAAAACCTTTCTTCATCATTTAAAGATGTAATACTGACATTTAATCGATTGTAGTATATAGTAATTGCAAAGGTTGCAGTTACAGTCCTCATACAGAAACGTACGTACGTTGAACGATGACGGTGAACTCAGTGACGGTTTTTCTCGAACTCAGCGGTCCTCTGGTCTTATGCAACGTGTTGATGACGGTGACAGTCCAAACACCGGCATCTAGACGAGATATTTCAGGGTATCGGAGGACGTCTCCTGTCATGTACTTAGATCCCACTCTTTTCTGTACCCAGTGGCTGCTTGTGGTAGTAGGGGAGGTGACGTTACAGCGAACAATGAGATCGCTCGATTCGTTCACCCTCACGATGGGCGGGCAGGTCACCTTCGGACTGTCTTGATCTAAACAGAATTACTTGCGGTGAGGATAATATAAAACACTGTATAATATACGCCCTAGATTTACATGTATATGATGTTCTTGAGCAATACAGAATTTAAGGGCGATACATTAATTGGATTTATCTTGGCTGATATATGTTATGTAGTCTGTGAGCTTTACTACAGAGACAACATTTGTGACATGAAATTGCTTCGAGTCTACATGTAGGTCAACAATTCAAAGGTTCACATATTCCCAAGGCTCCGAAATCTAAAAGATTCCGATGTTCGAATGTCCATCTGAATGAACCGTCGCAAATCCAAATTTAAGCGTCTGCTTCGACTTTGAACTTTCGTAACTATGACTTTCGCCATATAAACGGCAAATTGTTTCTACAAAAAGATGGTGTGAGCGTGGACTCTCCTCTGGGTCCCACTCGGAATTTTATATGTCTGAAGTTGAAAAAGGCTAGCAATGTGATTAGCAATGTGTATTCTTATCTATGAACGATAGATGACATTTTTGTTTATTGTGCTTTTGATGACTTGTTATCAGTACTTGATGAACTTGAGCGTTATTCTGCATTGAAGTTTACCCACGAGCTTCCTGTAAATGACAAGATTCCGTTTTTGTACGTGCTTGTGAACCATTTCCATTTGAATTGTCTACATCAGTTTATCACAAGCCTAATGATAAAGGTTTCTGTCTTCACTCCAAAAGCGCGTCATGAGCGGTATAAGGTCGCCGTTATGGCCAACTTCCTAAAGAGGGCGTTTACGTCGGTCGTCCAACTGACTAGTGTTAAATCAAGAAAGATCGCACAAGACAAACCCTGATGAACAATGGGAACACCATTGCTTTGGTAGAGTTCCATATTAAGCGATTCATGTCCAGAATTAATTGTGAAGTCCCTGCACGTCGGAACGGTGTGACCCAAAAGGTATTTTACAAAAATGACATGTCCAATAATTACCTCCAGGACGAGCACGCCATCAAGAAAATCGTTAGAGATAATGTTAAAGTTTGTAAGCCCTATGATTACCTCGATGTTATTATTTATTATGGGAATAGGAAGTCCTCCATCTTGGTCATGAAAAATAACATTTCTAAAGAGAAAGTCCGCCCCGTTGCCCAGTATAGTGCTGTGTATGAGTTCATATGTCCTATGAAAGAATGTCTTCTTTCAGGTGTCAAACAATTTTACATTGGTCAAACGGTTTTCAGTCTTTCCCGTCGGTTGTCTGTGCACCTTCAAAATGGCGTCACGGACGTAAAACCACCCGCCAAGAAATTGCGGAAAACACGTCAATTCGGTACGTAAAGCACGATGTGTTGCGATTGAAAATCGGAGTCCCTTTTGATTGCTTTTGAGCAGCCTGTTTTTCATAATCAGCAAGCAGGGTCGCGCCGCATGTTACACTTGTTTGCGTGACTTTCCTGTTACCCCCTTCATTTGTCATTCTTTGCAGTATTTCACACCTGTCCCACTGCGTATGTCTCCAGCTTATGCTCTCTAGTGGCATTACTGCGTCATTGTATTTCCACTTGAGAATGACCATGTTTCGAAATATCGTGTACCATTTAATCATGTCTCTTGGTCAGTTACTTCACCAAATTTCCGTTGAGTGTAGAGTTTTATTCCGAGCATACTAACACAACGGAATAAAGACTGTTAATAACGAAAAGTGCCGTGTGTTTAATCAATTTTGCATATCGGAAAACTTTGACTTCGGATACATGCTCTCAAAAGTCATTTTGAAAACAAAACTTTTCGGAAAATCACGTGCACTTGGGTTGCCACGCCATGCAAAATGGTTGCCTTTCTTGCAAAACAGACATGTCGAGTTTTGTTGGTTTATTAGTTTCATGTTACAATGAACACACACGGTTGGCATTCGCAACATCAAGAACAGTAACGTAGACACGATCGGAGCAGAGCCGATGTCTCGAACGACGTTGCTCGAATGACGTTCAAAATCCCGCCTCAAGTTCATCTTGACACAATTACACCAACGTGGGTTCAGGGTAGACGCAGCCATTCAAACGCTACTAATATGAAAAATACTATTCAGAGCGGCAGCGCTGGCTAAGACTAAATGTGTACCGTTACAGCCGATGCGCGAGTGCCGAATATTTGACAATGTCGAGAGAGTAAAGTTTTTAGGAATTTCCTTTGCCCACCAATGTATTTTGCTGCGCGGCAGAGCATGATTTTGCATTAGGGGCCTCCTAGTGTTTGGAAACATGAATTTTTTGTGTTGCCAGTCTTCGAACATGTGAACCTTCGGAGATGTGGACCTTCGGACTTGTGGACCTTCGGACTTGTGGACCATCGCTTTCATGATCAGTTACCACGTGTTACACGTCGAAGGGACGTTGCCTTTTACCAAAATATTGCAATAGTATTCTCTCCGTTAAAGCTCGTCTTGTGTTCTATCGCAACATGGTTTGCTGAACCTTTGGATGAACTCCACCGAAAAGTTTTTCTCCGCTTCCCATTGTATTGGCTAATCTGAACCAACGTCTTTAGTTTAAAATGCCAACTATAAACACGAGTTCAGCACAAGAATTAAACTTTGATCAAGTCCACTTGCAGGAAAACCGTTGATCTCAACGTATCATGGGCGGTGCACCATAAGGAGCTGGGGGGGGGGGGGGGGGNNNNGGGGGGGGGTTATAGCCCCCACTTTTTTCAGTTCTGCGCCGCCCATGCGTATTCAGATAAAAACGTGGGTTTGCAAAGAACTGATGGTGATCAACGTAGAGTGCCTCAAGGCAAGCTGTTGGGAACACTGTCAGTTCTTTTGATGTCTTGATACCAGTCCAATTTTACTAAGAATCATATAGAAGTGAATCTCATAAGTGATAAAAAGCAAAAATTGACTTTGTAACCGCTTGACATTGAAATTGTTAACAAAAGACATCTAGACTTTCTTTGACGGCCAGGATAATGTGACGACTGAAGAAAACCCGCTCTGGCAAGTGACTTAATGAGCCTGGTCCGAAGCATTGGCGACCTTTCTCTTTTTGCCAATCTAATCTGAGAAGAAAAGAGACGAGGCCCATTGAACACTGGGTCTTCTACCGACACTGACTGATGTCAAAGCATAAGTAACACGAATGCATCAAATACACGTATCTTACAATATACAAGGACATCTATATGTGCGAAATCACTGTCATCATTCGTGTTTAATCCCATGGACCTCTCGGCATGGCACGTATATCGACCTTGATGGTTGAAGTCGACAGAAGAAAAATGTAACGTATAGTTTAAGAATGCTGCTGCCGACCCATCGTCAGGGAATGTTTGTTTTTCACTGGCACCTGATGGGTAAAGAGGAAACAATCATTAAATAGTAAAATACCATCAATAGCCAGTCACCACGTGGCAAGGTCGTCTCGTCTACGAATCAGCTCACCTAGAACTGGCAAACAACACGTCACCGTGGAAATCAACGTTAATTCGCACGTACGCTCACACTACTACAGCAAAGAGATATCTTATGAGAAAGAGAAGTGGAAGAAGTTGGCATTGATTTTGATGCTCGGTAAAGGAGACTAATTTTGTTTGCCAAAACCAGCACTATATTGGCCACCCCATTTGTTCTCTCTCACGTGGTGTAGGTTATCACATTATTGACAGAGCGGACCAACGCCAAGGAGAAAACATCTCACGAGAATCCATCGTTGACAGCACTCATATTACATATATTAAGTTGAAGGATATACACTTCAAAATTATGGAGACCCTTTTCATTAAGCTTTGGGTCCCCTAAAATAAATATGCACGATAACGGTTACTACAGAATTCTGAAATGCCTGCTTACTGCATTCTGATAATTGGTTTTTGCATGTGCAGTGGTCTCCAACTTGGAAGATTTTATGCAGTAATATACCGCCTGGACTGCAATGGCGTAGTAATATACAAATGCGGATCTAGGATATCACAAGGGGGGCCCAACATTTTGTCTGTAAACATTTGCTCAAAGCACGATTGTAGATGCGCATAGCACCGAAAGAGGGAGGTGGGGAGGAGGATTTGCCCCCCTCCCGCCCAGAATTTTTGTTTGTTTTTTCCTCTAAAAATCAAGCATTTTCCTTGATTCCTGAAGTATTATCTAGTAAGAAAATAAAAAAGGCAAAAAAACGAAGAAAGTGTCAACCAGGAAAAACTCCAAGTACCACAGGCTTGAACTCACGACCTAGAGGACATAGCGCACGTGCTTTACCACTGCACCACCACTCCTAATTTGTTACTAAGAGACCTACTTGTTTATGGTCCACAGCGTTTGCGCACGAAACCTCCTTCTTTTTGTAATGCTTATTACATGTTTAATATTCTGTGCAATCAGTTCGTAACAAATTTGTTGTATTTAAAATAGTCTTCAATTGCCCAAAAGACCAAATCCATTTTTTGTGTTAGCAATAGTGACGCAATTGCTTTAAATTAAGGTTTGACAAGCAGAGAATTATGAATTTCTGAGTGATTCACTAAGGCTTCGATTAAAATTGACATCTTACCAGCAGCTTCTGTTTTTTCACCATGACTCAGATTCCATTTTCTCTAAAAACTGAAGTAATTTTCTTCATTGCACAGTGGAGCAGACGACGGAAACGGAGTCGTAATGCCCAGTGCCACTGCCGGTCGCCTGAGATATCGCGGGAGAGCCTATACTTAGCCATAGTTCCGTTGTGATTGCGCCGTGTTCCGAATTTGACACTTGAAATTGGATCTGAGCCCCCCCCCCTCCCCCCTCCCCCGAACACTAAAACTGCACACATTTAAATCTTGTTTCAGCCGTATANCGAGCCCCCTGCCCCCCCCCTAAATCAGCCTATGATATACCACGAGACATTATTCCGCGAATCGAGCGATTAGGATATTACTTCATCTACGCCAATCGAGGTACGTTTTGTATTTATCCCATACGCTTCGAGTTCTAAAGCTTCTTTCATTTTTTCGGCATCTTTTTAAATACTTCACCCAAATTGTTCACGTGGCGGATCACAACCTATGTGTAGATACTTGCGCGATAAGTTACAAGTTTCAAATGTAACGATTTCTTGCTTGACAAGAGATAACGAAGATGGAAACAACGGTATTTGTGCATTGAACTTGTAACACTTTCTGAAAATAGTTAATTAACAACAATATTTGATATTGCAGTTACCGAGGAATCGGCGATTTAGTTGCAGACGATATAATATTTAGCAATTTAATACTCGAGACAAAAGTGTCATATAATTAACAATTTTGTACCAGATGTTACGTGTGGGACCTGATTGCATGTCAAGTGTTATTTAAACTGCTGCAATTGGAAAGTTTGATGATCGAACCGGCTAACGACGTCGAGTGAACATTGACCTACCCTTAAAACTTTCCGTGTCAGAAGGCGCTGTTGAAGTAGTGCAGGAGCGCAATACAAAAAACAATATCACATGGCCGTATTTCACTCGACTGATTCGACACGTGTGGGATTATATATATTATATTGCACTATATTATATTATATTACATTAAAAACTAAGCGAAACAAATTATGTCAGTCGCTGTCTGTGTGATTTAATTCTTTGTTCATATGTCCTGTTTTCAATTTATTACTCTAATTTAGTTGTCTTTCTTATTGCTGGTTTTTTCTTGCTATTTTGTGACTATTTACATTTCGTACCATTATAAACATGACATGATTGGCACAATCAACTACGACTGGGCACAAGCTATATGGCCAACATAACAAATATTGTAAATGTAACCCTTAATCTCGCGAAAATGCTGAGACATTATGGAGGAGACATTGGCCGTAATTTCATTGATACTCTCAATACTGGAAACAAAGAAAATGCGTTTCCTATCAGAAATTCCACCCAATATGAAAATCAGGTTTTGTAAGAATTTTTGCAACTACAGAAAGATGAACTCAAATAACCTAGTGTCAGTTTTCAGTCATTCAACGCCCAATTTGGGACATTTAGAGTCATTCTTGACAATCTACTAATAATGAATTAGTTTCTTGACCTCACATGCTTACAAAAATGATGGTTATCAACAATTGACCATTATTCACGCGAAAGCCCGTCCAAATTCACGACGAAAGCTCCATCTCGCCTAATACACAGTAATTCACTTTCCTCTGTGCGGAAAGCTGCAAAAAAATTCAAACGCTTGGAGGAAAAACTTTGTGGTCACCACAGAGTTTCTAATCTTCCCCACCTATAATAAATGCGCGCATGCGCTCACAATCCGTTGCTTGAAGTCGACTGAGGTCAAAAGTCACATTTTCCGCATAAAGGAAACGTACTATGTCTATGTCTAGCCGTACCACATGAGAGGTGCTTTGCCTTATAGGAGAAAAATCGATGAAGTGGCGAGCAATTGACGGATGTCTTTTTTCAAATTTGAAAGTAAAAGAAAATGCTTTGATATCAACCGCAATCCAAAATTTTTAAAACTTCTTGGTGAGCAGTTGAATTCTCTTTCAGTGGAAGAGAACCACTTTCAATATTGCAATTAAGTCTGTTTATCGGTTCGAAGCTGCTTCTCCTGCAACTAATGACCAGCGTCATAAAACATAGGAATTGCATTATTTCACAGAAAGTCTTCTAATTTTAGCACACACATACACATGTGGTTGCAAGCACACGCACGCGTACATGTATATAAATTGTATTAATTAGGCACAGTCAATTTTCTTAACTTGTTGTAATATGTAGTACCTCTTTATTTATTTTTACTAACATACCAGCTTTATTTATTTATTTGTTCATTAATGAAGTAGTTATACCATCATCGTTTCAAATGTATTACGTAGTTGTTTTGTGTTGTATTCCCTTGTGTTGTTTCTTCTTCCCACCTACCCTTCATCTGCGCTACTTTCATCGCTCACATTGGGTATCAGGCAACTCCTGTATAGGACTCAGGGCCCAAGTCTCAAATCGTTTCTATACATATGAGGGATACTAGAAAAATGTGGATGTTCAGTCAAACATGAATTAGTGAAGGTCCATTGCTATGTTTTACTAATATCATAGTATGTTAGAGAGGTTAAGAATTGACCTATCGTAAGCTCCTCCCTCGTGAACAGTCACCAACAAGTAAAATGGTGGATTGGGAAACGCAGACGAATGTTTGTCAAGAATGTTGCTTTTTTATTGATCAGGTAAGCTGACAGTCAAAATCCTGGTGATAGTTTGACCTTATAGCTCATTGGGTTGACCTATAGCAAGCTCTGCCCCCTCGTGAACAGACACCGACAACGCAATGTTTGTCAAAGCGGTGGCTTGGAAACGCAGACAAAGGTTTGCCAAGAACGTTGCAATCTGATTGGTCAGTTAACCCGTCAATCAAAATCCTGGCGATAGGTCAATTACCGTTGTCCAAGCTTAATTAATTGGAGCTGTAGCTGAAGGTTACCTGGCGGTAAAATGTCATTTGAATCTCGCCATGTCACCGACTCAATAGGTGGATTTGCCGACACCTGACAGTCAACACTGAGCTTCTCGCCAATTATTCCTACATATTCAGTAAATGCTGTTCGCGTCCTCACATCAACTATTGAGAAAAGAAAGCAAGAAGTACACGATGAGAGACCTTGTAGTATATAGTCTATTATTGTTAATAATATAATATTAAAAGATATGTTTATTTGAGCTCAAGCAATAGTCGGTTTTATACAGAACAATGGACAAACGTCATTTTAGACTGACAGTCCAGAGCACTTAACATAGATGAACGGGGTACCAACATCTGGCCATCAGAGCACTTAGAGTGCACCTAAGCATATACATGTACAGAAATCCCCCATAGGGTCCCCAAGGAGCACGTCAGAGCGCAAACACCAGCAAACGTCCATAAGGTGCACTGTAAATGCTTTAATGGTCAGATGTTGGTACCTCGTTCATCTGTACTAAGGTCTCTGGGCTGCCAGTTGGCACATATTGTTGCCTGAGCGACACTATGTGTCCAATGCGACAATGTAGAGTTCGTAGAACTCATAGCAGAAGCAAATACTTACACAGAACTGTCAACTTTGCCGTCTTTTCTTCAACTTTTTCGTACCTCTTTAGTTTTTCACTCGTATAAGTAAAGATGCACTTGCAGTCTTGATTGTGGTAGCTACGATCGACTGTAATTTGGAAGGTACGGCAGTATTCAGCGAAGGGGTTATATCCACCAGGGACTCTTTTTTGGATATTCTACAAAGACACGTTGTTTTACATACAAGCAGCTTAGCTCGTCTTCTCTCGTGCATCCTATGCCCTTCTCGTGGACTCATACGCCCTTTCGGACAAAGAAAAACAAATCAAATATTCATAACGGTTAAGGATGCAGAGAAAATGCTAATTGAATTGATTTTGCATTCAATAATGCATGTCAATAGTCTTCCGTGGTCCCATGGACACGAGAATTGATAAGGTATCATGTTCGATACTTTTTTAAATAAACTTGGATGAAGTGGACGACATTTGTAGAAAGGGAAATCACCAATTGGTCGGACTTCAAAACCACTTCACCACACTTCAAAACAAGTAGGCTGGACTGCAGAACGAAAGGGTCGGTGATCAAATGTGTTGTCTGGACTTTAAAATGTTATGGCCTCACTCCAAACAAACTAGTTAGCTGGGCCTAAACACGATGGCTGGTGCTGTAACCAGCTGGCCAGTGGCCAAACACGACGACCGGACTTCCTCTGAGGCTCTCCTTGAATGTCTTGAATGATTCAAGTGACATCTTGCGTTCATTTTTCGTACCCGATTGTTTGTTTTGTTCAAAATGGGCAATTTGTTATGCCATTGTGATTGAGCACAAGCCAACCCGATTCAAGTCCGGTCAACCAGTTTTTGGGTGCTTCATATTTTTTTTAGGTAGGCTTACCGGCCAACCTGTTGTGAGGTCCGATCCCCAAGTTAGAACACAAGCTATTGGGTTTTGAAGTTCAGACAGCTGGTTTTGAAGTCCGGGCAAGTGGTTTTGAAATCCCACAGATTATTGATACTCTTCTTGCTGTAGTACGTAGTGAAAGGAAGGTCACTTTTCAGAATATGAAACAGCAACAAAAATAGTACAGCAGCCCAATCGACGAGATTATCTGAGAAAGGGAAGTGGCATCGCGGGCAAGAAATAACGTGCGGGAGCAGGGTTTATCTCTACCCAAGCCAAGAAAGGTGAAAATATTTGACTGCGAGTTGGGATAGCGTGTGCCATATTTTTTCATGACAGATGAGGTAAAAACGTTGCACGTCAATTCGCCTGAATATCAGGGTTACGGCACCACAGTATTTCGCGTAATCAAATCAAAACATATCTTAGAGTAAAGAAAATAGTTACCTAAAGAAATCAGCTATAGAGCTGCTCTTTCAGCGGTGGATCCATCTAAAATGCTTGGCTTCTTAAGAAGTGTCGTCGGAAGCGCGCGCACAATTGATCTCCGGGGTTTTGCCGATGAGCCACGAAGACTCGAAACGCGTTGATTTTCATAACAGCAATTCACAGTGCAAAAAATAAATTTTCAGAGTGAACTCCCCCCTCATTTTTTTCCAAGTTGGTTTACTTGGGGTTTACACACGCTGGCGGTGCCGTTTTTGTTTTGCTGGAGACGTTTTTTTTTTAATTTTTGGGTTCTGGCCCGAGGGGGGCTTAAACACCCTGAACCCCCCGTAAATCCGCCACTGAACCGGACATGTTAATTTTACAGATTCCTTCAAACACCATGTAAGACAATGTGAAATTACACTATCTTTACCTCCAGTGTGATTTATCTCCAAATCATGTAGCATTTAAGCTCCAATGTAGCAGCTGCTGGTTTTATTCTTTGTTTTACTCAAGAATACCAACAGACTGCAACCTGTTTACACCAGTGCCAGGAGTAGACTAGCCGTGGTCTTAGTTTGATAAGTTTTAATTCTTTGTTCTGTTTGTTCACGAGTAGATAGTACTTGATCGATATGACTCATGACCCGTGAGGTCAAGACAGTGATGATGTACTTTGTTTGCAGGAGTATGACATGGAAAATTCTAGAAGATTCCAGTATTTTAGTGATTAATGTAGACTGAAACATTCTAGAGCGTTATATATTTGTAAAATGATTGGATAGATTCCGGAAAATTCTAGAGTGTGCTTGACTTGGTGAAGCCGCAGAACATTGTAAGAGACTACATGTATAAATACACAGGCATGGGTTAGTAGAGTTTAAGTTGGTGCTGAAAAGCACTTAAAGTCAGTTGAAGTTAAAGTTGAGTTGAGAATCAGCTGCTTCAGCGTTAGTTAATCAAGCTATGGAGACAGCAGGTTATTGAATCGACGAGTGTAACAGTTGCTGGAAGTCTTCGCAGCACTGGCTAAAGCACAGAACAGACAATGCATCAGATGTTTTGTTTGAGTAGACTTGTGAACATACGGTCGAGATAAAGAAAGTAATTAACTCCAACCTGCCTTCAGACTATCGTCGCACCGGAGGCTATTAGCACCGGTCGGTAACACACGGGAAAAACGAGACACCAGCAAAGTCTTTTGACTAGTACATGAGTACACTACAAGACGTTGTAAGGCCAAGCTCAAGGCAAGTAGCTCTTTTTCAATTGTCAAATAATTTCTATAGTGCTTACTGAACTTCTTAGAGAAGTATGCAGCAGAATGCTGAGCACAGACTTTGCCACTTTGTTATAATTATGCTCCTAAGCCTTCATCAAACAGAGACCGAGAACGGTTTGAATGTACTAAAATAGGCGACAACAGGAAAGTGACACATCCTAACATGGTTTTAACTTCTCGAACCAATGTTGACAAAGTTCAGTCCAAATCAAAATTTGACATTTTTTCCTCAACAATTTTTTAAGTGTTAGGGGTAGCGGCCATGGCTGCTACGACATCAAGTGGTCAGCCACAATAGAGTTTGAGTACTGGGGCAGGACACAACTGACGAGAGTTACGCCTATTGGGTGTGACAACTACATTGTTTGGATTGCTAACTTTAGAATGTACTGTGTACGGTCCATGCAACCTAGCCTGCAATGGGTTTGACCCGATAGCAAACGGTCAAAGCAACTTGTCACCATGCTTTCCTATCACAACTAACTTCAATCTTACGTTGACTAGACTCAAGACTGCGCTTCAGGCCAATTCACAGGTCCTATACATTCGCTTTTTAAATGTTGAGACATAATGAAGCAAGTTAATATAACAAACACCACTTGTCCATTGTTCTGAAAGCCCAGACTCAATTCGATACCAAAACGACTTTTAATAAGGAAAACGTCATTGAAATCCCATTTTGATAAGATATACCACGTGAATGTATAAATGGAAGGCCAAAAATGCATTGACCTTATTGTTGTCTCATATTTTCCATGTTTGCCTCACATTTCCTAATTCTTTTTGTCAACTTTATTCCTCATTCCTTCTCACGCCTTTCAGCATAGCCATCTTGAAAACCTAAATTCATCACTAATTGTTTAGTATAAACGAAAACAGTCTATTTTTAATTTGAAGTAGATTTATAGTCTACCACTAGGTGACAGTGTGGTGAGGTTATTACTTGGCAAACTAGTTCTTTCGCAAATTATTTTGCTCTGATATGAAGTTTTTTTATTTAGAATACATGTCACATTTTTCGTCCAATTTCCAGGAAATTTACACACAATCTCTAGCTCCGGAATATCTCAAAGGCGATTGTTTTTCGCCATGATCAGAATCAAGGTGGCGGATGTAGCGACCATTTTGTTTTCGAATTCAGATTCAAATGCTTATAGAGGCCGCAATTTTTAACGTACACGGCTGAAAATCTGTAAGATTAGTATAGCAGACGTGTACTACAAATGTGTTGTAGATCATTATCTTCCTGTCAAAGATGGCGGAAGTATTGGTCATTGCGTTTGGGCACCTCCATTTCAGGACGAAAACATTTTGTCCTGTAGAGGGCGCATTGTAGAACCAACTGCTTCGAAAGTGTTCATGTGTTAGTTCCCTATGAGTAGCTACTATCAAATGCTGCTTAACTGAAAGTTGTTTTCAAAACCGTCTGACTCATTTTCATCACTTTTCAATAGTGCTGGAATTTTATTTTTCAACAGGAAGAGCAAGTGACGTGATTTTTGCATGTGGGTTCTTTAAGGTACACTCTAGTTGCAAATCATCTTCTTTCTCAGGCTTACAGTTTACTTTCAATTTAAACAAATTCAAAATTTTCGTTTTTTTGTCAGTTGAATTTTGTGAAACTAATTTTTCAGGTGTTTCCTATTTTTGCTAGAACATCTCTTTTTTGAATTATTAGGGGTTTTCTAATGATGCTGTTCCTTTGTTGACTGATTTTTGCTGCACTTTTGCTGTTTTATCTTCTATAGAACAAGACTATACAAGACTAATGAGTTATTAACTTCCGTCAAAGATGGTGGAAATATTGGACATTGCGTTTGGACACCTCGATTTCAGAACGAAAACTTTTTATCCTGTAGAGAACGCATAGTGGAACGAATTGCTTCGAAAGTTTTCACGTTTCAAGCTTTCTGTGAATCGCTGTTATCAAGTGCTGCTTAACTGGAAGTTGTTTTCAAAATGGCGGATATGACGCTATGACGCTTTTTTACCCCGTTTCAATTGTGCTCAGTGGTGTTTTATTTTGAGCAGGGAGAGCGAAGTGACGTGAATTTTTGCATGCGTATTCTTTAAGGTATACTCTTTCAAATGAATACTAACACATTCTTTCTCGGCTTTACTGTTTTTTAGTTATTTGGCATTCAGTTAAAAAGTTTTTGAATTTTCGAAACTTTTGTGTCGCCCTCCAGAACTGTATGCTTAATTTGGACTTTCTTGCGTCGACTTCTACGTCGTCCAATTTCAGTCTCCTTCAAATGTGCTTCCAATTGAATAACCCCCCTTTCCAGCGAATGCAAGACTGAATTCGCTTGGTGTTGTCGGTCGTGTCACGAACTGTGTTCGTAATCGTATACATGTAGATGTCAATTTCCCTTCGCCAACGACGTTGTCTTTTCAGTTAATTTCACCAAGTGTCGCTCCTTCATTTTATTTGTTAAATGTGACCAACAATGTTTTAAACCTGACTGCTAAATTGACCGAGACAACATTTCATCAGTAATAACGCATTGTTCACGACCTCCAAGTTTTAACCTTTTTTCAGTTTAGTCGCCAAACTCATTGGCCAATTACACAAAATTTGCAAGTACACCACGAATGAGGTGAACAACGTTAAAACGAAAATTCCAAGTGAATTTACTCGCAGCGCCTTTTTAAAGCTCATACGGTATAATGCCTTCTGGCTGTATAGAGTTGTGGAACTCGATTAAAGCGCTCAAGAGGTCACGCCAACCTGTTAAGCACTTTCTAAGCAATTTTCAAAAATTTTCCAAACTTTGGAGGTTTGACGAGAGTTTCAGTACATTGTTCTGGGTGAGAAAATAGTTATCTGTTAACAAGCAAAAACTCTGGGTGTCGCGTATCTGACACTTATCAGGCTAACCCGCAGCAGGCAACACATTCCGTTGGTTGCCGTATATTCTACAGTGACAGTGCACATTTGCATGCACGAAATCACTGACCTTTCCTTATAGACATGATAACTTACCAGACTTTCCACTTCGAATGCAAAGTTTGGCTGGGGGTTGGCGCCGGTACAGCAACAGGTTATATTAAGTTGAGCTCCCTCAATCGCAGCTCCCTCATAGCCGGAAATTTTAGTGGACGAAGCATGGGCTGAAACACACGTAATGAGTGACTCGCCATTCATTAGGGGGCTCTAAACTGACAAATGCCGGATAGCTGGCCAGTAGAAAACAGTTTATCAATGCGGTCGTGCTAGCCTATAGTTGGAGCCCATATTACCGCAATAAAGCCACTAATCTAGGAGTTTCCCCGGATACAGTGTAGCTACACTTATTTTTTGAGTGCATTCTTAAGCAGGGGGTAGACACATTTCACACAGTGCCGGTTCACACAGTATTTCCTTTCGGTTCGGTTATCCAATTGCCGAGTCCAGTTGACGGCAGAAATAGAACGCGGTTTGGAAACAAGACAGTAAAACGGTCATTTGCGATCCTATTACGAAAACAACGATATCAACACGAATTAGAAACATAGGCACTGAAGCTAAAGAATAAGACCAGGTAACACTCTGGTCTAGTTCAGGGTCAGATTTTGGGCACAAAGCGAGTCAAGTGATATGATGTTGTGTTTACCTTTAAGGACTTTACTGAGGGTGAATGAGGTTACATGAAGGAAAGCCAAGTGCCGAAACTGGACCTTTTTTACAAGCGCTTCTATAGGCCATTGAAACTCGATCCCAGACCAAAAGCATCTGGTATAAATACGTGTCCTTTCTCACTGAGTGACATTAACTTTTCCTTTCAGAAGAAAGGCTTTATACTAATGGTAAAAACTTTTCAACTTGCATCTGTTTAATCTGTTAATGTAAACAATGGTAAAAGATTTGTCAAAGTCGTTGAAAGAGAGTGTGTTTAGACGAGGTTGCCGGTTTTTTAGTCGACATCACTTGAAAATTGAAAGTAAATTCACAAGTTGCGAGACTTTATGCTCAAAAACAGCACCTATTGCGGCCAGTCTAAATATTGCAAGATCGTGTTTGGGAACTTCGTTGCGTTATTCATTTAACATATTCTGAGATTTTGACATCAACTGCAGTACCTTATCGTTAGTCAGTGTGTTCCCTTGTATATCATCGTGCGATCAACCCCACTACCTCGACCCCTCGGGGGCACTCATGTTTTTTGGGTAGAGGGAGGGTGACCTGGGCATCCAAATCAGGACCCTGGCCAAATTGGAAAATTGTGACCCACGTTTATACCTACATGTACAAATCTAAAAATACATATTTTTTATAAGGACATGGACATTATTATCACACAATAATTTATGTGATAACTGAAAGGATTTGGAGTCAACTATTCACGGCAAATCGTGACTAAGAATGCAACACCCGGTGCGTCCGTCATCGAGTCGTTGTCAATTTTCAGAGGGGAAACGGCGGCTCTCCGACCCGGGCCAACAGCACCAGCACAGAACAGAACGAGTATTCCACACGAATGTTTCCCAGACACATCAAAAGTATTTTAACGGATGAAACACACAAATGAATCGAAGAAAAACGACGACAGTAACTCATAAATCTCGACTCGAATCAAAAAATCAACATCGCTCGATGACAAAGAAACAAGTCAGTTGGGAATAAGTGGAAAGGCAATTCCGGTTTGCCCTCGCTTATCAGTCACAGACTTCGGCACGCAGCAGTGTTCGTGGTGACTACTTTGTTTAGCCTGCTTAGTGCCAATGTCACTACGCTCAGCCACCATCTTGGTGAGAGGGATCGATTCATGTGTAGCCTCGTTTTCAGAATAATGGCCGATCGGGCCAACTCAAATTTCTTCAAAATGAGCTCTCTCTAACTCTACAGACATAGTGTATACTTCGAGGTACACGTCAAAAAGTAATTCAACAGTTTATTTTTATTGACAACAGCTCGACCAAGGCTTTGAGTTCCGGCAGTAATCCAGTGCCCTTCCCTGTGCCGATAGAATCTCTGAATTTTGACCGGGAGAGAAGTTCAGTTGAACGCCAGCCTACGGCTTATGAATAACAAAAATGTACCTCTGATACGAAACAAAATAATGTCCATTAGGTTGAAATAAATAAAAAAAGCATCAAATAAAAATTTCCTTGAAAACAACAATTTCCGGGGATTACCACTAGAGTGCTGAGATCCAGCAGGTGCCGAGACAAATGCGGCCAGACGTAGGAAACTCGGGAGTCAAAATCTGAGATAGCCCTGCACCATAGCCACCAAGCTGAAAAGTGCGTATCTTGGAACTAATATATATATATAGATTATTACATGGCGAAGTCGTTATCCCCCGTTATCTAGAGCCCGAGTGGATTTTGGAGAATTATCGCCCGAGGGGCGTGGTACCTGGTTTCTAAGACACAAGGTCTTTATCTTTGAACTTCATTTGCATATTCAGGGCTCTGGACTGAGCTGTTGCTTACGATACATGTCCAACTGAAAAAAAACCTGAACTGTTAACACTAATTTAACATTTAACTATGAGTGAGTTGGCATGCAAATTTTTCAGACGGATTTATCAGGAAGTGATCCACCACCAGCCTAACAAAAAGATTAGTTGATGCAACTGAAAATAAATCAGCTGATATACCAGCGCAGTGATTGAAATTTATTTTTTTTTTAAATCAGATGCTCATGCCATAGTCAATCGATTTATATTTAAGGTAACCAACGTTTGACGAAATGGACAGTGGAAGCCACTGTCCTCACATTATGACAGGGACATTGGCCACTTAGGTACTATAATTTAATTACCATTGCAGCTACCTAAGTAATTAATGTTTACAAAAAATTGAGAAGAGGTTACCCCTATCCCAGAATTACGGCAGGGGATGACGGCCACTTGTGCATGTTGATTGCAACCATCTATTTCATTTAATATTTCAAAAAATTTTGGCTTAAAGTGCTTAAAATCACACCCACAGTATAACGCCATATGGTTATCCACTGGTGCAAGCAGTGTCGATGTGGCAACTGAACAAGGGAGTGTTCGAAAAACAGGATTGCAGGAGTATTTGTTTAAACTGGGAACAAATGAAAACATTAACGGCTTCCTCAGAGGCATCTCTCTACGCGGTACTTCTAAACTTATAGCAACATGACTAATGGTTTAACCAATGTGATGCATAATTTGTCGAAAAGCATCCGGCATATTGAGTACCTATGGTATGATCACCGTCTCCAATGGGTCAGCGGTATTGTCTAAGGCCTAGGCAGCCAAGGAGCTTAACAAGTTAAAAAGCATCTGGTAATAATACTGAAACACATGGAAATTACCACGATGTACCTTTCAAAAACACGTACCTGTTTATCAAAGCTATAAAGTTGTTATTTCTTTCGCTTTCTTGAAATGTGGTCCATAATATACTTTTCCTGCTACCAAATGATGCACTCATGTTTCAGAATGTTCCTATCTTTTTCAGGTTAATTGGGTCTTTCAGATTTTGGAAGCTTAATTGATTTCCTTGGGAAATTTTGGGTAACATCTGTATCACTTTCAGCAACTTCAGCTTTAGTGTATTGAAACATTGCTACGCCTTTTATTTCTATGTCCATTCAATTTTTGGTCTAGCACTTGGTCTTCTACAGCAGTATACTGTATAGGCTATAGCAGGACATACAGCTGTTTTCTGCACAAATGTTTGACACCTCTTCTTTTTTTTGATCTACTGATCTACAGAGTTCCAAAGTCCATCAGCTTCCATCAGGATGCTTCTCTAAGCTTCTTCGGGTTCTGACATCACAATTTTGTGCTGTTTGATAAGCCTTGAATTATACAGGCATCACACTCCATGGGAGCAGCCATATTGAAGTAACTAAGCACAACAATACAATCTGGCTCTCTGACTGGTCAATTCAATATAAAAGCGCCAAGAAGTGGCAGGAATGTGCATAATATTTCGTGCAACAAAAACACCTTTTTAAAAAAAAATGTTCAAGAGTAGACGTGGAAACTTTTTGGAATTTGATTTATAGGTATACTATCTAGCCACATAGAAAAAACTATGTTGCCCCCCCCCCACAGTACTCACAAGGATGAACGCTATGAGATCTGGCCCACCGACTAAATAGCGTGAGAAGGTATCAGGTGAAATTTGTAAGATTTGTGTCCCTTGGTCTTTTTATTCGTCAACATGCGTGATTTCACGTAACTTCCTCAAAATGGCACCCGGTAAGAGAAACTCGAGCAAGCTGCGACAGATTTTCATCGATTTGTTCAAATTATCTTGACTGAATCGTTTTCAGACTTGAGTTGTTATAACTCCATGTGCATATATGCATGTTTTATTTGATTTTATTTCCCGTATTTTGAAATGAGTAACTTTTTGTGGGGATGTAGGCTACTATCGCCCCTGTATGCCTGCGGCATCCATGGCGATGTAATTGCCTACGCCCATCCCAGCGCCAGCGTAAAGCTCGACAGAGTTAACCGGCCATCCATCACCACCGACACGAGTTCGGCGGACTGGCAGTATTTCCTGACGCGATGGGATGAGTATGTAGAGGCCACTGGCATCACAGGGAAAGCCAAAACCATCCAACTCCTGGAATGCTGTGACAAGAGACTAAGAAAAGACCTCACACTCAACTCTGTCGACCCCCTGCATCACTGGACATTAAGGCGATCCTGGCTTCCATGGAGAAATTGGATGTGCGCGCAGAGGCACCGATGGTAGGCCGAGCTCATTTTGATACACCGACCCAAGACCACGACGAGCCAGCCCGCGCTTTTTGCGCCCGCGTGCGAGGCCAATACTCCTTGCTCTGTCCATCATGCAACCACCCCGTTGACTACACTGACTCGGTGATAACGATGTGGTGAGCCAAGTCCTCGCAGACAAGGACATCCAGCTCGACCTGTTGGGGGACACCAACCAGTCACCATCCCTAGAAGAGGTCCTCTTATTTGTCGAGAAGAAGGAAACGGGCAAACGCGCTGCCACACGCCTCGCCGAGCCCACCCACGTCCACGTGGTTAAGAACTCATACCACAAAAACCGGGACGTACGCTCGAAACCCCACGACAACATTTTACCGGATCCGCGTCCTGACATAAACGACACATGCACATACTGCGGCCAGACTGGCCACGGCGGAAAAGCACCGACCGAAGACACGCCGTACTTTTTGTCCAGCCTTCGGCCACACTTGCGAGAGGTGCAGCACCAAGAACCACTTTCCAGCTGTGTGTCGCGGCGGACTGTTGTAATCACACGTCACTTATCAGCGACCTAGTATTTACCCCCTGTCTCTGTTCCTTCTAGTTACGATCATTTGTATTTTGTTGTGCTCAATAAACAGTGAAGAAATACTTGCTTGTTATTTTTTAAAGGCCATCAGTTTCCGAGAAAAATTCCTTCTTAATTAAATGAACCTAACTTTATGTCACGACCCTCATTTAACGCAAAATGAGCGACTGTTTTTGAAATATGAGAGTGACTCAATTGCTTACATGTGTATCTGCTCATCCCAGAACTTACCGAAAACAAATACAGAAAAATCTGTCACATCTGAAGGAGAACCGCGAGAACATCTAAAGTACTTTCCATTCTGCTCGTACGTCAGAGGATTGAACACTAATGTTTTTGTGTCGCCATGGGCACTAGCAAATGCGTTTGCTGGAGCATTATTTCCACGAACAGTGTCTTGAGAAAACAGGACCAAGCCGTTTTGGAAATTGTAAAATTGAGATTGAATCCACTGGACGGTCGTGTTGCTTCTGCAGGACAATACCAACTGTTGGCCAGCTATCTCCATACCTGCACATGTAAAAACAATTCAGTCTATTGGTACAGAACTTGAAAACCTCTGGGGCCGTTTTTTATCCGTTTGGCGCTAAGTCCTGTCTTATAAATAGTAAGACCGTCATAACTTTGTTCATTAACATGGTTCAGGAAGGTCGATGAATAATTTTCAGTCTGGTCAACTTTAACGGTTGCGGTATTTCCATTCGCATCCGTCTGAGTGAGCAATAACAAGCTTTTGACCGTCTTAGCTATGACTGGGCTGGTGCGACCATTGATAAATCAACATGGAAACCTGATGGCAATTTGAGAAAATTCACACGGCGAATTCTAAACAAGGGTCTCGTATTTCGCAGTTACCACTTTAGCAAGTGAACTAAAAGCCATGTTGGCACAATAAATGTTACAGCAACTGGTAAACCAACTTCGATCTCGTGGTGCCAAAGTTACCTCCCGCCTGCACGGGTAGTTGCTTACATTCGCTTGCACCTGAGTTGTAAACATTCATGCCTTATGGGTGTCATCGTCTTAGCATGCCCAAGCTTTTCTTCCAAAGAATTTTCAAAGCTTGTTAATCCGTACTCTTCTCATATGAAATACTTCACTGTATGGCTTCTCTAAACTTAGCCAGCCATCTAGCTGTATGAAGACAATCGTCAAATTACAGCTAGGTACCACTTAGCGTTGACGCAAAGCTTTAAAATAAATACAGCGCCGATGTAGGTAAAAAACTGACCAGATAAAATCTGACACAAAATTAGTGTCTTTAGAAACTACCATCTTCCTTGAGTAATTTAATTTTTTTTACCGGTTTTGAAAAAATTGGCGTTCTACCGTTATGCTTTTACTAAACTTGTGCAATCTTTTGCGTCGGCTTTCGACGCCATGACACATTGTGTCATCTATCGGCCAGTTACCGATTCGCCTATCAACTGCAGTTGGTTGCGTACGCGTCACAACAAATTATCGTAACTGGTTTCACTTCGTTATTAGTTTTAAGAATTTGATACCAGCAAACCAAATTTCTGAACAAATTTTGCTGCTGCGAAGCTGTCATCAATTCCAGAGAGATGTCGCAACAAATTAGGAACTAGCGCGTGGGCGTGTCACGAGCATGCTGTTTTCAATACGGCGACATAATTTTCTTTGTTACAAGAGGCGCAGAATTACGCAAGAAGATGCACACAGATTTTATTTGGATTTGGGACAGGTGAAGTCACAGGCGCTCGAATTTCCCGATGACTCATAACCATATATAAGAAACATACAGGTTGGACACCAAAACTTTGACGAGTTGAGGCTCCCACCTTCAACTGTCCCAAATCCAAATACAATCTGCGTGCATCTCCCTTAGACCGGTATTGTATAAACTTTCGAAGCCTATCTTCCGCTTGATCCCATTAAATTATACCTGTGCGTGGTGCATTAGCTGCGAAATTTTCAAATCAATCTCAAAACTCTGGATTCAAGGACCGAAAATAGTTAACATGGCGGATTCCAGTTGTGCTACGCCTATCGAAGATAAAATTTCGAGTTTGAGCAACCAACCTGTATATAAAAGTCAAGAAATTTATCCCCAATTTAAATGCTTGAGGTTACTAAAAATTCTTTCATTTCTGTGTTATGTGTTTCTCCTTGTAGCTCATTTTATCACTTAACGTAGAATTCAGTTGCAAGAACGGGCGTATCTTGTGTTATTATGTGCTCTTCTTTGTTGAAGCACAACGAAAGCTTGGATTTTGGCGGAGATTTCTGGTGTTTTACAGCACGTTTAGTCGCGGTAAATCACCTATTGGCAATTGCCGGATTTTGCAGTAGGCCAACCCTTCAATTATAAACAACGTTATTTTTCATAACCCGAGTTTAACTACATTCAAACTGATGGTAACTTATGTGGAGAGCACTCAAATAACATTCGTGGGCGTGCGAAAACAGAACTCCGGAATTGCGTCGGTAGCGTCCGCCACGAACCCGGATGCTCGAACGTCGTCTGCCATGAACGTTTTACGTTACAAAATAAGACCCTTGAATTCGTGATTTTTGCGTTTTCTAACATTCTTGTCGTCAAATCACCACTCGAAGGAAATTTAAAGTGATCAAATGAAAGAAGGTATTCAAAGATTTGTTCGGTGATAGTTTCGTGGAGTTCCATGCACATTTTGAGTAGAACATTGTGAGCAAACAGATTTTGAGTGTCCAACCTTTATGTTTTCTTAGTATTGAGTGACGTCAGTGGTGATCGGGGAACAGATTAACTCGAGCGCCTGTGGAACACACAGTGGTACTTAGCTGCAGTTTGGCGATAGTCTTCATGCAGCTAGTTGGCTGGCTATCAATATCACTGCAACGAACTTTACAGTAATTGTCACAATTGAAACAACGTTACAAACTTATAGCAAATGAAACTCGACTTTCAATTCTATAAACCATCGAGCACAATTAGTGTGATACTTTCGGTCTGGAAAAGGAAAAGAAAATGCCATCGAAAACCACATCAACATGTTTCCAGCAAAATTTTTTGAGCACAAGCAATTTGTTATCCGTTTCAACTCACGCTCATGGGGAAAATTCCTACACTTGAATATTAATGACTGGTAATAAACAAACAGGAATAGAATGTTCTTTGTCAACTTCAACATTCTTGAACAGACAGGTTTTCCATGTCGACCTAAATGTTCTCTTTGTGTTTTATGGACAATGATCATCGTTGAACTCGCGAGATCTGAGATGCACGTGTAACATGGCGGCTCATTGATTTAGTCAACGCATGAATTATACACCTGGGCCCAGTTGCATAAAAGTTATACGCCGTATAGCAACAATGACGTCGCACTATCACGCGTCACGGTGTTATTGTTGAACAATGCACCCGACGTCATGCAAGAATCAAACTTATCCAGCGGATAACATTTGAAGCTTTATGCAACTCAGCCCTGGGACAGTCAGTGCATGAAAGTTATACGCCGTATAGCAACAATGATGTCGCATTATCACGCGTCACGCTGTTATTGTTGAGCAATGCACCTGAAGTCATGTAACAACCAAACTTATCCACCGGATAATTTTGAAGTTTTATCCTTCGGTCTCGGTCGATACGCGGAATAATGTCTCGTGGCATATTACTTCAAGTACGCCACTCTCGGTACGTTTTGTGTATTTATCCCGTACGCGTTGAATCTGTCGAGTGCAATACGAACATGTAATAATGTTTTCCGTATTCACCTCCCGCACTACTTCAACAGTGACCTCTGACATGGGAAGTTCAAAAGGTAGGTCAATGTCGACTTGACGTCGATAGCCGGTTCGTGGCATCAAACTTTCCAAATATAGTTTAAAGTAACGCAGTTGCAGCAGTTTAAATAACACTTGACATGCAATCAGGCCCTAAACATAGCATCTGGTACAAAACAGTTATGACACTTCTGTCTCAGTTTTCAATTGTTAAATATTATATCGTCTGCAACTCAGAAGCCGATTCCTCGGTAACTGCAATATCAAATATTGTTGTTATTTAACTTTTTTCAGGAGATGTTACAAGTTCAATGCACAGTTACAGATCTTTTCATCATTGTTATCTCTTTTCAAGTAATAAATTGTTACATTTAAAACTTGTTTCTTTTACTAGAGAAAACTTGCAACCTAACGCGCAAGTACATACATATAGTATGTGATCCGCTACGTGAACAGTCTGAGTGAAGTATTTAAAAAAATTGTCAAAAAATGAAAGAATCTTAAGAATTCTAAGCGTATGGGATAAATACATAAAACGTACCGAGAGTGGCGTAGATGAAGTAATATCCCACGAGACATTATTCATCTACGCCACTCTTGGTACGTTTTGTGTATTTATGCAACGTGACAATAGTCATTCCCTTTCACTGTGCCCAGTCTAAATTTAAGGTGAGATAACGAAGGCTGTGCCAAAATTGATTTTTTGACAGATTTAGATGGGAGCCAAGGGGGCCATGCCCCCCCCTAAAATTCTACCAGATTCCATTTGGCTGTGGGGGAGTACGAATGTCTGACTGACAAAATCCTGGCTAATACTCTGCCCTGCCCCCCCAACTCAAAATCCTGGATCCGCCCTTGTAAATGGCACTGTTATCAGCAGAAGATTCGATGGAAAAATCTTAGCTGACTCAAAAATGTCATTTTACATGAGCTCACCTTACTACAATGTGTTTACAAATTCGTCATCAGTGCGCCAAATGGGAGGACAAGCAATGGCGGAGGCCGAGTCCTCGCCAGTTGTTAGTAAGAAAATGCGGCGTGGAAAATCGCTAGAGACAGGGAAATGATCAGACGGGAGAACATATTGCTTTGGATCGGAGATTGTGCGGTGCTGAAAGTCGAAGTTTAAAAATTTCCATACGTTTTTAGCACAAAACTCTACAGCGTTGCTTTTAGTAACAGCGTTCATCGAAATATATCATTATTAATTCTTCACATTTTACAAAGTAGCCTATTGAACAGTTTAGCAGAAGTCACCATGTTGTCGGTGCCGGAATTGTGAGTCCTTTATCACTCAATAACTAACATCAGCGCGACCAAACTTTTGTAAAAAATGTTGAATCGTAAAAAATTGCAGGTAAACTTATGCCTCTTTAAATATTTGCGAAACTGAGTTTTAAACTCGTAACTTAAATGCATGCCGCTGTCGCCCAAGGTGGTTGATCCGATCTGAAACCAATGACTCAAATTTCGCAACAAGAGCTGCAATAACCCTATTTTGATAATTGTGTTGGGTGTATATTTTTTTTACGATGACAATGTAGAGTTTCTTCAAAACGACTGGTTCGATTGCCCTATTCCAAGAAAATGTGTCGGTCTTTCCCCTTGACGGTAAATAAATTTTTGAAGACGGTAGAACCACGGAGCATCTCTATCACCTTGCTCGAGCAGCCAACGTTTGCACAAAATATCACAATTATTCTGTTGATAATTCAGCTTTATAATGTGTCTACTTCACGACACCTCAACCTGAAATGTTTGTCCTTGGGCATGGCGAATGACCTAATTAGGAACGGTCCGTGAATGCAACCTACCACATTTGCGCATGTCTTGACCCATGGCAGCGCCTCTTTCAGAAATTAATATAAGTTTTAGCTACACGTGTTATTATAAGGGCGTTTTGTTAGCCGAGAATATTTCTTGAGGCCGGGATGAAACACTCATTTCTTCGCTGATTTTGTATTTCTTATCATTTGGCCAATACGCGTAAAATACAGCAACACTGCAAAGCGACCACTTTTTCAATGCTTTAATCGTGATAACAAATTGCACATGTTATCTGAAAGAAAATATGAAACATGTTCTTTTAATAGACTTAATGCTTTGTTACAACTATTAGCAACCAATTTTAATTAACTTCAAAATGTTAACAGTTCATGAACGAGGTTCGTAGCCTATATTTTCACTGATCGAAGTGGCACCTACTGAAATAAACACACAACGAATAACTCGAAGCACAATCAAAATAGATAACTAGAAGTTTCACCTTTGAGAAGGAAAGCAATTGACACGGGTTCTACATGACGAGACAGTGTGTCCCCGCACTGGGCAACGCAAGCTATGGAGGATTTCAAGATTTAATTTCTCTCACTGAAAGTAATCAGATGCCCCGTGCTTGTGCCAATTACAATATCAAAAATTCTACCATTGCCAAATAAATACATTTTGTGCAAATTTAAGGTTTCCAGATTTTGCAGTTTTATACTTTAACAAAACGCATATCGTAAATTCAAGAATGCCCAAAACAATAGCAACGCTGAGTCGTTGTTCTGCGCACACTCTAAGTCGCACACGATATGCTTCTAAGGGCCATTAGCAGGTGTTGCCACACGAAAATAAAATGGTGCGTCGTTTACTCCTGTGTCAAATTGTATCGAAATCAGTCAGTCGGTATTCTTCATATCACCCGGAAACACTTGAAAAACCTCATGTCGAAAACGAAATCTTAAGGTAGTCAAATCTACCCGGAAACTTAATGGTGCCGCCATATTGCCTAAATATACCTATGGGTCAAGTTGCATTGAAACTCTTCCCTCAGTTCTCTACGTATCGTCCTTTCACAAAACGACCAATAGGAGGGTATTCAGGTGTTTAATAAGGGCAAAAATCAATTGGTGCCGGCGCAATCTCATAATGTCAAGTTTCAGTGAAATCTGTCAAGCGGTTCTTTTTATACGGAATGCTCTTCCCCCAAGCAAAAGTTCAAAAGCCCATGTCGAAAACAAAACGGTCACTACGAAGTGCAACAGAGGTCGAATCCGTCCGAAAATTTCCTGGTACTGCTTATATAATACGATGTCATAAAAACTCTATGTCAATTTTCATTGAAATATTTCACTCGGTTCTCTACATATCATGCGCAAATACATGTACTCACACAAAATGGCCACTAGGATGCACAGCAGTTATCGAATCCGAACGTAAATCAAATAGCGCCGGCGCAATCTCCTACAAAATTTCTCTGTCAATTTTCAATGAAATCTGTCAGTTGGTTCTTTAAGTACCGGTATCATTCCGAAACATTCTTCCCCCAATCAATACTTCAAAAGCCCATGTCCAAAACAAAGTGGCTACTAGGTGCTACAATAGTTGAATCCGTCCAAAAACTTATTGTAGCCGGCGGATTCATGAACATTAAAAACCACTGTGTCAACTTTCATTGAAATCTTTCTATCAGTTCACATATCATCCGGAAATGCTCTCACTCAAAATGGCCACCGACTAGAAAGCACTATAGTAATGAAATCCGGCCAAAATCAAACGATACCGGCACACTCTCACCAAGTTTCAATGAAATCTACTTAATGATTGTCTAGATATCCAGAAACGCGGCTCTTCCGCCAAACAACAATTGAAAAGCATTTGTCGACAAGACAAGAAAATGGCCATTAGTAGGTGCTACGGTAGTCGAGTCTGTCTGAAATTTAATGATACCTGTGCATCGATAACACACAACTTCGTGTCAAGTTTCATTGAAATCCATCAATCCGTTATCTAGATATCATCCGAAAACGCTAGCATACAAAATAGGTACTAGGAAGCGCTGCAGTAATCGAATCCGGCCAAAATCAAATATGGTACCGCAGCAATCTCGTGTCAAGTTTCCATGTAATCTGCCCATTGGTGCTCTAGATGTCATCTTCGCTCCAAAACAACAGTTCAAAGCACCTTGTCTAGAACAAATTGGACACTAGGAAATACGTGTTACAGAGAACAAATATCGCCCGAAAACTTGATTGTGCAGGCACATTGATATATCACACACCTTTGTGTCAAGATTAATTGAATCCGTTCTCTTGATATCACTCGGTAACACTATTGCCTTAAAGTACAAAAGTCATGCACCTACCCCCCCCCCCGGGGCAGATTGAAAAGTGGCATGAACCGTTCTAGAGTTGCCGTACACCCTTGTGCCAAGTTTCAGCAAAATCTGACCAGGGTTTTTTGAGATATCGAGTGTACACTCATACGGGCACCCTGTCAAAATGATGACTTCAGGATTCCCGAAAAGTGGGCCCACTTTTTGAAAAGTAATGTCTCAGCAATAGACCACCTGATTTCGTTCAAAATTGTCAAAATGTATCTTCAGAGTCACCAGCAAGTCTGCAAATAATCTCAGAGACATGCAAAATGTATGTAATAACTGTGAAATTCAATACTGCAAGGTGAAAAACGCAATATCACTGTGACTTCCAAAGTGTTCATGCTGTTCTGACATCTGTCAATAAAAATGCTTGCCTGGGTCTCAAGTGTATTGTTTTTTTTTATTGTCACATCTGTATCCAAATCAGTTTTGTCCAATATTCCAGTTTGTAAGGATGCCTTTGAGTGAAAGTGATACATTTACTACTGAATGAGAACGGGTGGGGCAGAATAAGAAAGGTATTCTGAGGAAAAGAATGGAGTCGTACCACTGTAAATCGATTTATTGCTAAAATACGCTACGCAGGGTGTTAATGGGAGACCCAAGACTGCGTGTTCGAAAGAAAACGATGATCGTGTTGAGGAACTGATGCCGCAATCGATGTACAAGTGAGTAAGTCTTCTGTGCAAAACATGGCGAAAAAACTGGAGCTAAAGCCCTCCAAAGGAATGTTAGAAGGAAAAGAAAAACTGAATGCTACTAATTGCATGACCACTATTCAGCCACTGAATTGAAAAGAATCATTGTCACTGATGAAAAAGACTTTACGCTAGAAATTGCAAAAAGCGCTTAAACGATCGTGTTTATGGGAAATGCAGCCTTCTCGAGTCCATCATGAGACTTCCACATTTTCCAAAAGGTAATTGTTTCTGCTGGAGTATCGTAGGAAGGAAATTAAAACAAATATTTATTTTATTGACGATGATAGAGCACAAGTTAAAAGTCAACGCTACATGCAGTTATTCGACGAAAATCGTCTCTCGGATTGCAGGCGACTTTATCCTGGAAACAACTACATGTACGTGTTTCAGCAAGATGGGGCTCCTTCAAGCACGAGCAAGATAACCCAGGATCATCAGGAGGAGGCCACACCAAAGTTCATCAAACAGGATGAGTGGCCGCCGCATAGTCTTGACAGCCATCCACGGGGCTATGCCAAAGGGGGCTCTTTGAAAGAAAAAGTTTTATTACCGGAGAATGAAAAACATGACTGAGCATGAGTTAACATACAGGATTATCTCACGGGAGGAAATCTCGATGGAAGAAATACGGAAAAGCAGTTCTGGTAAAGAAAGAAACGACTCCCGACCGTTAAGTCGTGGTTCATCCATTGCTGAGCAATTACTTGCAAAAAGTCACAGGCGCTTGGGTTTATCGCAAATGACGTCACTCAATAATATATATAAGAAAACATAAGGGTTGGACACTTAAACCTTGCCAAGCCGAGGCTCCCAACTTAAACCGGCCAAAATCCAAATAAAATCTGCGTGCACCTCCCTCAGTCTAGTGTTGCATAAACCTTCGAAGCCTTATCTTTCCTAGATCCCATTAACTGACTTCGTGAGTGGTGAATTGGCGATGGAATTTCCAAAACAATCTCAAAACTCTGAATTCAAGGACCTGAAATAGTAAACATGGCGGATTTCAGTTGTGCTTCAACTTCTACGCCTGACGTAGGTGAAACTTCGAGTTTGAGCAAGCAACTTATATTTCAAATTCAATAACTCTAATCCAAAACTCAACTAATTGAGAATGTTAAAGTTAGTATTTTAATGATTATTTGTAACTTTATTCCACTGACGGCTCATTTTAGCCCTTAACTTAGAATTTTATTGCATAAACTGGCGTATCTTGTTTCTCATCTTGACATCACGCACTTTTTTGATTGAAGCACAACACACACTCGGCCAGAAAACGCAGCCCGTGCAAGTATTACAATGCGCGTGGCCGACGAGTTAACTCAATGGTTTTGGCCAAAAATAAAACCTTCATAAGAAATCACAGTACACAAAAAACTTCGCATATCAATACTGTATCAGGATAATTTATATTTGACACAAATATGTGAGTAATTACATTTATTTGGCAATAAAGTGCTCTCTGCTTCTCATGATCAAGTAGTCGATGGATTGACGGCGAAAGCCGCGCGAAATTAGACTTTCGGATTTAGCTCGGGAGCGTCGGTCAAAACCCGGATGTGCGAAGACCGTCTGCCATGACATCACGGAATCAGGTCCTTGAATTTGTGATTTTGGCATTCTTTTGGCATTTTTGTCGCCAAATCACCACTCGAAGGCAATTTGAAGAGATCAAATGAAAGAAGGTATTCTAAGAGTTGTTCGATGCTAGTTTCGTGGAGTTCCATGCACATTTGAGTAGAAAATTTTTAGGAAACAGATTTCGAGTGTCCAACCTTTATGTTTTCTTATATACATTATTGAGTGACGTCATTTGCGATAAACCCAAGCGCCTGTGCAAAAAGTGGCTCACTTTATATATCTGTGTATTTGGGTAGCAGACCTGCTTTTATACATGTTTCATTGAAAAGTAAACTGTTCTTGGCGTTAATTAGTTTGTAGAACAAACTTTCGTAGTGTCTACACAAGTGTCTTTCATCGGATGGTAGTTGATATAGTAGATCGCCCACTGTAAGTGGCATCCAACACATATATAAGAGTAAATATATAATAAAACTCTGTACAAAATATTTCATAATAAAACAGTAGCGGTACTTCGACTATACATCAGTCATCAAAGGCAAATGAATTTAAAAATCGTAAACGCTATCGTGTAAGATACATGAAACAAGAACAATGGCATTAAACACGAATATAATGTTGCATACATAAGAGCGCAATTACAGAAGGAATTGTCATGGAAACTAATGTTCTATGAAACGTTGTGAAATTTAATAAAATACATAGGTGTTACAACTTATGGACATTATTTATATAACGACAACATACTAGGTACCATCGTACCGCCAACAAAGAGTGCAAGGGGTGATTATTTTTCGTCGTAAACATTTAATAAGTTATCTGTGTAGTCAGATAATTAAGAGATCAAGCCGGGCTTGACGGATAGTACAACTTCTACTTCAAAACGATTTTTCCCAAACAAGTTTGACATGATGTGTTAGGTATACGACCAATGTAAACAAAAAATGGCACTGATGCTTGGAAACCAGTTACCATTGCAACACCGCGATTCATTTAGTGGACCTCATTTCATGCAGTTTAAAAGAACGGCAGTTCGTTGAACGGACGCATACTAATGTCAGATCTGCCCCACAAAACTAATAATATTTACACGTACATGTATATATGGACAGGCAGAATAACACGCACCCTAAATATGGACGCAAAAACATTGTCACTCCTTTCCACATTCCCATGAAAAGGCGTCAAATTACTTTCAAGAAAAACATGCGTTTATTTGTCATACAATGAGTGAATTTTGTGCGCTCCCAACTTCATGAATATTATACAGCGCCTAACAGAACTGGCTTGGTTATCACATGTCCACACAGCGAAGTACAGAATTTAACTTGTTGTTCAGCTAAGTCGTTGAATAATTAATTAAGGCAGTAACTACTGAAATATGGATGATCTCAAACGCAGGTTTGCTTATTTAGCTGGCCCGGACAGTCCTGCGCACTTTTGTAAAATTACTGGAAGTGGAAACTTAAAAGGTATCACGTAAATGTGTAAGGGGTGACGGAGATGTTTGAGGAGCGTGGTAGTGCAAGAAATTAACGTGTAATGCGAGGCGCAACTTCTCGTCTTAGACCGATCCGTCTCGACAGAGTTATGATGTTACACAGCAGGAGCTGGATTCTGTTATTTGCCCCAGTTACTTATACAACCTCGGTGTGTACTTGTGGTACCTGGAGCACTCTGTACTTCAAATGCAAGTGTGGATGACTAAGACGGAAGACATATCTAACGTGACCAAAGGTTAGGCGCGACAAGTACCAAACCTGAGAGAAGGTAATATCTGTATCGATGGAAAATTCCCCAGGCTTCTAGACGTGTTTGACCACAAGTCAGGAAATAAAAAACATGAAAACTTGTCAAAAATCGCAACCTAAAGGAAGAATATTGGAAAAACGTTGTCGCCAAAAAGCACTGGCTTACAGAAGAGCACGTCCAACGTTATTTTTTCTGGATTGGTCACTAAGTAAACATGGAAAACTGAGACAGTTTGATATAGAAGGAGTGACAAGAACAGACAGTCTACGGTTGAAGGCAATCTAAGGTATCACTGTCTGATAGCATTGAAATACATGCAAGCGACAGGGCCCACGGAACACTCGAGCCTTTCTGACTGGTTCCATTCTAGACAACAGAATTCGTAGTTTTCAACATAAAGGTGTATACCAAACTCTTCAACAATCGAGTGATAAAGTGCATAACAGCTTCAAAACAAAATTTTATTCCTGTCAATAATGACGAAAAGGAAAGGAAAAGGCTTACAAAAAGACGAAGCAATACAATTCTAAACATTATAAGAGCAAACGAACATGGCCAGCCAGTGTACATGACAGAGATTTCGCACGTAGAATAATGAAAGTAAACAATACAGAATAGACTTTAACAATAATTATAGTAAAAAAGATAATTTGGCTAAAATGTGTTGATCGCTCGGTATTCAAGCTAACATAAAGATGAAGCAATATAGGCTATGTGCATGACTGCGAGGCAATATTACCAGCAGCACGCTTTCGCCCTCCACCCAAACAACGACTGCATGGCATTTCTTAGAAGGATCACTTGCATTTCAATAACATCAATTGCGTTTCATCAACATCACTTCGTTGTGGCGATTAAAAAACGAAAAAGGGCTATCGTATCCGGCGGTGAACCATTGCGACGTATCGTAAGAGGCCTTACTCCCAATGGCATTCGCAAGTTCGTGCACTTCGTCAAGCCAAGGTTTTTCAGAAAACATATCATAACCCTTGAAGGACCTGAAATAAAGTTAACATACTGTACACGTAGCCTCAAATGATAGCTTAGGCATCACAAAGGAATGTTGGATAGCGATCGTCCAAAGTAGCGCCACTAGAAGACGTGGATGAACTAACGTTTCTGGCCATCAGTGGATGCCTAGAATTCCACAAAGCTATACTCTGGCATTACGTCACGACAGGGGGGAAAGAAACTGTCTCAGTTGAACTGCCCCATTCCATGAAAAGCTAACTTTGATTTAGGTCTCTTGCACCTTACAAATGGTTTCCATTTTCCCTTTCTCAAGACAAAACTGGAGGTGATTTCCACCTGTGGAAAGATCAGTAGAGAATTGGCCACTGACCACGAAAGTTTACATGAGAAAATTGACCAATGGAGTGGCGTTGCTGATCTGTTTTCAACTTTGACATCATCCCCATGCATGCTTTGTGCGAAATCGCTAAGCCGTTTCAAGGTCCTAAAACGCAAGGACATGTAATAAGTCTATTTCTCCAACAACCCACGTACCTCACATACATTGTGACCTCAGGAAAGTAGGAAATGTAAAGAGAGGCATCTTTTGGTTTAGGTGGCTTGACAGCAATCTTTTTGGAGAGGTAGAAATGTTCAGTGAAGGTCGTTGCACACGTTGGGCCTTGGCCAGGAATGACCATTCTCAGCACTGGAGCTGTCATATCAATCTTCATGTCTGTAATTTTGAAACAAATTAGCATACACATAGATGCCCTTACTTCTTATGCAAAGCTCATTCACTGTGATTTCAATCCTCAAAACATCTATCTATACTTACTACACTGGTATGACCGGAAATGCACATTCTCGTTCATTCGAAAAATTACAATTTCGGTTTTGTTAAATGCAGAAAAGACATGTTACTGTATTCAATCAAGGAAGTGTGCCCCGTTGCTACTGATCACTACCTGCCCATCATCCTATAAGCGGACACATTGATCACTTGAAATTAATCACTATTGTTAACTAATCCACAATTTATTTTGTTAGATATAAGGGATTATCTTTTAGGACAGGGTGTTATCTGCACACATTTTACGTTGCTACGCAACGAGCTTCCTGTAAATAGGTCACGACTATGCCGGATTAAAAACAAAACCGGGTCCTTACGCTCTGAGTTCTCTCCTCCAATATAGTCGAATAGTTTACGGAACATTTTGGATCCGGTGCCAACGTAGTCAGTTCCGGTCATGTTGGTGCCAACCCAGGCGGATGCAGCATAACGACGGATCTCGTAATCCTGAAAATGCAGCAATTACATGTAACATGAGTTTTTTAATGTAGAAAAACGTTGGAAAATGTCTTCAGTTATGGTTCAGTTTACTTAATGCATATTGAAGCTTGATGATCCTTCTACTAAAAGTAAACTATACTTTGCTTTGACATGTTGCAGGCATAGCCTAACACCAGATCCTTTTGGCAAATAAAGTAGCGACCCTCGACCCTCAAAAGTTCCATGCAACACTTTACACTGTCTGGCAAATCCACTTGCGCTTGCGGATAATTCATGCGGCGAAATCGCTCCAGTTGAACAACACTGGGCATATGATTCAGGACAACTATAACGCCGTACTCCTAATGCCACAGATTCGACATTGCGGTCCTTTGTGGGAGCTTTTCCCACAGTTGCCGAGTAATTCGCTGAGAAGCGTACGTCACGCTTGCCCTTTTAGCAGACTTTAAAAAGAGTTTTCATATTTTCCTCCGAAGTTCTGAGTGTTGTCGAGGGTAACCGAGCATTATTTTGTTTCATACACTGTAGAAGTCATGCACGCACCCAGGGGGCTCGGCGAAGTGGGCAAAAAGGTCCGCCTGCGAGAAACAAAAAGTCCGAGAATATGAGACAAAAGTCCACTAAACAAGCACAAACGCACAGCGTTGCGCCCGTTTTTTTGTTTTTTAGTCCGCCAGCTATTTTGTTACCAAAAGGTCCGCAACGTTAGGAATTCGAGCCCCCCATGAATGAGGACGCCGTTTTTAGTATCTGTTAATAACGGGTTTGGCATCCCTTGACTAATACCATTGTTAGACAATATGCTACAACAATCGTCGATCAGTTTGTCGCGTGATAATGGACCCTGAAAACGTTAGCCCATCATACTTTTTGACCTAAGTTCATACTTAGATTCCAGACTAAAATATGTAAGAGCTTGAGTTTGAAAACTGGATGCAAGACTGCGCAATCCACCATATTCATGGGCGGCGCAGCATAGAAGTAAATGCGGGGCTACAGCGCCCAGCCCCCTATTTGGTGTGCCGACCATGTCCTTGCTCCTTGGGTAACGCAGCACTGAAATAAGCGAGGGGTTATAGCCCCAACAGCCCCCTATGATGCGCCGCCTATGGCTATTTAAACACCTCTTTAAGGACAGGTGAATACACAGCAGGAGCAGTCCTTACGCGTAAGCGGAGTTTTGCATCTGATCCATAGAAGCGACAGTGTGTAAACTTTGACATGTATCATCTCCATCGGAGTGTGTTTACCTAACCCATAAACAGGTTACCACTTAGAATTAAGTTTCACCTACCTTCGTTTTGTTGACCACCTTGTACTGTGGACAGTCCAGTTCGTGACAGAAGCTTGGCTTTTTCCACGAGATGGCATCGTTTTGGGCGGCGACACAAACAAGGGACAAGCACAGTGCAGCTAAGTACTTCATCATGAGTCCTATGAATGCAACAAATATGAATACCAATGTTAATCCTAACACAGAGGGTATGAAACACTGAAAGCATAAATATTATTAGTGCTTAGCGGAAGCTATTACCAAGGCTGTGGCTTCGTGCGCTTCATATGTTCAGGCTGAAACTGCAACGACACGACATGCTATGCGCGCACCTAGGGGGGCTCCATTTGGCGAAGGGCGAAGTGGGCAAAAAGGTCCGCCTCGGAGAAACAAAAAGTCCGAGAAAACGAGACAGAAGTCCACTCAAAAAGCGCAAATGCGCAATTCCACAATTCATTGTACTGAACGTGGTTCCCCGTATTTTTATACCCCCGTATTTTTTGGTAGTAAAAGATCCACATTACCAAAAATTCGAGCCCCCCCCTATACATGTATGTGCGTGCATGCATACAGGTGGTTTTAAGAACGAACTTTTGTTTTCAGTGCTTTGATGGCTTAAACGGATACTAAACCCAATTATGAAGATTTCAACCAAAATTAACCCCCATTCTCTCACTTGCTAAGCATCAGTGATGTCAGACTACCAAGTTAAAGACAGGAATTAACTAAAACCGCATACACCCAATCTCACAGATTGGGCACTGTGGTCCTCGGTGGGTGTAACGCGAAGGTAACACTTGCCGTTTAGCAGACTTCGAAAGTTTTAAAATTTCTCCTCTTAACCCTTGAGTGTTGTCGAGGGTTACCGAGGGTAAATTGGTTGCACGGAACAGGATGGGAAAGTCGTTTTTCGTATCTGTTCAAAGACCAAAACCGGGTTTGATATCCTCTTAACCGATCGACGGAGAATTATGTAACAAACAACCACCTCAAATTTTGTGAAGGAGGAGAAATTTACAGTGTTGCCAGGGACATTGCGAAATCTCTTTTTCACAGTGGGACTACATCACCTTAACTGACTTATGGGTTTTGTGTGGTTTACTCTGCCCTGTAGCAATAGAAGCGTTGAAAAGGTCTAGGAAGTCATAACATTTGCACTTTTGACTGTACAGTTAGCTTTGTATTCTATAAAGAAAAATGTTTTGTAGTATACAAGTCTCTGGTTGGTGTTTTGTATTTTTCACATGGAATATTTTCAACTTAGTACATGATTTGTCAAACATTGTTTTATTTCTAGGTGTGTGATCTTTTAGTAAGTGCTTATACTTTTAAAAACTGCAGAATTAGATCATTACTCTTCATTTAAAGGAGAATAAATCCACAAACCTGCATTGTCGAAAACTTTTACTCAATCTTCTTATTACAAAGTTGGGGATTGGAATTTAATACAACGGAATCTGAACTCGTACAGCCATGAGCAATACAAAACAATACATGGAAATTAAAATTTGTCATGTTTAGGTTCCACGGAAATGATTCGTGTGAGTGGTAAAAATTAGTGCGGTGCGTTTTAAGTGTTTGTGGATACTTTGGAAATCCTCTTCTGCGTCATCCACTGGAAAAGTGGTTGCACAGAGAACAAAAAATTAGCATCTTCGTTGTTCCCGTTGATATAATAAAGGTAATGACAAGCATTTATCGGAAACGGTCTGATGTACGCCCAGGGTTCTATATCCATTCGATCTGTGTTGTTGTTTTCCAACAATGACGCAATGAAAGAAAACAATGATACGACAGATGGGCAGTTTGTTTCTGTGTATCTTGTCCAAACCCTGGATTTAGTCTGGAAAACAATAGATTTCTGCAGCCTTTTGTTTTAAGTCCTATGAAAAATTGTGGTTATGCCGCACTAAACTTACCATTCATGTAATATTACAGTGCATTACGTAAAATTAACATTTGATCAACAGAAAAAGTGTGAAGAAATACCCATGAGGAAACTACAAGTCATAACAACTATAAAATAAAATAACCCGCATTTGTCGAGTTTTTGTCTGGTATCCAAGAGAGTAAGTGGTATGAAGTAGATCATTCAAAACATTCAGGAGGAGCAAACTCATTGCAAAATATCAGAAAATAGTAAAGACAATCTGATCTTACGTGTTGACGCAGTGATCGAAGTTATTTGAAAATTTCTCATCAAAACATATATAATTGAGGTGCCAAAATGTATAACTAATAAACTGGCTCACAAAGTTTTTATTTTAAGCAATGAAAGTTACATGTTTTGTCAATATTGTGGCCAAGATTCATTCTCATAACACAACGGGCAGAACCTCAAAATAGCAAAACGGGGGGGGGGGTAGTAAAACTACTAAATGAGGGTGGTAAATCGGTTTCTGCTTTTCAAGACATCTATCTGTATAGCAATCTACTGGAACCACTAAACAATGCCAAGTGAATAATAGTTCAATAGCTTTCACTGAAGGAAAAAATAAACAGTTGGTTAATATTAGCCAGTTTTACAGCGTGAAAATATGGCTGAGAAGCCGTAAAATGTGTCTGAACCTATAAATAACTTAGGTACAACATAATATTTTGAGGAAATATTTTACCACTGTTTATAGATCCCATAGCCATAGGTCTACCTATGTGTCAAATTTGGTGAAAATCGACACACTCCCACTTTGCCGCAGGATGGCTAGTGCTCTCGTGGACAAGTACTAAAATTAAAAGCTCACCGTGGATTTATGAAGTTGAAAGGGGCCCCCGGGCGGGGGGGGACACTAGAGCACCCAATGTGAACACTTTGGGGCTGAATTGAACCGGAAAAGAAGAACGAATCGGTCCATGTATCCTGTTGTCAGTGTCGTCGAACCCAGGGTAGGGAACTCGGCGCCACAGCTATACAACAGACTATCGTGATATCGATCCTTACTTGTTGGCGCATGTTAGTATGAAACTGAGGTGCACGTAACTGTGAACAATAACGATAAAACAAAGTGGCCTTCAATAGGTTACGAAAAACGCACGAGTCCCGTGTGCCCCCTAATAGTAAACACGTGACAAACATGGGTCCCGCCGGTGTCCAGGATTTTTCCTGATATATAGACCTACTCATATCGTTTTTCATCTGAATTTTCCAAAACAGTGCAAAATTGGTTTACTTTAAAGGCCTAAATTTGCTTCAAATAAGGTCTAAAACACGAGCTTCTATTCCTACCTGCTTACTCCTTTGATGCTTTGACAATACGAGCTGAATAACTTATGTAGTCGGGAACTCACCCTTTGTCACAATTTCTGAACGAGTTCAATCGTGAGTAGTTGTATACTAAGGCTCGGAAAAGCAGAGTTGAATCTACTACAAGGGCTTTGAAACTAACGAATGAGAAATGCGTTCGTTTTCTGTAAGTACCTTCATCAAGCTTATGCTAGGCGTATGTGAGGAAGAGCAATAGATAACCGAACCCCAAGTTGATACATTTGGGATTCACCTAAACCTGTCACCCCTTCATAAAGTTCAAAATAGAACATTCCAAACTGTTATGAAACGTCCAGCCGCTCACGTGAGTTACATAAGTATTTTTCTCACATGACTTGGGAGGAGTGACGAGACGGCTGGCTTAACCTCGGCAAGCCCAGGGATCTTGACGAAATTTCCAAGAGGTTTTGTCCAATTTGATAAATATATTAATATGTTAAATATTGGTTTGCCCATGTCATAAACCTGAGACTCGTGTAGGATTCTCTATGTATAAATCCGGTTGTGTGTTTTCCTTCAATTAAAAATGATACACAACGTCAAATCTTATGTAAACTTGCATTTTCCTAAAAATTTTGTTCTCATGTTTTTTTAAAATTCTAGTCACGTCTTGGATCTTTGAAATAGTAGTATTCGAGAACTATAACACAGAGACATCTAGCGGGAGAGGTCACACCTACTTTGGCCCTGATACTAGCAAGCTGTTCACTGAGGAGGTCTGAGGAACATAAAGACTAAGCAAGCGAATGTTTTCCGTTTCCTTTCTCTTATTTAAGTAATAAATGCGTTGTTCATTTTTAATTTTTTTTGGCAAGCGAGACAAACCTTCACGGTCGTTGCTGGTGATATGACTAAAGTGTTGTACTTATCGGCGCACTCCGGCTTCAGTGTGCCTTATATCTACGGAACTGAGAATAGACTTAAACAGATGAAATTTACGTATTTTCTGAAAATAATAAGACTGTATAATTTTATGCTTTAATTATACCAATCTGCCATTAATTAGATGATGTGTGACTACGAATTTTTAGTAAAATGCAGCCAAATATACATCAGATAGTAAAACAATAGCTTGACCTAATTCCGTTTGATATGTTAAAGAGGAAATTTCAAAAACGATGTTGCAATGTTCGGAACTACTATATCGTTTTGTTTTACGCAACTTTCGATTGTTTTAATAAACGTTCTACTTGTGACAGCCTTTTAGGCAAAAGTGGGACACCTTAAAAACAATGTTGAAAGTTGCATATGAATCTGATCCTGAATCTGAGATATGATGTTCCGACGTTTGTCAAATTTGGGCATGTCTCCATAATCATTAAGTCGTAGCTTCTGAAGTCTGAACCATGCCACGTCATTTCCCTAATTGCGAGACTGTCTCCTATTGTCCGGAAATTGCCCCTAAATCATTTGTACTTGAACATTCATTTCATATGCTCGATCTTGTCAAAGATCATCGTCTCTGTAGCTGTGTTCCCACCGTTTCCAGGCCTATCACTGATCGGATGTCGTCCTTAGGGCCTTGACAGACGTTTGAAGAAAATCATCAAGACAGTCACGTAATTTTGTACTGAACAATCAAATAACCCGAAAAAGTGGAATTAAAAATTCCATTTTACTTTTGATCCATTGCATAATTGAGTTTTTAAAATTACCGCTTGATGTGTTCAGAGAGTATTCTGTGTGCATGTGAAATAGTTGTGCTGGATAGGAGCCGAGCCCAGTGCGCTGCTTTGTCCGGGAGTCTTGCGACCTGCAGTGGTCACTGACTCCTTCCTGGCCCTTGACTACGGCAAGGCATAGATAATAAAAACAAAATTCCTTTATTAACAAGCTTGATTGAACATTTCAAAAATTCGTTCTAAGAGATTCTGTTAATTCGGCTTGTTTTGCAGCTGACTACTGGGTTGGCTTAATTAAGCACCCTGTCCACGGAGTACTCATTCGCGTTTTTATCAGACGACAAATTATCTTTCAGTGTCGGGCACAAAACGTAATGTCAAGCAATTATTTCTGCCTTGATATCTTCTCTTTCTTCAGTCCCTTTCTCGTACATTGCCCCTTTGCCGAACTGTATTTGAGAGGACTCACTAAAATTAATGTCGTATCCCCGAGAAGTTGTTTCATATTTCCAGGTGAGCCGCTGATATCTTTAATTCCGTCCCATTCGAACAAATACTCGTGATGTCGTTATTGACAGCTTTGATAATTCACTCGTAAAATTGACAGCGAAACCATTCAACAGTGCGTGCCAGCTCCGGCGTTGATTTTGTATCGATAACACCGGCGTTTCAATATCGGGCACTTAATCGAGCCAAGACGGTAATGTCAGTCCACGCTAAACTTCTACATGTTTCTGTGATGCATCAGTTTGCTTCTGTCTCTTACTAAAAATCAGTTCATCTCATCATACTGATCAATTAAGAGTGTGTTTTTTCTCATTTTGAACTAATTATGTTTCAAGAACATGACTTCGTTATGACGATTTAAGAACGTAAAGGGACTATCATAGCCAGCTGTGAACCAGCTTCTCGTCTCGTACAGCGACGTGTTGCCAATGGCAACGGCGAGATTCTGCGCTTCTTCAATCCAAGTCTGTTCGGTTCTGGCAAAACCTTTGAAAGATCTGAAATAAAGTGAAATTAGCGCTGACTATTGCTACATTGTTTATCTAGTTGTAAGACACATTTATTTGGGTTATCAGCCAGAAACTCAAAACCATGATGCGGCGCCGTGAACACTGCAGGGGTGTTTGAAAGCGAACATTATGCGAGTACGGTCACCCGCGGGCGAGTGCAATGAACTGTTTGAAGGTGCGGACACTTGCACATTTTCAAAGATAAGTGTTATTTACTTGAATTACAATACCGGGCGCCTCGAGAGGACGTACGGAAGCTCTTAACATCACATACAGCTGTAATCTTTCATTTTCATGACCACACAGCTCAACACGCAGACACACACACATACACGAACACGCACAGATCCACACTCTGAACCGACAAACGCACGCACGCACGCACGCACACACACACACACACACCGACACACGACGGACTATTGAATTACTAGCTGACTTACCAGGGGCGGATCCAGGAGTTTGAGTTAGGGTGGCCAGGACACAGGAATAACCAGAATTTCGGCACATGCGCGCGCCCAGCCTTAAATGTAGGGATGCAGGGGTCTCTAATGTTTGGGTTTGTGGACCTTATTACTAAAAAATCTACTTCTCTTGCAACTTACTTACCTGACGTACATCGTGACCTCGGGAAATTTCGATATGTAAACAGTGGGGTCACTTGGAACAGGTGCGTTAGCAGCGACATCTTTGGAGAGGTAAAAATGTTCAGTGAAGGTTGACGCACAAGTTGGACCTTGGCCTGGAATGATCTTTCTCAGCACTGGTGCTGTCATGGCTATTTTCATGCCTACAAAAAGATGGCAGAATACTATAGTAAAGACCTCGCAATATTATGTTGTAGGGGAATAAATTTGTTACTTTTTATGACCTAAGCCACTCATTGTAAGAAAACTGGACCGAGGCGGGAGCGGAAACACACGCCCTCTAATAATGGCTGATGGGGAAAAGTTGGACAACAGGGATGACGTCAGGGGAGGAAATTGCAAAATGATGTAGAAACGCCAGCACAACTGTTGTTAACATTCTGTATTTACTTATACACACGAGGGGTTTCTGCTGCTTATTTGTCCCAATGCAAGATATAAAATGATGTATCGACCGGAACGAGCCCGGTAGTGAAGGCGGCCGCAGCCGCTGACTGGGGGCGAAGCTACGAGTATATGCCGACTCTGAGACGAAACGGTTGATGACTCGGCGTAGAAGTTCATCGACCTCTGTTGGCGCATTTAAATTGGCACGGAACATAAAAAATAGACGTAATTGTATTATTCAAATTTTCTGCTACTGAAACAAAATTCAAACGGTTCCCCGCGTATTTTTGCCGTATGTTCGTAAAAATTTTGAATTTTTGTTGACGTCAAAACGTTTTCTCAAAATTTGTTTCAAACTTAAAAAACATCTTTCAACTACTCGTCAGTTTGTCGATTTTCCCCACAAAGCAAAACACGTGTCGCTTGATTGACATGCCAAGACAACAATTATTCTCTTATAATGGAAATTGTGACCTTTGACCTATGATGAAGACAAAACAATGGCAATTATGCACTTGGGTATTTTTTGAGTGCATGAGTGCTTATAAATTAGGGGCGGAAAATTTGAAAACTGTATTGGCATGAAGAAATGTAAATGTCATCTGTGTGCTTCAAAAATAGTAAGTCTGGCGATTTTTTCTGGATAATCTTGCAACATTCAAAATGAATAACTCTCATGTTAGCATTACCAAGAAGTAGTTTCGCCGCGATATGTTTAAAAGATATTTTTACGAATTTATCCTTTCCAGGCCTCTTTAAATGCAACTTCAATCAAATAATATACCATATCAAGATGCGAATAAAACCTGCTTATTTTTTTTCTGAGATCAATGACATGTAGGTAAAACTGGCCGGGACGTCATTGCAGCTACTCTATACGACAGTAATTCGTCGTCGCTACGCCCAGTTAACAAGGGGACCTTACTCTTTGAGTTCTTTCCTTGAATGTAGTTGAACAACTTCCTGAACATTATACTTCCAGTGCTGCCGTAATCTGTTCCAGTCATGTTTGTACTGACCCAGGCTGATGGGGCATAGCGACGAATCTCGTAATCCTAAAGATGGAATAAAATTTAATTAAAATTAGCAATGTCTAATTTGTTTGAGTAATCGGCCACATGCCCACCATAATACGCCTTACGTGAAACTGAAGTTTTCATTGACACGAAGTCCATCGCCAATCGATCAATGAAAAGAGACACTTAAACAAAAACTACTTAGTATTGCTTTCGGAGGGTTCTACTCAGGATGAAAACAGTTGGGAATGAACTTGGATCGCACTGCATTCCTTGGCGATAATTCATTATACGACAATACAAAACGAAAATATAAAATCTGTTTTAGAATGGAACTCGATTTTGAATTTTCGTTTTGAAGATTTGTTATGTCTGATAGTAACAATTTTGATTGGTTTTAATTTTTTTGCAATTGAAACTAAACAGGGTTTGTGTCCACAAACACGTCGAGGTCATTGTCGTTTTATTGTTAATGATTAATCTGGGGGACGCCGATTATTGTTTCCACGATTTCTGTTATGAAGGATGCGTTGGGGATTTCTGTACCCGGATAAAATATCATGATTATTTCTGATGAAAAAAAAGCACTTTGAAAGTCCAGTTGTAATTAGAATTTGGTCGTCTTCTTCGCTAAAATTTGATCCAACAACTTTAAGCAAAACTCACTTTCGTTTGGTTGACCACCATATACTCTGGGCAATCAAGACCACGGCAAAAGCTTGGCTTTTTCCACGATGAGACGTCCGTTTTGGCGGCAACACAAGCAATTGCCATGCACAAGGCAAAGAATTTCACCATGATTCCTGTGAACGCAGAATAAGTATATTGATTTCATCTTAATACCAAAGAATTGTCACACAGAGGCTGTGAATGACAACATGAAGATGCTTTGATGGCTCTCAGTGGTCTGAAAATGTTTTCGAAGAATCACATCGCCCGAGTGGGGAGAGCGTTCTCCCACGCGCCATCCAAATCCTATAATTATGGAAACTCAATATTTTAGTTAGACATTGCCACCCACTAAAAATATCTTAATATTAACATGACCAAAAATAGTAGCATTTGTCCCTAGTGGGTTTGATTTGACAGGGTAATGTCCGCATTTTGAAAACTGATACGTTTCCGTTGCCTCATTAGTACAGCCAAAAAGTAGTTTTTGAAACGTTACCTTTTGTTTCTTTTCGCCATCTCACTGAACACGACGTTTTCTAAAATTCCATTCTGGAGTGGGCTTTAGAAAATCAAGAATTTTGGTTGCCACTCTCATTGGATACATGTGTTCAGGAGACATACATATATCAGTGCGCCATCTCACGCACAGACCGAGGCTTTAGAATTTGAACAATCAAAAAGAATTAACTCATGCTTTTCCGACCGTGAAGTTATTCGCCCACCTAACTATAACCTCCGTCGGGTTGTTTGAATTCTTTCTCACGAGATTGCGAAATTATGTCAACCTTCTAAAGTGAAAATATAGAATAATGTGTCTTACCTGAGCTTTTTAAAATATCTGCGAACGTTGTGGCAGTATGAACACGATTAGAAAACATGCACAAAGTTCCTCTTTAATACTGCCACACGTGGACGAGTCCAGTCAAGACGCAGGGTGTTCGAAGAGCCGAAAAGTAGACTGGATCTTGTACTGTTTCAACGAATCTACCGTACAAGGTGTCCTAAATACTCAAGTTGAAAATGGAATCTTCGGTGTTATGAAATACGGAATTGCATAAGCACGTACGTAACACAACGCTCAGATAACTTTATTTGTTTTTCTCAAATGAGATAAAACTTAGTCCAATACAAACATGAATTTAAGGCACGAGATCCAACTGTTTTGTCAACGGAATGCTTATCAAAGTGAAGAATAATTATTATCAATACTTAGTGAGTTTGTCAATTGACCGTTTTGTCCAATTTTGATAACAAAGTTATGTTTCGCGATTGCTTTTATAAGGTAAAAGATTATGTGGGTAAAACTTCCAGAAATCTAGTAAATGGAAGGGACATGGATAGATGGGTTTGCCACTTTTTATAAATAGTCGGAGCCCGTGTGCTTATGCATTTAATCCCAAGGACTTGTCGTGACCCAATAAGAGCAGATCGAACATGAAAAATGAAATTCCTCAGGTTTTCTACTTTCACAAAATATATGCTTTCATCGAGATAAAATCAATCTATAATTTTGTAAATATCTATCTGAATACACAGACCTGTCGATGACGTATTACCTCATTTTCTTTAAACAGAAACAAGTTTTACGAGGCTAAAATTATACGATGGAAAGCTATTGGCGAAACTTTCTTGACATAACACACGTTATACTGTCTTGTCTTAGAAACAAGTGTACTTTTCTCCTGAAAAACATTTTACCTTAAAAATTGTACAAAGCCACCACGCTGTCGTCTGCAGACAACTTGAAAGTGGCGATAAAAACTATACATGGGGTTGATTAAGTAGAGGGAAAGCCGTGTAACCGTTGGGCTGGGCGTTGGGGCGAAACAAGGAGCTGTACTTTGTGAAAGGGTCAAACATAACTTTCTATTTAATACGCCTTTGGCGGATTTTGTGTTCTGATTGAACCAGCATATGCGTCAAAAAATGCAACCTTTTTGACAGTCGTTATAGCCATACGCAAGTAAGTCTGGGTGTTTTGATTACGGTCAATAAGTCTCCAGGTTGAAAGTCACGTGATTAGCCACGGAGCTATCAGGCCTGTTGCCCAGACGAATTGGACAAGAAAAAAGTGCTATTTCCAAGCACAAGTGAAGCCTGGTGAAATATTTTGAATGGACTGTACTAATTCCCACCAAGGCGATCCGGAGTTACATGAAGGCCTACTGCCAAATAGCTATACCGAAATAGCACGCACACCCTTTTATCCTACACAAAATCCATATACTACAAGCGTATAGACAGTGTTTCTAATAGGCGCCCAAGGTAACCTGCCAAAGAACTTTAATTTAATATCAACACAGTCCCAGAAATCGCTTTTGCATTATATCTAGGTTCTCATTCATTCCTTTGCATTCATTCACTAGTAAGACCGCCGGAGCTCAGAGTAGTAGGCAATGCTCGATCGTTTGCCAGAAAACCATGGAACCGTAAAAGAACTGGGCAGATACGCAGACAAACGTGAACAAAATCGAATTGTCACCGTAACTAGGGACACGCCAGTAGCTGGTGTCATCCGAAAATTAGCATCCTCTGTCATCAACTTCATGGATATCCTCTAAGTGGCTTAAGATACAACACCGGACGCTGGACACCGGCGAATGATGACAGCAACACGCACCTACACATGTACATGAATGTTCGCACATAAAAATTGTACAGAGTAGCGTAACAATACGCTTGCATTGTTGAATAATTTCATTTTTCTTTTCGAAATATAATAAATTGCAATCGAAGTTCCTCCGAAGTTCAACCATACACCCAAAGGTTCAGGTAAGGCTAAAAATAGCTTGTAGTACAGTAACAGTCGTGTAGCACAGGAGTAAAGGAAAAGTCCTTGTTTATAAACAATGTGCAAAATCATTTTATTGTGCACTTAAGATATAACAATACATAACCACACGATTAAACAGTCCTAATTTAACCAATCCAAACTGGTCACCTCTGTAAAGTGAATGTACATTGGCCATCTCAGATTAGTAAAATTATCTCCAAAATTAAAATTGAGCAAATTCAACAGGCATTATCACGGAAATAACGAGGCCCCGTCACACCAAACCTGTTCCTTCAACGTCCGTCTTATCATCTTGATGAAACCTGCTGGGCAACGACGTAACGGACCCTTTAAAAACTCCTAGCCGCCACCCTCCACATATACATAGCTCTCTTCCCTTTACACAAGATCGTGCTGAGAACTACCTTGGTGCAACAGTCCTGTGACCAGCAACAGCAATTTATGTCATGGTTCAACGTTCTTTGAGCTTTATTCTCATTAGGTATATACTAATCACGAACAATTATTGCTTTGAAGAATAACTCTCCTATAACCAAGACGCGTGTTCGGCGTACCTAAAGTGCCATTACTGTAGACTTGAAATGTTAGTCACCGAAACGCTTCCATAATAGCATGGGTAACTGGATTAGGACCTCCAGGACTCTTTTCAGGCGTAATATACTACATTATCTACATTCTTGATGATCTGTTGAGCAATTTTTGTGAGACTCTAAAAACCCGAACAGTTAAGTTCCTCTTTAAGTTCTGGTAGCGTAGAATCCTCTGTGCTTTTCTGTGCCTCTCAAGGAAGGGGTTTGACGCGTCAGATGGTTGATAGGGCTTTGTGTGCATGCTGGAACTGAAAAATACGACCAGCTAATAAATCTATCTTGGGAGCGTTCAATAAAGGTAGTCACTCGTACATGTAAGTGAAAACTTGGGTGCAAAAGGTCACAAATACCGCGTACTTCACATAAGTGCATCAGGCAATATCTGTGTCTGGCCTTGGTTTTAGGTTTTCAGCTAAAATAAATTTCAATTCCCAACGTCTAAAAGTTGATCTTTAAAGCAAAGATCAATAATCATTTGCACAACTATTATGAAACGTTGTTATATGATGGATTGGAACTAAATGTTCGCAACATAAATAAATTTAGTTATTTTATTTTCAGTACACTAATTAATGGCTAAAGTTTACAAGCCGTTAAGTAAGGTTGCGGTCTGCACATAGACTATAGGCGAAATGGACCAGTGAATTAATTCTTTCCAACTTCAACACCTGATCCCTTCCCGTTCATGAATTATCTGTCATAATTAGAACGAAATCGGGCTAACTTAAGACAAAAATGTCTTAACACTGTTTCGTGAACTTTGTTAAGACCAAAATTGAAACCGAAATGGATCTAAGCTAAGACCAAAATCACTGCTATGGAGTAGGATTAAAGACTGGACTTTTGGTTTCAATGACCAAAATATAGGACTATTATTGCTGTAAACTGACAAATTTTGTCAAACTGAAGGTCGTCTGAGTTTTCGATTCGTTGGCAAAGTCCATTGAAACAATGCAGTGTGGCTTACCGGCACATGTCAAATGATATTTTCCAGACATATTGGGGTCTTCTCACGTAAAAGAGATCACAGTTATATCCAAAATGCAAATATATCACCATTTAAAGTTTCAAAACCAAGATTATTCTTGAAACTGCATTTCATACACTCGGTGTTTCGCTTAGTTTTGTGTCGGAATTTGCAACAGGTGGCGAGAGTTTACTTTGTATCTGTGTCAAAAAACGGCCTTAATTTCTGTCTAAGGTAAGATCAAAGACCAAAATCCGACCTTGTGCCCATGAAAAAGTTTCTTGAATTTTCGTCATCGGTCTTAACTTGGCCTGAATTTCTGTCTTAACTTAGACAAGTTTTGGTTTTAAGTCTTAAATCTATGATCAGTTTTCATGAAATGGACCGTAGATGCCGCCTTTTCGCTAGGTTACGCTAGTAGGTATCGATTATACTAGCGAAACAGTCTCCTTTCACTCACGACAGTTTACGTGGACTTCTATTATAAATCCGTAACCTCGGCTATTTTGGTAGTCTGAAATTTACCTTCGGTGATGAACGATATGTACGGGACTTCAATCATAGCCACGTGACTCTCAAAACTGGAAAATTGTTGGCCGTATGACAGGAATTCGCACATGCGCAGATAAAGTTCGCCTCCAAAGTGTGGTTTGAGGGTATGAAAATAACTTGACAGAGGTGTTCTGAATACGGTAGTATACTTACGAGGCATAGGACGATTGTCGGAGTACCATGGCTTATACGTTTGCTTTTCCCATTTGTTCACCAAGCTTCGTTTGTAACTGCTTACGTCGTGGCGATTGACAGACCACTGCGGTGTGGGTGGCATTTGAGGGCGATAGGGCTCTGCCTTTGTCACGGGTCGTCGGATGCGACCAGCATCATGTAAAATGTTGCTGAATTTGTCCTGGTCGTAGACCCGTACAAGACCTAAATGACCAAACAACATTGCAACCGTATGACTTCGCAACTATCAAACTATAACAACATCCAAAAATAGTTAAGAATCCTGAATCAAAGGCAAGATTTTGATAAAATGCTGCATAAAGCAGAATCATATGATGAATTGAATTAAAATGCACGGTTTAATGGCGGCTTAAATGGTTTACGCCGTTAACTAAGAAGAGATCAACTTATACATGTTTAAAGGACGTCTTAAAAACACAACTAAACTAAGTAATTTTCTTTCACAATTATACCAACTGTACCCACGCACCATCCATAAACACTGTTCTGGTCCCTGCGTCTGTGAGCACTTCTTTCACATGTCTCAAGGTTCCACCTAACCGCCCTTCACGTTGCCTAGCAACAATAATCAAATATAGTCATTGGGATGTTCTGGACAGAAAAGATGCAGACAGTTACAAATATTTCCCATCGAATGCTAACTCTTCGACGGCTATTCTTTTTGCCCATGGTTGAATACGAAGGCATTTCTCATCGAAAACTTAACGCGGAACGAATGTTAAGGTGCAAGTGTTCTAACGAGGCCATTACATGGAGAAGTTCTGAGCAAAAGGTACAGTAGAAATCGTTGTCCGACTTAGTTGAAGACTTTCAATTGTGAAGGTAATTTGAGTACTGAACATGAAAAAATCACAGAAGTTGATTACATAATTTGGACGAAAGTCGGCTTATACCTTTCATTCTGAGTCACAATTACTTATTTGAGAAAAAAAACAATCTTCAAGCTTCCCTCGTTGAAATAAGCAGAAAACGCAGCCCAGGGAAGTATATTGCGCGGAAATATAACAAGATGAGTTCCTGTACGTATATTTACAAATTGTGTTACGCGGCTAATGATCCTACCTGGGAAGACCAGGCGTTGGATAGCGATAGGCGATCTGTTTAGTCAACGCAAGGTAAGACTTCTCAAAGTCATCTAAACCTTTAGTCTGAGAATAATTCTGTGGGTATCCTTGGCTGTCCTGGAACACAAAAATCATTTCTATATGTCAGAATGTAAAAACATTCAGGCATTACTTTCAGTTTAAAGATATTACTTAATGCTGACATTTTCGATTGATGGACTTCTTTAGCCAAAAACGTGGTGATCATTTGTAAGATGAAAAGTAACCAATAGGATTTCTACATGTAAATCTAAGATCCAGGGCTTATAAATCTTCTTAACAACATTTCAAATACGCAGTGCTTAATTTTCACAAGACTGTGTCAATTCTATATGCATAAGTAGACTAAGTCACTTATCAACCTAAGCTACTCACCACGGGTACTTTGCGCCAATTTCCGTCACTGTGCGTCACGGGTATACCAGAGGGTATTACATTCCCTTGCATCTTCATCCATTCATTCATCCCGCCGTACGTCGTCCTGTAAGCAATTGTGCACACAGTCTAACAATATATGATATTACTCATTGTAATGAATTCTAAATTCTGTTCAAAAGCTACGAGGTCCTCGGACCGTCCTTCTGTAACACGCCTGCGTGGGAGGCACGTGCCTCTACACACCAAGAGTTAGTAAAACATAGGAGCTAGGTTTTGGAAAACAGTTTGAGCGAAGACGGGGTTGGGCCATTCGTTCACTACCAAACGGTACGTATTGACAAGTTCTCACGAATCCAGTTTGAGACGCGTCTTTACATGTACAAGTAACAATCACCTGTACCGTTACTGTTGATGGAGCTTAGGCTCATGCATTACTAGGCGAAACAACTAAGCGAAAATACATATTTAAAAGAACGCAATATTTCGGATAGAATCGCAGTGATGACTAATACAGCACTGCTGTGAGAAATTTCACAAAAATAAAAGGATTTCTAAAACTTAGAATCGTGTAGCCACCCAGTAAATCAGAAAAGGTTTGAGATTTGGAAATCTTGGACGTCCCGTCCAGTGCGCTTTACGCGCCACCCACTCTCAATGTCCAACACCCCAACAGCACAGTTAACGCTGGTTCAAGATTGGCGCAGACCCTTCACGTCTTACTCAGATTTCCACAGTGAGTTTTTGTCGCCCCAGTTTTATTTCATTCATTTAAGTTTCGCATCTGGTCAGCAATAGTACGATGTACATCTTTGAATACCGACTTTTTGTTGACGTTGTTTCAACGGTACCCTCACCCCCACGTCTACGGAACACCAGATTGAAACCTAAAGATTTAAAATTACACTTGTACTTGCATGATAGAAAATCATTGATTTATGTAATTAGCCAATCAATATTTAGATAACTTCTGCTATTGTTAACATTGTTCTGGCAGTGATGACGACTCTAAAGTTTACATATATCGGTCAATAAGGAAATACAATCATGGAGGAGAGTCATCAAAACGATTTTCTCTCTTTGTTGATTGCAACTCGGCAACGAATGTCTACATTGTTATTAGTGTGAAGTACTAATTGCTGGCCCACGGCGGTAGTAATAGTTTACCTAAATGAAAATTTGTGGGTGTCATTTTGGGTAATAAATGATTGTTGACAACTAAGCTGAGTGTTTTAACACGTATTTGTTACAAATGCAGAGCTACAATGGAAATGACGTGAGCCGCTGAGGAATCCAAGGAAGTCTTCGAATCCCCACCGTGAGATTGCTGGCTTCAAAACTGTGCGTATTTAATTATAATGACGATCTTAGGCTATCTGTTCGACATGCTGTTTTGTTTCAATTTTAGCCATCGTTCAAGACACTATTTCTCAGCCGGTACCCTCACCTAAGGACGACGACGACCAGGTACATGTATTTTGATACGCGGTTTTCTCCCAGATTAATTCGATCCTCGACGCCTGTGCCGTTCAACACACAAACTCGGATTGCATGGCTTGATCGCCAGAAATCTCAGTGTTGAGCGACAAACAGTAAAATCTTGCACACAAGAAGAAGTGTATGGATTCACTAATAGTCCATTGAATAACAGGTCGGCAAACGAACTTGCACAACTTGAGACTACAAGGGCCGCCCCGCGCGCGCGGGCTCCGGTGCCGGGTACAGTGAAGGTACAGTCAGTGTAATTGCAGACCTACGACGAAGAACGCCACAGTCACCGTCACTCAGTACTCGGCTTCAAACGAAATCGATAGAGATTCTGAGTTTTATTTCGGATGTCAGCCGCAGTTAAAGGCTTGTCCAGCCCCATGCACCGACTGACGCTCAAACCACAGAAGACTATGTATTTAGGATATTCCGATCAAAGCATAGTTAACATTTTGCCAAAATTGTCTTCAACTGCGACCACTCCTAATGCTCGTCTGAAATAAAAAGTAGGTATTTGTTGATATCATACCTGGATCGACTGAATGGTCGGTACGTAGATAATTGATGAGTCGGATTAGGCGCCGTGGGTCCGAACACGTCCGTCATGGTCACGACCGATTTAAACTGTCTGATTTACAGAATATAGACCTTCAATAGATAAATCTTGTAGTCAAAGACTGCGTTAGCTTTTGGTATCACCAAGCGGATATTTAGGATAGGCACCAAGTCATGACTTGCGTAGTTCGCCAAGCTAAATCTACAAGGTACAAGTACGACAGCCAGGATCGTGAGTAGCGCGCATAGTTACGGGCGAGTTTATTAATTTGGATAGATACTAGGATCTGTAGCCGACGCGTACACGTGGCTGTTTTTCCTGTGTGATGTTTTGTTAAATACAACATGTCAGCTACTTCCACAGAAACATCACCTGATCATTATCACGCCATTAATGCATTGTCTTTGCTAGAAATAGTTTGACAAGTGTCCTAGCTCATCCCCTATTCACCATTTGTGGACTCGTCGACCTTTCACCCTTACTGATAATTGACCTACATGGGTTAAGAAAACCAACAATAAACATACAATAGAATTGAAGTGTTTAACTGCAAGCGCTCAAAACCAGGGGTCATGATAACGTGTGTACATTATACACAAATTTCACTCGCTCATTGTTATGAGAGAATTTTAACACAAATCGACACAAGTGAACATTCGCCAAGACGCTGAAATGAAAGCACGTGACATTTACCGTAAAAATAATCGACTTCGTAATGAAAATATTCGGGTCCTCGATGAAAAAACATTGACAAACGTCGTGTACTCTGGCAACGTCTTTTGGGTAAACACAACGCGCAGATAATGCATTGACTGGCTACAATAAATTACGCTTGGTGACAGTATCGTGTACTGCCGAGGCCAAAAAGCATAGTGGTTTCTGATACTTTTAATCATTCGGAGTCGGTGTTTAGTGCTGTATTTTTAGTTACGAGCACAGAAAATCCCGGCTCTTGGGTCAAGCCAAAATAACATGTTACGTATTCTATGTACATGTATTACTCGACTCCAACATGTTTCAGGCGGAGCGCTTGCTCGTAAAACCCTCCTTTTTATCCCCACTCACTGACATCATCAGTTCAGCATGGATAGAAATGACGTCACTAGTCAACACTGATGTTGCGATTAAAAATTGTCCTTTAGAATAGCAGATTTTCGCCAATGAAAAGATTATGTCATCATTAGAATTTCGGAACCTACACCGCGTCGTACGTCGACGACCACCCAAGAAAATCGTGTGACACAGAAGATCCTTTACTTCTAAGGTTCCAGGTTTGGAACTGCGTGCACTTGCAAGTCGTCACTATCCTGTTGCGGACAAACTACGCCTGTACGCAAGTGCACTGGATATTTAAACTGCCTACTTTCGATGCCATTGTGAACGTTGCGTATTCCGTATGATAGACTAGACAGAGGCGATCTAACGGGGGGGGGGGGGGGNGGGGGGGGGTGTTCAGGGCGTTTAAATCCCGCCCTCGGGACTCGGGACAGGATCAAAAATAAAAATTAAAAAAGACGCCAGAAAAACAAAATGACTTGCAAAAACCAAAAAAAAATCTTACACGGGAGGGGAAAATCCCCTCCAAACCTTTCCCCACTCGGCGCTACGCGCTTCGGATTCGCGCGAATCCTAAACCCTGCCACCCTTACTGAAAACGTAGATCTTCCACTGCTAGAAATTATTCATCTTAGACTTGCTTTTCACCCCGGTTTAGTCGCTAGCTAAAACACGAAAATCAAAGTATTCTTTTTATTCTCATAAGATCGGCTTTGTAATAGTCCTGGCTTGTCCTATGCGTACATGGTTTTGGTATCGTATACAGCTCCAGTGTTGCTTGATCATGTGGACCTATCAAGTTAAATAAATGGAAATTTTAAATTTTCGAAATCATTCACGTCTAGATGGTTTTATTTTACGCCTAACAGTTATGTAGCAAAAGTACCCACGCGCGCGACGGCGGGGTTCCAGGATCGCGGGGTCGCAAGCACAGAGATGTACCTCTGTTTTACAACATTTGGGGCCATTAGTCTGAAAAATATTCCTAAAACATAGGTGGAATTTGTTCGGAAGAAGTTTTCGATGATAGTAGTTCTAAACAATCTTTGTTTATACTCAGACAAACATTTCACCCTGAGACCTACATGTATTCTATAGCAAGAACCAGAACACCACTGAAAACAAGCGAATGCAAAAATATTCCGCGCATTCTCGGAGCAAGCTCAGCAGCGCGAGATCAAGTTTACTTGATGCATCTCCCGAATGATGGCGTTTCAAATTTTGTAGCTTTCCAAAAACGAGACCCTGGTCGTAATTGATGAGGGCGAGTGACTCTTTTTCTTTTTGCTTTTAGTCAGTGAGCGTAGGTCTTGAAAACGAGTCGGATACAAACTGCTTGTTGGTCTTATACATACAAATGTATAAAAAGACCTTGACCTCGGGGAATGCGGGTTTTTGTCGCGGGTATAATCTCCATTCCTCAGCTAGCTTTGCAACCCCGAAGGATTTTCCAAAATAGAATAAAAGAAATTATTGGGCTTCATGAGAGGGCGCCCATAATTCGAATTCAGCGAAATTTAAATGAGCTGTTCAAACTGTTTGTCATCGCTGAACTTTGAGGAACTTCTTTTTAAACTTCATACCAATAAAACAAGAGAATTAGAAAGGCGCAATACAGGCCCCGCGTAGCCAGGATTACACAAGCGGTGGTTCGAATTTCCAAACAGTGGACCTTTTGATGATATTTGGCAAAAATTGGCATCGACTCTGTACCTTTTCCGGGAGCGCCCCTGAGGAGCTAGACAGTGGGCGACGCAATACGTACATAACTGTCAGGAAATTCAAACGCAACAAGCTCAGTTAACTCAACGTAGATGTTGTAAATTCCATTTTTATTACAACTACGTATTGAAACGACAAGATATACATGTACGCACCAGGTTCATAGGCTTCCAAATTTTACCTTCCTATGATTTATCTTCTCTAAACGGTGTCAGTAACTAACACTGTTATTGTGGATATCAACGCCAATACGGCAATTTGTCTGGGACTCCTCTCATACCTGTTCGCCCGAAAGTGTAAACATTGCGCCTTACCGACCAACGACTACGGAACACATAGTCAGGGAGGGTTTTTTTCTACAGATTCGGGACATGTACTTCATTTAGGAGTTGTTCTCTCTTTGGTTAGGACTGGACCTTTTTCGCAGGCCGGGAGGTGGCCGGGAGGTGGCCGGGAGGGGTTCGATTGAACCTCACGAACCCCCCCTGGCTACGGACCTGCAATATCAGACCCGGGTTATCTCGACTCCTTTAATACGACCCCACCGATTTCGTTGAAACACTCCGGCCGTATGCTCGACTTCATCCTAGATGCAAAAAAAACGCACAATGAATCCCGAAGACCCGGGCTACTGCCGAATTACCCTTGTTCTATCCGGTATCCAGACCTACTTTGTTCCTTGGCTTGATTGCAGGTAAGGTCCTGGGTTATTCATTCGTTATCATCTGGTCTGTACCTGCCATTAATTTTCCGAGCAGCATGGATTTTCGTCCGAGACGCCACCAGGGTCACATGCAATGCCGACAATTTTGTCGCTAGCCGGAGATTGAACTTCCTGACTGTTTTAACGGTTGATTTATGTGTGTAAATAACGTTTCCAGTTGGAAATTACCTAAATAATCCCAATGTGTTTAGACAATTTTTGTAGGAAAAAAATTAAAGGACTCACATTTGCTGGTGAGTTTGAGTTCGCTCAAATCAACACTGGGAAAAACTATTCATCTGAGTATACACTTTGTTTACTAAAGTAAAATTCCAACAGACCTTGTTACGGTTACACATAACACATAACTGACACGGTGATTTATTCGATCGCAGGACGCAACACTGAGCCTCGTGAAAATAATTCCGGAGTTGAAAAGATTTCGGCGAAATTTCCGGGCCTTCGGAAATACGTGCGAACTCTGCTGTAGTTTTGCATTAAGAGGACTGTGACCGTTGTCAGACTTGTAATTCCATCTCGTTCATCATGTGAAGAAAATGTAATCACAGGGATGTTATCATTTCTAAATTGATAATCTTAAATCGGCGGATGGTCACTGGCATGACGTCCCCGATAACTGTTAACCAGTTCTCTTCAGGTGAAGACAAAGATGGAGGCGTTATTTGACACAAGTATTGTTTTGTTTCTGATTGTGCATTTATCAGGTAAAATTGCAAAATTCCTTTGTATTAATTATTACTCCTCTTGTTGTCTACCATTGGGTGTGCCTCTGTGCTTTGTCTAGAACGAAAGCAATACGCATCTGGCATAAGCCAAGCGGGAGATTACACAGGCACTGCATGGTTGTTGATATGCATAGTTTGGCAACTTGGACGCCCCGAGATGAAGGGAGGGGGGGGGGGAGGTGTTCACCTATCTGTTTGGGAGCATAGATTTTCCAGAATTTCATCTTCAAATTCAACTCCCATATCAGTAATTAGAGTGAAACTGTGCCACAACACCTTGAGGGCTAGGCTGAAATTGGACAAAAGTGATGAACCTCAGCCTCTCCGGTCCCCACTCACTCCATGAGCGACCTTTCTCGAGCTCCCCACCTGAGAGCACCGTGATTAGGTCACAATCGAAACTAGAGTCGAGTCGATATATATGTCAATGGACAAAACTCACCCAGTAGAGAGCGGCGAGTGCATCATTTACCCGGGAGAGGCAAAAAAGTAGACAGATCATTCCTATCCATGGGGCGGATACTAGAATTTGCTGAGGAGGAGGATATGAGCTAAACTCAGCGATAAAACGTGCGGTTTATTTCACATACATGAACATGCATCTATAAATGAATCATGTACTGAACGGAAAGTCACTACCCTCGATCTACACTACTGACCAAAGTCAAGCAAGTTAATTTCAAATGTGTGCTTGCTATATTTCAAAGGGAAGCATATGAATTCTCCACTGCTGTCAGCGTCTCTCATTTACGTGAAAATGTACCAAAATAGCAATTATAAGGCTGTCACTTCAGTCCGCGAAAATCGAGAAATTTAGTTGTCGTTTACGGTCGAATGATATAGATCACCCGAATTCATGTATTTATCTAATCTTAATTTATTTTTCGTACAAACATTTTGCTACTCGGACGTGACCTCTGAAAAGTTTGCTGCCTGGAGATGGATGCGCCACACGCACCCATGCAGCTCCCCCATGCTTCAGTTCCGAAGTCGACGACCCGACTGCCAGTTTTAGCCTCGTCACCTTTCTGCTTTTAGCGACATCTAGCGGCATAACCTGTAATTTCGACAACGGTGTCTGTGGTTACACGGTGACGGTGCAGAATATCAGATCCTTGTTCTACAGTGATGAATACCGTTGGCACAACATGGACGCCTCTCGCGTGGCTTATGGTCCGAGGCAGCCAGGTCACTCCGGCAAAGGTGGGTGTGTGTACCACGTGGTCCTGCATGGGCGGCGCACC
>NMRA01000118.1:537147-565985 GCA_002633005.1 Phoronis australis
ACACTGTATCCACTGTTCTCCAAATAACACACTGTATCCACTGTTCTCCAAATAACACACTGTATCCACTGTTCTCCAAATAACACACTGTATCCACTGTTCTCCAAGTAACACACTGTATCCACTGTTCTCCAAATAACACTGTATCCACTGTTCTCCAAATAACAAACTGTATTCACTGTTCTCCAAATAACACTGTATCCACTGTTCTCCAAATAGCAAACTGTATCCACTGTTCTCCAAATAACACACTGTATCCACTGTTCTCCAAAACGCTGTTAGGAATTCTTTTTAAAAATTTCCACTTTTGGATGAGAGGTTAACAGATGGGACTTTTTGATTTTTATGAAAAAAACTATAATTGCCACATAAAACCAAAAACGAAAATAGCTATAGGAAAAAAATCAACATTCAACAACATTATTCATTGCTTGCTTTCTCAAATCGTTACGTCAGAATTAATGTTGCCATGAAATGGGAAGTACTGAGGCACTTTGTAATAGCTAATAACGCATAGCATAAAAGGACCCTGTCTAGCTCAAGACACCTGAATGCCTAACCTACAGAAAGCACGCTCGATGATTTTCTCAAAGATGAAGAATTTAGCAAAGTCATGTCCTTTTTGCCACGTGTACCGGAAAAATGGCAATTCTGTACCTAAAGTCACAAATTCAAGATTTCTGCGGTAGAGACAAGAATCTAAATGCTCGTGTACATGCTATCTAGAGTCCAGAAATTTAGATTCAAATATATCATTACTGACCAGATTTTTTGCAATTTCCACATGTCTGAAAGGTACCTGGAATCGCCGGTGCCAAATTTTATCACAGTACAAGGACGTGCTCTGAAAATGGTGGGATTTCTGTACCTGAGTAGATAAAAACAGAGGCCAAATTTCTGGCTCAAAGCAATTTCAAGTAACTACAGAATACATTTCTGGCAGTTATGTCCCATTTACGACACAAAATTGTCGTCAGACCTGACCCACATCACTTTCTTCAAGTTCTGAGGGGCTAAAAAACCCAGAACCATGAGCTACAATTACTGAATGGAAATGAGTTCTGGTCTAAATCAAATTACCAACGTCTTTAGACACTTTCACGGGAGGAGGTCAGGAAAAGTGTAAGATACACAAGTTAAAAAGTCGAAGATTAAAGGTCTATAGTTAAATATCAGTATAGTTGTACTGAAGGTCTATTACAGGAAAAGCAATGGTGGCAAGCACGAGCAAAAACATTCAAGCGATGATGTGGACGCGTGGATCGGACCATGTGAAGTCTCGCTTGAGTTCGAGGCCATCTGCAGAACATTTGTGTGGAGTTGAGTTTTATTACGTTGTCAACGGGCAAAATCTTGGATCTCTAAACGTATACATCTCAGCGGGTGGACAAGAACAACGAGTTATGTCTATCAATCGAGCCCAAGGTGGAGCATGGAAAAGGGGATTCGCTGACGTCAGCAAATACAAGAAAAATATCAAAGTAAGAAAACCACATGTTAAGCGAAATGCCAAAAGTCTTTGGCAATAAGCCTAACATTTCACTTTCTATTTACGCTGTGAAAATAGTGTGCAGTAAAAAGTACCAATATTGTTTGACAACATACCTGAACATGGAACTAGAGTTCCATGAACCGAATAAATAAGAGTTTCACATCCAATGTCGCTTCCAGCTTGGTTACATTCTCATTTATAACACTTCCAAACACATTTGAAGACTGAAATCACTTTCTAGAGTCACTTCTGAGAAAAAGTAAAAAAAATGTATTCATCGCGACAGTTTGTTTAGGTGTTGCCAGTTTTCTTTATATTTCCAGAATCGATTTGTTTAATGCCTGTGAACCGTGAATGGCGATTGTTTTCTAGACAGCAACGCCTAGCGGAAATTTTCATCACACAGCGGGCTGTCGCAGACGGAATTCACTGATTGGGCAACACTTTTACTCTCTTCCACAACGACATGTATGATGTGGCCTGTGCAATGATGATGAGTGGCACATGGAATTCCGTGTGTGGGAGTCACCTGGCTTTGCACGTGCCTTGGTTTGGACGTCAATAATTCATAAACCTTCTTGTTTTGTTTGACGCATTCTAAACATGGGTGTGAGTGTGCCAAAAATGATGATTTGCGTGTCTGTTCTTGTGGTTGCAGCAAAGGCATTTGTAAATGGGGCAGATTGGTGCGTTTCGCAAGTTTGCAACCAGTCGTATGTTCAACGTTACTGCATTGAGAAGCCATGTTTCATGTTTAATCCACAGTGCTATCAGACTATAGTACCTATCGAGAGACTAGACGATTCCGATACATAGGCGGATTTAGGGGGGGGCCCAGGGGGCCAGGCCCCCCCCCTTGGCTGCCGCAAAAAATAAAACAGTAAGAGCGCAGGGAAATGTTGAGTTTATTAATTAACCTCGGTAATTAAAATTATACGGATGAAAAAAGATTTAAATGTGTGCAGTTTTAGTGTTGGGGGGGCTCAAATCCAATTTCAACTCAAATCCAATTTCAAGTGTCAAATTCGGAACACGGCGCATTCGTAACGGAACTATCATGGCATAGTATCGGCTCTGCTGCGATATCCCAGGCGACCGGCAGTGGCGCTGCGCACTACGACTCCGTTTCCGTCGTCTGCTCCACTGTGCAATGAAGAAAATTTACTTCATTTTTTAAAGAAAATGGAACCTGAGTGACGATTAAAAAAACAGAAGGTTCTGGTAAGATGTGAATTTTAATCGAAGCCTTAGTGAATCACTCAGAAACTCGCAATACTCTCTTTGCCAAACCTTAACTTAAGATGATTTCCAAAGCAATCCCGTCATTATTGCCAACACGAAAAACGGATTTGATCTTTTTGGCATTTGGAGACTATTTTAAATACGACAAATTTGTTAAGAATCGATGGCACAAAATATAAAACGTGTAATAAGCATTACAAAAAGAAGTAGGTTTCGCGCGCAAACGCTGTGGACCATAAACAAGTAGGTCTTTTAGTATGAAAATAGAAGTTAAATCGTTGTGGTGTAGTGGTAACGCACGCGCCCACTAATCGCCAGGTCGTGAGTTCGAGTCTATGATACTTGAAGTTTATCCTGTTTGACACGTTCTCCGTTTTTTTTTGCCTGTTTTCTTGAATAATACATCAGGAATCAAGGAAAATGCTTGATTTTTAGAGGTTAAAACAGAAAAATTTCCTGGACCTCCCCCCCATTCGGTGTTATGCGCATCTACAATCGTGGTTCAGTTTGCGCAAATTCTTACAGCCGGAAAAAATTTTGGCCCCCCCTTGTGATATCCTAGATCCGCCACTGCGATATATTCTGGCTCATGATCCGTCATAGAAATGACGCCGAGTTTTAAAAGTAGCGCAAGCTGGCCGTCCCAACAAAGACACAGATTAGTTCTCGCACCATATTAATTGCCTTCTGCATTAAATTTTATGTTGGTGACCTCTTGGTAACTGTACGCGTATACTGCGCAAGCGGATCCATGAAATGGGCAGTCAGGACACCTGTCAGGTTAATCAACGCACGTGACTTTCCAAACAAGGAAGTCAATGCAATCAAGAACTTGACTGTATTTCCGACTGCCGCTGACGCCGAGACGGAAAGAGGCTACATTCACCTCGCATAGCACTGGAAAAGAGTAGCAACAATTTGCTGGCCGTGGCAGCACCACCGGAAAACTGCCGGTGTAGCCTGGGATATCTGCAAAATATTGCACCCAGAGAAATTGCAGGCTCGCTGTCGAAGGTGGCCGATTATATCGCTTAAGAGTGAATTATGAGTAACTTATTGAATATGAACTTTATACGTACGTTGAATGTTCGCTTTTAGTTCGTAGCGGCGTGGCCTATTTTCACTAAGTAAACTGAATGCGGAAAAGGTAGGAGTCTCGAGATTTACATTGAAACAGCAAGATTAGTTGTCGTTTACCGGAAATGACGTTGGGTTTTTGCAGGTGACGTTTGAGTCCGTTAATAAGCTGAGTTCAAGCGTTCGTTCTACCTCGTACGACGCCCACATTGTTGATGACGTGTCTGCGATACCGTGTGGTAGGTATACATGTACATATAGGTGGTATACCCAACTTAATTTTTTTATCCAGTTTGTTTGCGGATGTGACACGAAGGCTGTTCTTCAGTTCGTGGTGGCTTAAAAGAAAACTTCCTGAGTCCCACCCATACGTGGACTTCTTGGAATAATTTGTAGTGAGTGCGCAACTCCATCGTTCTACTCAAAGCACAGCTGCGCGTTTGCGCAGTTGCATACACACGAATTATCATCCCGCCGACACATACTCGCCATTTTTACGAAATTCCGCAAGGGCAATGAGAAGGAAAGACCTCAGCTTTACGCTAGCTATCGGATATACATGTACAGTGTTTAAGTTGCGCCATAGCAAGTTGTTCTAGGGTGTGTGAGGTCGGGGCTCTCGATAAGTTGACGTACGTTGACACAAGAGGGGCAACTTTCACTAGTTACTGAATGGTGTCCAGACAGCCCCTGAAACCTGGCGACAACTCGTTCCAAGTGTAACTTGTTCTAGGATAAGTGTACGTGTTGTGTGAACAGCACTTTTGATAAAGCTTGGCTGGCTTCTGAAATTGAATTCCTCGTAACATAAGTTTTGTTGCGAAGAAATATGATAAATATTAGCTAAAACCGATTAAGTTTAAACAACTTTTTAACTGATACAGTAGTTGATGGAGGTAGTGGTATTTAGTAAGCGGGTCCAGTATCGCAATTAGACAGCACTAACTGAAAAGATCACAAGAACGCTTGACAATTGACTTGGTTGTTATCTATCTTGGAAACCGCTTTCGGAGTTGAAATTGTACGGCGACAAGTGTGATGTTTTAACATTCAACTTGCATTTGGGTATTGCCTAAACCGTTTATTTTTACAAATCATAAAGTGGCGAGACCTAGCTCGAGCTGCCATGCCGAGTGCCGAGGAAATCGACGACGATCGTGAGTCTGCTCACAAATAGTTAATCAAAAAGAAAATTTAGCGCCGAATCAGAAGAAATGAAGATATCAAAATTATATGGCAGCTTGGCTTTGAATCCCGATGATCCAATAGTTTTCCCAGGCTTCTAAAACTAACGAATGTGGAGATAATCTGACCGGATTTAAGCAAAATAACACATGTACATGCTAGTGTGGACTTACAAAGTAAAGCGGACATATTTTAGCAATTTACCATTCTGTTGTTTCAGTCGTATGCTTAGTGGCATCTGTTTTTCAGATTGTTGTATGCGCGTCCACTGAAGCCGGCATGCATTGTTTCCCACCTGTTAATAAGATTTCACGGTTACACCAACCTGCTTAGACAAGGAAATAACAATTTTTACTGTTTACAGCTTGCACGGCAAATCCGTGCAAAAATGGCGGGAAATGTTTGAACACCGTCACAAGTGAAGTCGTGGGTTACACGTGCCAATGCGCTGCAGGAACTACCGGCACAAAGTGCGAGACTTTCATCGACCCATGTATGAAAGTAGACTGCGGAAAGAATGGAAGGTGTGCTTCAAATGGATCGTCTTTCTGGTGCCAGTGCTACACAGGGTACGCTGGAAACTCATGTCAAGTTAATATCAATGATTGTGTCAACAACGCCTGCCAGAACGGAGCAAAGTGCGTCGACAAAGTAAACGGTTACGCGTGTATCTGTCTTTCGGGGTTTTCTGGGAAAAAGTGTGAAAGTAACATTAACGATTGTGCACAAGATTCTTGTCAGAACGGCGGAAGTTGCGTAGACGAGGTTGCAAGTTTTTCGTGCTTGTGCCAGGCGGGTTACACTGGACAATTATGCGAGATTGACATCGACGACTGTGCAAATGTTTCGTGCAAAAACTTAGGTCGTTGCAAAGATCTGGTCAACGGCTTCCAGTGTCACTGTCCGCTAGGTTTCACGGGACAATTCTGTGATACTAACATTGACGACTGCCTTCCTAACGTTTGCCATAACCGAGGAAAATGTATCGACGGAATAGCTAGTTTCAGCTGTGAGTGTAACAATGGATACGGAGGAAACCAGTGCGAAATAAACATTGACGATTGCTCGCTTGTACATTGCAAGAACAACGGCACGTGCTTGGACCTTGTAGCAGACTTCGTCTGTCAATGTCCATTTGGGTATTCTGGTAAATTTTGTGAGGTGAACGTGAACGATTGCCCACCGAATGCATGTGGAAGCGGTGGAACTTGTATGGATTTGGTTGGAACGTACAAATGCGTTTGCGACAAGGGCTTTACGGGAGATCACTGCGAAAGCAAAGTTCGTAAGTCCATTTCCAACTATTGTGAGTTACAATCTGACCAGAGAATGCGATGTTAGAACACAAACTCAGTGTGGTAACCTGCACTTGAGTTAACTGCTATCTTCAAAATGTGACACTTCAAGCATGTAAACTGTCGTAATTTGAATTCATGCATACCGGCTAGTATACATACCTGCATGTTGTCACCGAAAAACAGAAATTCGCCAATCACTTGCACTTTGTCTCTCCGGTCGCCTCGTATTTCCTCACTCCGCCTGTTGTCCATCATTTTTGGATAAATCCAGGCAGCACCCAAGACTCCGTTCGGAAGACCATGTAAATTGCTACAACTTGTGCCTCGGAGGTCAGCACAAACTGTCACATTTTGAAAGCTTGGATAGTTTGTGAAACCCTACTAACAACAAATTGTCGCAGCGAATTCTTACCACAGATTGTCTCTCGAACGCCTGCACAAAATGTCGCAATTTGAAGATAGCGACTGTTTGTGCAGTTGCGACAGTTAGTGATATAAACATCCTCACAGCGTCTTGATCGACGAACACACTAACGCAAAGCAGAATTAAGGTTCGGAAGTACTTTGAGTTCAAAACGATTTCTATGTGTACAAAACGCTTTTTACGTATTGCGTTGCCTTTTTCCGGTATTCGTGAAGAAACAAGAAATACTATTCTGAACTGCAAGCAGAATGCTACCATACATGTACTTGACTATGCAAGAGTAAATTAACCCTATTTTAAATGAAGAAGCCTACAATGTCATTGACGTAGGAAGCTATCGTGTAAATCGAGCATTACGCTGCCCCAAATCAAAATTCCATTAAACTTAAAGCATTTCTTATGTCTGCCTTTAAAGAGGCATGGAACACGACAGCTTCTCAAAAATATCTTTTTTACAATTCCTGACGAAAGTTTCATTACGCGACATCTACAACTACAAAGTTATTCACTTCTCCGGTGACGCAATTTAAAGAAAAAATCACAAAATTCACGATTTTTGAAATGCGCGCCAAGGAAATGCATGGTAGTCACCGCAAAGATAATTTACCATCCACCTCCCAAATATGATAAATGCGCGCAATAGCTCACAGTCATTCGACAGCAGATGACTCACAAAATGGATATTAACGCCAAGTAAACACTCCCAATCTAAATGGACAGCACAGTATGAGGCAAGCCTGGAAAGCAAGCGATTTCTCAGAAAATAATCCGTCAAGTGCATTTTGGAGTATATTTGAATACTACTATACCTTAATAGCTAATTTTAAACTATAGGACTTACAACAACTGCTTCTTAATAGGACTGGTTGCTACTTGAAGTCACAATTGTTTCGATCGTTTACATCAAAGGTCACATATTCCATATAAGGGAAATGTACCACGTCTATGTTTTGCCATGCCAAATAACGAGACACGCTTCTCCCTGTGGGAGAAAAATCGTGATGAACAGTTGAAAGTTCGTTTTTGAAATTCGAAACACTAAATTAAAAGTAACAAAGAAAAATGCTTTGATATCAACAGATATTATTTTTTACGTGCAAACTATAAAAATGCCTGGTAAATTGGCAGAGAACCACTTTAAAAACGCAATTTAGTCTATTTTTGCGTTCCAAGCCAAGTGTGTTTATGTCCAAGTTCCCTTTCTTTTTCAGCACCAAGTTGTGGAGGAAATCTGAACAATACAGAAGGTTTCATCGTAAGTCCCGGCTATCCCGTCTCCTACGCCAACAACCTAAGTTGTGTCTGGCGCATTGCAGCTGGCGTTGGACAGCGACTGGGTTTTTCTCTCCTGAATATGGTTCTGGAATCCTCACCCAACTGTGCTAAAGATTATCTGATGGTTGAGAATGCTATGACACTCACACCGCCACCTGTTGTAAGGTTTTGTGGCCACAAGTATACCTACAGCTTCACTAGTATTGCCAATACGGCAACTGTAACGTTCAGCACTGATGCTGGAGGAACTGCCGGAGGATTCATGCTGTATTACCAAGGTAAAGTTTGTAGTGTTGTATTTCATTACCAGGATAATATTCAAAATCAAGAAAATTGTGAAAATAAATAAGAATTGCAATTTCAAAGCAACAAACCATATTCTCCAGCTAAATAATTTTGCAAACAGTTAAAAAAATAAACTTGCCCAAGACCACTGATCTAGCAGTCACAACTTGAATACTAAGCAGTTTACTAATGGCTGTGTTTCATTTTTCAGTTTTAGGTTGCAGCAGACAGGACTTACCCAGCATCCATCCCAACGCTAGGTTACTGAATCCGCACTACTATTACCCCTACGGTTACATCGCCAGATATGAGTGTAATAGTGGTTACACACCAGCTAATGACAATAATGACACAGAGGTGGCGCTGGTGTGCAGCAGCGATCACACGTGGCAGGGGCCACCTGTCACTTGTGTGAAAACTGGAAAGTAATCCGCATCCAAAATCACGAGACTTATGTTCTGTTGTGTTGGTGTACGAAATCAATGAAAACAGATTGGAAATCCATAACAACTAATGAATTACAGTACAACTCATCACGATAAGACAGATATGCAAAAGTCAGATTTTCACTTTACTCATACAAAATCCAATGGTGAGGTTGTTCTAGGTCATCAACTTGGCCCAACAGATAAGTTTGATGTGCCTTACTCGAATTAGACATTGTCCAAATTTGGCATGAAATTGCATACCGGCTAATCATGGGTGGCGCAGCACTGAAAAATGTGGGGGGCTTAAGCCCCCTGAGCCCCCCTGTGGTGCATCGCCTATAAACCAAGTGCAGCGTGGCACTGAAAAAAGTGGGGGCTATAGCCCCCCAGCCCCCTATGGTGTGCCGACCATGCTAATTACAATCAGTAGTCTAAACTGAGGTGAAAAACAGCTACGGTACGTAATTGATTTAGTCATGGTATATACATCAACTATAACAGTTATGGCATACAGTTTATTTCAAAAGACAAAATACATGTCAGGAGTTGATGAGTTTAAGGAATTCTAGCTGAAGCTGACTAGAGCAGTAAAAATCGCACAACATTTCCCCTCACTGGAATAAAATCACTCACTCTGATTCGATCCAATTCTGCAAGTTTAAATGTAGTTTCCTCAAAATTATGGCAAATTAAAAAAAATTAGATACAAGAATTCGTATAAAACAGAAAATTTGGATCAGTACCTAGTCCTTGGCAACGCATCAACTTGGATAGTAACTGCATACCTAGAGTATAACAACAATCAGATTAGAAGTGACAGTACAAAAAATTTGTCTTCACAATTTTACATTCCTTAGGTCAAAGGAACATTCCGTCAACATCTTCCACATATCTGATAGACTAAACTGTGACTAGTCAAAAGTCCTTCTAAATTTCTGATAAAATCAACTTTGACTAGGCAAAGGTCTCCTCGGAAAACATGGTTCAATATTTCACACAATTCAATTTTAGCAATATTGCACAATATTTATGAGATACAATAAAGTTAACAATAATAAAACAAGACTTTCAAATCTGATACACGCAACAACCAACCAACCATCATTTGTTACCATTCAATGGTGCAGTCATGTCAAATAAATCGAGACAAAGTGACAATAAATAAACATAATTATTATGTGAAGACATCATTTTAATGACTTCTTCTTCGCTTGCCTTCTCAACTGCTCCTGTTCTTGTCTCATATCTTCTAGATCTTCTTTCAAGCCTAAGCGTGCACTGTAAACAGATGTTCATTCATCTTAAAATTACAAAAAGTGATCATGAAAGCCAAGCCCGACTATGTAGTATTAAAAGTGTTTTGTGCAACGAATCGTTCCAGTAAAACTGTGCATATACAAGCAAGTTGTCAAAAACTAACCTCACAAACCGGAGATAACATGGAAGATATCCATGAAACTTTACACGCCACTTTTGTAACATCATTATTCATATAAACTTGACATCTTATCTTTTCTTGTGGCAATATTTAGTTATCTCAATTTCATGTCTCATTTTTCTTGGAATTGTTAAATATTCATCTTTAACTTTATACCTCAACTTGATCTTACTAGTATTTATCTATATGAACTTTATAAATCATCTTTTCTTAAGAGTCATCTATTTATCTCAACTGCATACCTCATCTTTTCTTCCTTCATCTGTGTTACAAAGTTGCTTTCCATATCTCTGAGATCATCATCCCTCTCGCAACGGTACCTGAAATAACCAAAATAGAACACAGTTGACACAACCACCAGAAGGAACACTACAAGCTGTTACAAACTCGCCTTCTGTCAAAGCAACTAAATTAATTTTGGTCACTGGCTGCTGTAAAACTGGTATCAACTTGCTCCGTACTCGGATAAGATGTGACTTCTACGTTGGATATGAACTGACATTTTATTACTACTTTTAAGTAAAAGGCTATGCTTGGCGCATAAAAAGACCTGGGCTGGGTGGCAAAGCCAACTATTGAGCCTCACCTCAAGCAAAACTGAATTTACACTCTTCCAAAGCCAAGAATGGTGTTCATTCTGACGGACACAACCACATCTAAGTTGAGAACACAGAAATACACAAGATGGTGTTAAGCAGGGTACAGTGCAAGAATGGCAACAGAAGAAAGGCACATTGTGCAAAAAAGTTCAGACTTGTCTAATTTTAAGAATTAAACTGATTATGTAGGCTCACACGATCTCATTTCTGAGGATTTTCAGATATTTATTGTCATTCACCACCAGGTGTCACTGAAGCTTGATCCAATTAACGACAAATCACTACTGTTGCCCTTGGGTGCAGGAACCATTAAAGTGTAGTGGATTAGATGAGGCAAGGTATTCACAGCAGTCAACAGAGCTTGTTTACACCAAGACAACTCCCTAAGAAACAGCGAAATACATCGCTTTTGTTTATACAAAATAGAACTTCAAATTTTTTATCAATGCTCAGTATTTACATAATTTGATGGTATTACGAATGAAAATGTAATATTTGCCAAAAATAGTTAATATTAATTTTACATTAACCCTAAAGCCACAAACATAAACTAAGGCCCTTGGCCAAACCGTTGTACTATGGTATACGACGACGAGTGTCTAATCCAAGTTCACACTTAATGGCCCCTACATTCGACCTACAAACTCGAGTAAAAACCCAAAAACTGACAAGTAGAAGCTCAAGGTTTTGAGTTCAGACTCCAACTTAAGAAGACAGTTTTAATGCTGGGGTCATTAAGTGCAAAGTAGGATAACGCAGTCATCCATATTGTGCTCAAACAGAATAAGAGTGATCTTGAGTTCGCACAAAAGCAAACTAGAAAATATCAACAAAAAATTTCCAGTTTTATTTGCATTTAGAGATTAAGCCCTGGCCTCTAATGGAGTATTTCAAGGCACATGTCATATAACTGAGGCCATACCTCGTTCTGTCATAGCCAAATATCTCTTTAATATAGCTGGATACATTCTCATCACCATCAGGGCCATCGTCTATGAAATCGGCCATGTCACTATCATATTCTTCATCACTATCTATTACCTTGGGACGCTTGGAGGCTGGAAACAGATGAAAGCAAGACTTTAACGTGACCTGGAAGTCAATCTACTCTACGAATGTGTCCGAGAGTTATACTTTTTAATATTTAGAAACTTAAGCCAGATTCACAATAACAGAAAACTGAAACCAAGCTAATTAAGAGCTCTAATTGACAATGTACGTGTTTGCAATACGCATGTAAGTCAAGGGACTTCATTCGCCCCAATCCTTATTCATTAGCGGCACAAATGGCAGATCTTTAAATGCATTGTGGGATGGTTGTGGTTGACAGCTTGCCAACATCCACTAAAATCATTGAAATCTGGAAGACAATGTATAAATCTGGGTTCCGTTTGGTAGATGTGAGAGTCATTCTTTTGTTGCTACTTAGTTCCACTAGCACCAAAAGTTATGTAGCAGTGGAACAAAACCTTCATTATGGTGAGCTAAAGACATCAGAATTCCTTTGCTCTCACCGGATGTTCACAAGCCAACAACCATACTCTGGCACTTCTGGTGCCTTGCTATGTAACAATCTCAAGACTGACGTCCGTGAAAGAAATGTCAAGGTAGATGGGCAATACTTAATTTTTTTAGCATTTTCAGTTGTAGTCTTTTAGTCATTTGAGTCAAATTCCTTGTTAATATTTTAATTGTACATAATTTTTAATTCTTCTTAATACACAATTGTGTTACTTATTAAGGGAGATCAGTTGCATTTAATAAATAGGTTTTACCCTGAACAAACATATATGTATGAATCAAAATATTACAACACGTTTGAAAAATGACAGCAATGACATAGATAACTGAAATTTGCATAACTACATGTACAGTCTAAGCAGTTTCTGAGTACCCTGCATACAGACCTGGTTTGGTTGGTTTATTTCTCTGTATTTCACTGTAAATCCTGTCCCATGGTGACTGAGGAGGTGGAGCAGGTTTACTCTTAGTACACACAAGCACATTGTGATTAGTTTCCACATACTTCGGAGGCTCCTTGGTTTTGTTTTTAGGTTTAGAGTCAGGTTTTGCAGCTGAGTTTGTCCTAGAACTATGGGCCGCATGGGTGGAGGCCAATTTCGAATTTTGGAAATGTTTATGAGTGGATGAATTTTCCAGATTAGAATGCGATGGTTTTGATTGCACACTCGCCTCCAGAGGTTTTTTACATGGAACACTTGATTCACGATCCCCTGTCTTCTGTTTCTTGGTACCCACACTAACTGCATACTTGCGGTCAGTTTTTGTCTCGACTTTAGGGGTCTCCCTCTTCCCGTGTTCTCGCTCCCACTCTTCAGTCATTCTCCTCGCCATCTTCTGAAGTTTTCTTGTAGGCGTCTTCTGATAGTACATTTCATCCCTTTCGCGTCGTTTCCTCCTCAACATTTCTTCTCGATCCTCTTCACTCCCATCACTTTCCTCTCCCGACTCGGCTTTCAACGGTTTGTTCTTGTTTTTCTGTGCCTGTTGCAGAAGTTGCTCAAAGCTCATTGGTCCAGTGGGTGCACTCTTCTTTCTCTTTATCGGTGCCGCTGAGCTCACTTTGACTGAGCTTAACATCTCGTCGACTTTACGTGCTTTCGCTTCTTCACGCTGTCTCAATTTCTCAACTGAGTCAATGAACTGTTTATGTTTTCCATTAGCCACTTGTTGCCCCTTGTCTGATGACTTCCTCATACTCTCCGGTGGAGGGCCATTGTAAGTTTTTAGGTTGTCTTTTGTTCTGGTGGCCATAGCGTGAGCCTTGGTATTGTGTTTACTCTCCTCGCGTAGTTTCAGTAGTTCCCTTTTCTTCCTTACCTCCTCTTCAGCTGAAGAACACAACAGAACAATCATAGATCACAAACATACAGACACACTACCTTGCAACTATGGAAATGGCTACTAACAAATCGAGATAACAGGTGTTGTTTAGAATGACATCATCATACACTTCTGCAATTGAATCTCTCTGGACATTGACTTAAAGATGAAAGGTAGTTTTGAATGAGTGCCTGAAGCTTAACATTTGCATTGTTGTTAAAAATCCAATTTGACTGCACCCCATCACACAAAACTTGTCATGGGTGAACCTCCACTGCAAACACATATCATTATGTGTGTAACACCAACTGTCAGAATTGGGATTTAAACAAATCAAGAATGTACCTATTTTGCCAAGACAACTTTTATGGCACTACAATCTGAAAAGAAATTACTGTCCTCTGCGTAAAGCACCTCAAACCTTTCACTTTGAATAAGGAACCCAAGTTGTCAAACACGAGTCCCAGACATGAACCCCTGTTAAAAACACGTGTAGAGCATTACTCTCATTCAGGTTGAAAACGGTTTACAATATCATGGTTATTACCATAATTAGAAGTACACGCTTGTTTTTTAAAATAAACCATACACACTTTGAGGGAATGCTGTCAGACTCCTTACCAAAATTATTTGTCAGTTAAGTCGAACTTTTGTAGTGCAATAAAATCGCATTCACATTTGTCAGAATTTAATGTAACATCATTGTTACCGGTTATCTCTTCCTGCTACTACAAGTAGTAATTTTGAATGACTTTGTGCAGTGAGTCATCACAATTTTGACAATGCACATGGGACGACACCTACTGAATTTTTTGAAATTTAGCCAGAATTAAAATGGTTCTGGTCACAAAGAAATATATGTTTAGTAGTGTTTTTGTGTCTTGGATTTCAGTGCCATCCATTTTACTTTGGAAACTACTGACTAATACTTACCAGTAAAAGAATACTAAATCTGGTTTTTTGGCACATTGCCAGATATTGAAAATGAATTTCTCATCCAGTTCTGTGAAAAATAATGTTCTGTAACCCTCGACAGCCCTCAAAAGTTTGGGGCAAAATTCTACTAAATAGGCAAGTGTGACCTACCTAAGGGAGTTACACAACAACTGAAGAGAAAGACCATGTACCAAGAACCATAATATCCAATTTGTGACTCAAAGAGTACGAATCTTTGCTAGAATTCTGACTTAATCCTCAAGTGGGATGCCAGTGAGTCATTAGCAGGTGCCAAAACAAGGATTGGTTGAAATCACCAAAAAAGGTCTAGCGTTCATTTAAGTCATTCATCCTGTTCATGTTTTCCCACTTCTCCAGAAGGTTTAATACTTACAGTGACAACTCACTCTTACAACCACAAGCACCAGCTATATACACCAACCAACAACTGGGCAGAATCACACGCATACTAGGTTAAAACAATGTTTTGTGGTTCTTACCTTTTGCTTTTACCTCAGCCTGCTTCTTCTGCAGGAAAGATTTGACAGCATCATTGCTGACTTCAGGCCCAGTCTTTTTCTTAACTTTTACCTTAGGTTTTGGAGGCATACGTTTGGGAGGAGCGAACTTGTGCGTGTCAAAGCCAGTCTTGGATGTCTCAAGCTGCAACCCAAGTATACACACCACATATTTATCACGTGATTGAAGCCAACACCAGCACTTGTGTATATCTTACCCATAAGGAGCAATGAAACCTATGTGTAAAGTAGTGACGTAACTTTGGCAGTCTGTGTGCGCTCACAGGCATCCTCAGGTTATTTTCCCCAATACACTAAAAGGTCTGACACTCGGGACTCAGAATTCCATGGTTCCTTCACTTCAGCTGTTCATATCAAACACAATTCTCAATAAATTTACACAATACGGGGATCCACAAACCATGATAATTGAGCAATTGTTCTTTCTTCTGATAGCATTTAGAGCATCCTGTACCCAGTGATTTCGTAACAAATTCATGGTCAAAACACAAAATCTTCCCAAAAAGCCGATGTCTCGCAACTCCTCACTGAGTCAGTTGAAGGTCAATACGGTACGGAATTACCCAAAGGGTTATACTGATGTAAAACGCCAATTGCAACCATTTTGTAACCTTCTATGATGAACCGGCAATGGGGCTCTCCTTCCGTAACTCAGCGGGTAATTCTGTACCGTCACTTGACATGACTCACGTGACTCACTCGCATCAGCTTTTTGGGAAGATTTTTGTGCTTTGACCGCAAATTTATTACGAACTCGTTGGAGCAGGACACTCACAATGATTGCATGAATGGTTTGCTGAATTCCTGGTGTGTGTAATTTATAGAGATTTGTGTTTGATATGGACGGAGAAGCTGAGGACGACTGTGGGTGCACTTTCCTCCATAGTTCCACAACACACATTACTTTTCAAGCACCTGTGGTCAGTGTGTACTTGTAAATCTGTTTTTGTTCCGGCCAGATTCAGACTTGTCATGGGACAGAAGAGTGCGTGCTTTAAAGGTCTGACCTGGACCTGTGAAGCTGATTCAACACACTTTTCAAGACTTCAATCAAACTAGGGGCTGTCTGAGTGAATGTGACTGTGAGCTGTCCAAGTATCTCGTCAACACACACCCACAGTCGTACGTATGTATTGTAGGCCTACAACAACAACGGTAGAACAGTTGTGCTTGTGGGAGATCTGTCGTCATCTGTACATATGTTGAATGTGTTATCATCAATTACTCTCAAAATAAGCTTACCTTCTCACTAGAAACTTTGTCCCTTTCAGAAGCCAGATCTAAAAGCCTTTGGAAGTCCATTTCGTAAAAAAAAATGACCACAAATTGACTAAATTGAATAATTTTACGTTTTTGGTATCGTATTCGTACTTTAGCCTGTTACAGCTGCTAATGATGTCACTTCCTTAAACGATAGAGGGCGCTGTCACAGTTACTCTCGTGAATGGAGAATCCGACCAAGGACCTTCACCTACCGCATTACAGCTGCTGATGTCACACGTGTCAGTGATGGCGCGTGCTTTGCTACAGGTCACGAGAGTTCACCAACCAGTATCCGTAGACGAAGTGTATTTCTCTGATGGGTAACGAATTTGAGTGGAAAAGAAATCTTTGTGTCCGACGTTGAATCAACTATTTAATTGTTTTAAAACACTTATTTTTAACATATAACACTTACATTGTAGTGTGAGGCCTACGCAATTGCGTATACGCACTCATGAACTCAGCGCGTGGCCGAGCAAGGAAAGTTAAGGGAGTATTACATTGCGTATTTAAGCATAAATTATAGTACATCTATGGTATATGTCATTGGTGCGAAAGCGAGAGTTGTAGCCTACTTGAACCTTCGGGAGGTGCCAGAGCACTGACTGTGCCAATTTTGCCGGCCACCACCGTAACTGACTGAGCTTTGGAGCACGGCGCTACATATATCCTTCCCATAATTTTGGCAACTCACCAACCCTATTTTTATTGATGTTGAAATCCATGACGACCCATACCTATTAACTGTGCTTGAATTATACATGATGATGTTAGGCCTTTATTCTAGTATTTTCGGTCTTCAGTGTCAACTTTTTGACTTGAACCAACAAGGACGGCGACATCCCGGGTGCTCCCAACTTGTTCGATTCTATAGCCCAACAACAAGTTGGGAAGTTTACCCCCGTATCTAATATCTTACATGACTGGCATTATTAATTGTGGTTGGAGGGCCTGCGCTCTTTTGATCGATAATTCACATGAGTGCTCTTGTGACGGAACGTTCGTAACTTTACGCTTATTGTTATTCTTATTTAGTTGCAAATGTTCAGTTATTCTTATGCTAATGTCTTTGTTGTATCTCAGTGCGCCTTTGTTACGTGGGCATGTGGGCGCGACTGTATGTGTCGGGCACCGTACTTCGCTAGCGACAGGCTTAGGAGAAGGGTGTTTCCTTCCTTTGCCTTCATGAAAATTGATCGTTATCATGTGCAATTGAACTGAAACGTATGCCTGATGAGATGAAATACACATTTTTGATGTTCAGTGGAGACTTGCTCTGTTACACTCTAATCTCCGAACAACCGTGATCGTATCTAGACTGACTGGGCTGGGCTGATAAAAATGAAAGTTAAGTGATCTTAAACCCAGCATTTCTGAATTCCTCGTCAAATGCTGATCATGTTCCGTTTTTGAATCAACAGAAAATCGCCCAACTACAGAAGTTAAGACAATATATTCTATCCAAACGGACGGAATTTGCTTATAACACTCCGTTTTGAAAAACAAATTCGTTGGTTTCTGGTTTACATGTTTGTATGGTATCTACAAAAACCGACAAGTTATTAGATGATTTTTGGCAATTAGAAGCTAGTATTTTAAGAACTGATGATGTTCCAGTGAATTTAATTGAAGCCTAATAATGGAAAAAACTCTATAATCAGATACCCAAAAAGTAAAGTGCACTTAGACGCTCTTCTTGCCTATCTAAAACAACTCGCATACATTGATGAAATTTGAAAATTCCCAAAAACTTACAATTCAAATGACTTGCTTTTTGACTTCGGTACAAGATTTGTCGTTTATACTCACTAACAGGGGACCAAAAAGGACTTGAGTCATAAAATCAAGGTTAACGTGTTGCTCATGGATTCGATTGTTGATTTCTGAATTACATGTTTACGTATCTACGAAAATGAGCCGATTGACTGATGATTTTTTTTACAATTAGAAGCTAATCTTGTAAGAAATGACAATGCTCCAACAAACTTAGTTGCAAGCAGACATTGGGAAAATTCGATATATCATTAGATCCCCAAATACAGTGTATAAAAGCACACTAAATGATTTGATTTGTCTACCTGAAAGACTGTCTCAAAGACATGTCGGACAGCTCTACAAAGTGCCCTAAAATTTTCTCACAATTCAGTTGTCAAATGACAATGAACTGTCTATTAACTTAGGAAATAGATTAGTGGGTTTAATGTCACAAACGGTAGATCGAAGAAGTTTAAGTACCCGGTACTTAGTTAAATAAAGAAACTTATTGCTCATCAACTGGGAAAGGTTCTCTTTAATTGGACTTCCGTGGATGTTGCTAATTTCCAATAGTCTTGCGCAATCATTTTTCTTCAAAACTGAATCATTTACTTGCCATTCCTGTGCATACTACACACTCGAAGCATGTCATGACTGACGGACCCATGAAGTGAGTACATTTTGGGACAAACTCTGTATCATTTCCCCCTAGCACAAGAAAGTGGACTACCGGCTGTGTTTCATCAAAGGATTTTGAAACGGTCACATAGGCACTCACACCAGAGACCTCGGGACCTCACCTTTCCAAAAATGCCTTCAAAGATTGGCCATGATAAAATGAAGTTTTTGTCGAAACTTTATCATAATAAAATGAATCTTGACCCTAAGAGCCAGCGCAGAGGAATAGGTACTATATAGCTAAGCTGCCTGTGTGTACATAGCCGAGCTGACCAACGACTAGCTCTAGGTCATCGAATCCACTGGTGGAACCCAGCTACCCGTCAGTGCGCTGGCCATAGACCCATTCTTACTCTCCGTGAAACATTGCTGGTTCTCGGTTACTCAGATCCTGACGGCTGCATCCATTATGGCCAGGGAGTCGGTACAAATATGGTGACATCTGGCGGCCGAGGGGGGGGGGTGGCGATAGGAAGAAGGTAGGTTGGCGAGGTCGAATTGGTTTGTGCCCACCCTCAATAATTTTTACCTTCCTACGGGCCTGAAAACACCAACCCCTATATGTTTTTTGTCTTCTTTTGAATTTTCCAACGCCCAATGTATAAGCAATAAAATCGACAAACTTGAAAGAATATATAATGATAGAGTGCCGACGTCGAAAAACCACATACTCCGGCGAAGTGAAAAATTGGCGCCAAAGGCTGCGTGTTTCAGTTGCAGCAGTAATAATTGACGCTAAATTCAAGCTGCTGCCACCTAGCTTTCCTCTTGGGAGGCAGATGCTGGCCTACTAACTGTTATTAAAATAGCTCTGAAATGTATTCCTGATAAATACGTTTAAGATAGCTGATCGATGGACACAAGGGGAGCTGAGATCGTATTTTCAATAAGAACCATATATGTTGTTTGTTTACTAATCAACATGTATCATGCATCTATATGCCTGCAATACAATAGACAGTCTCATCGAGTAAGGCAGTGTTTCAAAATTATATTGTAGAGTCATGACTTGGGTGGAACCCTGTAAGAATTTCTATATAAGCACTTGAAAACATTTATGCAGTTGTTCTGGGGATCTATAACTAAATGATGAACTTTTTAATAATTGTTCGCGCCCTTTTTAATAATTGTTCGCGCCCTTGGACAGACCAACGCAAAGTTTCAATTCAACTATTTGTGAATGGTGATACATTCTGTGACTTAATAGCAACAAGATGTTTAAAATGGGAGCAACCCAAGTCCACAGACGCCAGGCAGCATTCAGTCGCTAATGGCTATTTTGAAATGCACCCAGTAACCAGCATCATGATCCTTAGCAAGACTTTTGCCAGGAATCGGTTAAAAAACAAATGTAAGGTTGTAGATTCAAAATTCAGCACAATCCAAAAATACAAAATGACAAGGTGTTTAAAATAAAAGCAATTTATTTTTCCAAAACAAGTCACCTTGCTAACAACATACCCCACAACTGAACCATTTATTTAAACTAACAAGAGTAAAATTTGTAAAGTACATTCATTTTGGACAGCACTAATCTTTTATTGACTTACAACAACAAACCTATGTATATCTAAAACATATTCAAAACAGTACACCTAGAATACTAGAGTCAACTATCATATAAACTATACAAAATTGCTTGTAAATGAAAAGCACATTTTGGCACTCCCAACTAAAACCATTGGATCCAACAATACAATAAATACACTGGCAGGTACTACTGACCAGTAAGCACAGGTTACTGCGACTATGAATTAATTCAATATAAAGATGGTACTTAACTGTTTAAATACCATCCACTACAACTCTCTGATTGGTATGTATACAGTATATACCTCGTAGTACTCCTTTTCTGCTAAGCAGGCACCTTGTTTGTGTCCATATTGCTTTGAATAAGTCACTGACAACTTTGACAGCATGTAAATACAAGGTATATATATTGCACAAAACGAGATTTATATTTTTATTCAATAAAATCAAAAAAGTTAAAGCAATGAAAAATTTCAAGCTACAAGGAAATTCCTCATGACATATATTTGGGGCATCTTATATTAAATAAAACTATGGAATGTGACAATTTTCAGCAAAAAGTGTGTGGAATGTTCCCAATCTACTTATTATCAAAAACAGACTGCACTTTAAAAGTAATTGGACAATGTGACCTGGAATTACCCGTCATGACGCAGGGACACAAGTGCAGTTCCCCCGTCATGATGCAAGGACACAAGTGCAGTTCCCTGTCATGACTGCAAGTGCTAGAGGAATTCCAACCCAGATCAGAGTGACTGAAACGACTATAGTCACAACGGCCGAGTGTAAGAGGAATTGCAACTCAGAGTACTAGCTGAAATGACCTGTCATGACAGGAAACAGAGTTTTGTCAGATTACTGTTGAAGTATACTCAAAATCAGATAAAGTAAACCAACACAAATAATAAATTAATATATTGCATAGGACAGGTCACAAATTTTTGCTCAACCAGTTGTCAACGAGTAACAGTCTCTTGGTACATTAACAAACGTATAATTTCAACAACCTTAATTTGGTCAATATTTGTCAAAACATAGCAAGTCTTTACACATTTCATTAAAATATAAGTTAAACTCCAATTGAAATTGAAGGATTGCTAACAAAGTGTCGATATAGAGCAAACAAAAATAGCGATGTTGCAATCAGAAATCCAATGACTCCTGAAATCTGTAAAAGATAGGTTGTACAACACCTTAAGACAAGTAGTTCAGATTTTACTCAGATAAATACATTTTTATGCATATCTGTCACCTCAGTTTTGTTTGAAAAGCAGCCGATGACAAACTGTTGATGAATAACAAACAGAGGAAAGTCACTCTGGCATGTCACTGACGACTACACGCATTAAAGAATTCAAAGAAAACAAAAACATCACCAATTTAACATACGGTATGGCTGACAAGTGAAATTTCAGTTTGTCATTTTTTGAAAAAAAATAAGTAGCATCAAATAAAGCCAATCTGAAAGGTCTATGCAGAGATAACTTCAGACAATGTTTCAGAGAAATTGTGGACATTTAAAACAATGGTATGAGCTTCTGAAAAAAGATAAATTTGGCGCAATAGGTGAGATTTTACCCTTATGTTAATTTTTGAATGTCACCACACATTTCAAAAATTGACTATAATCATGGTAAATACAAGTTGAATACTATGATAAAGTAGCGCAATTTTAGGGCAAGAATAAATATAATTTCTAAAATAAGTTTTCCATGGTCCACGAAATGTGTACAAGGTCCAAAACTGATTTTGAGTGTCCGGAAATTGCGAGACTATACTGTACCTTTTCATTGAGTATGTGACCTGTCTTCACTGTAGGTCATCTTAACTCGTTTTCCACTGAAATTTTCTTATTATTGAATGGAATCTGTGCTATTTGAAAATTAATTTCATATTTCAATTTAAATCTAATTTTCTTCATTTTTTGCCACAACTTTAATAAGTAAAAGTGAGCAGCTTCAACACAATTTTTTTGACTTATTTTAACAGTTGGTAACAGTAAAAGTCAGACTCGTAAGAATGAAATATTTTACTAACTTAGTAGTCAAGCTCACCTTTATTAACAGTTTATATTCGTTCCAGAACTCAGCCAGACTGACACGGATGGTGGATAGGCTGCACGGGCCGTATGATTCTGAACCCTGTATGTGCTGACACCTATAGGGAAACACATACATTACCAAGTCAACAACATTTTTAAGGATAGTTCGGGACTGGTTTATGGTGCCAGTACTGTAGCGAATACCAAAACAAAAATTACCAGACAGTAAAGTATCCAAATGAAGTTTAAGTATTTGGTGCCGATCAGTCAATACCTAGAACACTGAAGATGTGCTTGGTTAAATATTTTCATTAATTGTTTTCCGAATCAGCCATATATGACACAAAAAAAATCATGGGTGAAATCAAGCTCTTTGAGAATGAAAAGCTTTTGGCGCATCTTCAGTTTACAATATTGTGTCGTTGACTGTCTCATTCTGAATGTTAGCCAAGTACTTTCAAAGATGAAATACAGTTTAGTAAACTTAAACTTACCCTATTTAAGAAAAAATGAACAGAGTGTTTGAATGTTTGTTTCATTTTCATAGTATGAAGGTAATAATCATTCACTGATCATGCTTAATAACAACTCATAATATGTCTCTCATAGAAATGCAATAACATGTGAATGGCTGCTAACTCAGCACACGATCCAAAGCCTGGGTGTATATTGCCGACTCCTTTAAAAAGAGAAATGACTTGCATGTTTTTTTTTTGTAAAAATACTTATAGTTTCGAGTGCATACTGGCATTTTACAAGTAACAGCAAAGTTAGTGAGTGCTGCATGTTGCAGTGGGTTATGGTGTCTCAAGTGCCTTGGTACATTGTTAGTGAGTGCTGCATGTTGCAGTGGGTTATGGTGTCTCAAGTGCCTTGGTACATTGTTAGTGAGTGCTGCATGTTGCAGTGGGTTATGGTGTCTCAAGTGCCTTGTTACATTGTTAGTGAGTGCTGCATGTTGCAGTGGGTTATGGTGTCTCAAGTGCCTTGTTACATTGTTATTCTTCTGACAATTGATCGGTTTGGGTTTTATAATAATAGTTGAGTTCCGATTTTTAACAACACGTTGCGTCTTTTAGAACCCTCGAGAACACCCAACTAAATATCACGCTGCACTCTACAAAATAATAGCCAAAATCAATTTGCAAATATGTTTCAGTGATAGTATTCAATATCAGTATTGAGCAAGTATCGGAATCAAATTGCCAACCTTTGCTAATCAAAAAACATAGCACAGCATTTATTCAAACTAGACTGCAGAATAATATTTATAATAGATTGTTAACAGTACAACAATCAATGCTCTTTCAACAGACACACGCAATGTATTTTATTATAAAAATTTCTCAAGAAAAATAAACATTGTAAAGAGCAATAGAAAGATATGTACTACAGTTAGTATAGAGCAGAAACAGTGAATGACATGTAGGCTCTAGTGGATTCTGCAGGATATTCAGTCACGTGTTATTTTTAAACGTAACACTTCCTGTGTCAATTATTACGCCAAGTTTCAAAGCATTTCCTAAATACTTTTACTGAAGCCTATGTGTGAAAGACATATAAAGGGGCCTTTTGAATTTGGAAATTGGATAGCTTAACGATCAAGATGTTCTCAAAGCAGATAAGTCAAAGAAAGCTCACCTGGTATAAAGATGTTTTAACAGCGTGTAATAGTCAAGTCTAGCACTTTCTGGCACATTGATGATGTCCCATATACCATCAGGTATGTGTGCACCATCTTCTACAAGCTGGGCCAGATTATAGAAACCCTGGGGCTCCTGTCTGATGGCAGCCTGCACGTAAAACTCCGCAGAGAGAGTCACGTTCGTAACCTGGGGGCAGCCATACCAGTAACAATCGCCCATTTTGAGAAGAGCTAGAAATTTAGTTAGAACCTTTCAGGTACTAGTTACTAGCGTGTAGTAACAGTGGTAACGGATAATTAAAAAAAACAATGCCTTGTTGAAAATTTATTGATTCCTATAATCAGAGTCCTTGTACAGAGCATGTGTGAGACATTATCGTGTTATCACAACGAACTTCACAGAGGCAAAGATAAACTCCCTGTAGATTATTTTTTCATTCTTGAATTCTAACTTTATCACAGTAACAGTCCATCAGCTCGTATGGTGGGCGAGAATGTGCCAAAATAACATTTACTTGGTATCTGTATGCACACACTTACAGTAAGTATTCCAAAACTGGGGCTCCCTCAACACAGTCAGATTGTAGTTGGACCACATGCTTTCTTTGCGCATATATCGTTTTACATCTTTCTGCAAGAAATTACAAAGAGGGCTACTTTCAGGACCATGTTTTGATAAAATGATTCATCACACAGAGAATGGAACCCAAAAAGTACTCACAAAATAAACATACAACCTTCTTGTGATCAATGCAACAAGAAACCACCCTCTCATGGTCAATGCATCAAAAAAAGACTAAATTGCAAAAAACTTCAAACTGTCTCCATGGGTTAAGTGTCAGTGTTGCATGACACCAAGAACATGGTTCAATAGTGACAACATGACACAAGATATTGTGGTCATTGTCATCTATAGTGTACAACCTAAATGGCGCTGTTCATCCCGTAAGAGAGTTTTCACAAAAACTTAATAGTGAAACAACAGGCAACTTGATCAATGGCAAGATGAGTTCAAACTCACGACCTTAGCAGTCACAGTATGACAGTTTGCTGGCAGAGCTACATGACCACAGCAGTCACAGTATGACACTTTACTGACAAAGCTAAGCCCTATTCAGTAAGTGGGCACGTATTCAAAGCCAATTTAACTGATAAAAACACTGGGCTGGATTTCACTAAATGACCAACAGCAATAAAACCGCACACAACAAAACAGATTTTGTATAATAGCACAGATCAAGACTAACATCCAGAATCCAATCTCATACAACAATAATCCTAAAAATGATTTTATGACCTATAACTGATTAATGTACCCTTAGCACATAAAATCCACTTCTGAAAAGCAATTAACAAACTGAACCACAACTGTGTGTGTGTTGCTATGGTAACTTTAAACCTCTGAATGCTTATTTAGTGTTGCAGTATTATGCAGCTGAAGCCCTGATACAAAATCTTACTAATTGACCCATTTTTAAAGTTAAAATTGCAAATTTAAATCCGCAGTGTGAATAAATGCCAGAGGCAAGATGAGGACTGGGGTTCGTTTAATATACACTGTGACAGCTGTGACTAAGGACAACCTTCAACACAGATGGATTACACACCACCACCACATACATATCCCAATGCACAAGTTAGTGAAGGATGTTCTTTGCTTGAATGTACCAATACCCTGGTATTTTTGTAATTTTAGCAAAACTGAATAAAAGCAAACAGGACGTCTTTCTATTCTATGTAGACGACATAAGCACCCGACAGAGTGGGATTGAGATAATATGAACATGAGAAATAAATGCAAGGACAAACTGTTTTCACTCCACATACAAAATTAATGTCTATTTAATAAAACCAGCCCAGCGACTGTGAAGTACTCATTACTGAATTCAAAGAATATGAATCCTACTTACTGTGAACTGCTCTGTGAGATACGCTACATTAAACTGTCCAACTTGAAGACCGGCATGTGCTGCCATCACGTAGTAGAGAAAGGAAACAGTCCTGTAATAACAGTGATGACAACACATAACAGTTTATGAACCATCATAATCAAGGCAACACTAAACAAAAACAACTATCAACAGCATGTACTACACCACAACACAAACTGCAGGGTCCAAGTTAAGGTTCAAAAGATTGTCTTTTAGCTCAAACATCAACAAGTAAGGTCTGTAAGTAAAATTACTATGAATCATATATCTAGAGGTCCTGAGTGTTTGCAACAGATGGAATGCACAAATTAAGGTGACAACATTTACGGAATTAGACGGAATTCACACATTTCAGTAGAACATACCACAATAAATTGTAATATTTTGGATTTTAATTAATAAAAATTACGAACATAATCCATCAAAATCTCACATTCAGGTCACAAATTTAGTCACGACCATTTTGCAGTGGATAGGTTCAAGCTGTTGTTTCGTCTTTCTAAAGGCAGTACTGATCTTTTCCTGGTTTTGAGAAATACTGTCACATGTCGCGCAGCAAGTTATTGGTAAAACAGGAGCTGCTGTATAATTCAATGAAAGAGTAAAGGCAATTCCCAATATTTTCTTCATAACTGAACTGGGATATTAACATGAAATTGACCAATGTACGAAACAGAAAAATAAGAATTTTAGATTCTTCTAAAGGATTTTTCTGTTTTTGAAAATGGAAAACCAGAGATCAGTCTTTCCATAACTCATTTCAAACACCATGGTTGGCATTTGTGTAATAACTCAATCAACAAAGGGCCTATGCTATTTGCTAGCGTGAAGGATGCAATGTTGAATGCAGAACAGGTCGAAGATCCCAGCAACAATTAAGTGTGCTCTAAATCCACACTATGATTACCATTGGCCATCCCTGTATGCTTTCACTCCTCGTCTTAGCAAGTTACCAAGGGCGGGGTTCATCTCCGCTATGTAACGAGCCCAACTGCAACAGGAACACAGAATGAAGGTAATCAATGACAGAAATCTCCACTTAGTGGAACTATTAGTAATCAAAATAATATTCGTAAAATTGCTTCATAACACTTCAGTATTAACATTCCAAAACATTTCAGATTTGGAAACTCCAACATAAAAAGTTGTACTTACTCTGCAGCATATTTGGGTGAGTAAGGCTTCGCTAGAGGGTGTCCTCGCGCACAGTACATAGCCACCATGATGCCGGATTCCAACTGGTTGTTGTTGGCAGCCCAGGCAAAGAACTCGTACGCCTTCATCTGTAAAAAGCCAAAGAATAATTTTGTTCTCATCTATCAGGTCACAACACAGAAATCCTTCTGAGAGTAGGTTCATGCTTCACGGCAAGTCATACTTTAATTGTCACATCTCAAATTTCCAAAATGTCACAAGGAATTTTTTGTTGCTTTTTGCATTGTTTAAGTTACATTAAGGTTAAAATTTGTTTTTATCACATTTGAGACACAATATATGTCAGTGATAACAAGGAAGACAATAATTAATTCTACAATTTGTGAGAAAAAGGAACAATCACTTGATGCAAACATCAAAAGCCTAGGCCAAGGCCTAGCAGAATATAATACAGTACATGCCTGACTAAACTAAAATGTCTCAAAATACTACAGGGTTTCAGGCAAACAAGTTTTGTAACAGGATGTCAGAGAGAATCCATTCTCTGCTCTTCATGATGCAATCACAGAGACTTCAGAGAGTATGAAAAGGTCAATGCTATTGTCACTGCTTTGAATAAGCTCGTCCAAAGGTGAAATTGTGAAAGCAAAAGTCTTGACTTGTTAGGCAACTCTTATCTTAACACCCTCAGCTTAATATTCCTATGGGTGTGCAACCACACACCACCCATCAAATAAAGACTTATGGTTTGCTCAGAAATTTTGATCGTCACGTTGGTATTAAAACCCCTAGGAAGTCTGTCTGGCAGATTTTGGGCGAAAAGGCCCAGTTGTCAGTTTTTCAATTCAAGTGTACACATTGTTCATTTTCCAATACTGACAAATGTATGGCATTTCTAAGGGCCAAGACTTTCGCATTTTCCTTGTTTTGGAGACCTTATTTCCCATTTGGCCAGCTGTGAATTTTGCTTGGCAAGTTTACGTTATTCAAAGTGTCGAGAACTCTAACACGGTGACTTTTCAAAGCAGCAGAGTGTTTCTTGGCGGCAAGTATAAACAAAAAATAAATTGGCTTATTCACATTCATCTGTCTTTCCATTATGGACAAAACGTTGTACCAAGCCTGAAATATTTGTGAACAATATACGCTATGGACCAGAATTTAGTGGTCATGAGAAAGAACAGAGAATGAATTTCCTGTTAATCATAAACTGCCAACAAGCCAAGTTTGTCCTACCCTGTCAATTGGACTATTTGGGAACTTCCCGTTCTGGTACATGTGACCAATGTTGTGAGCTGCGTCCACGTTGCCCATTCTGTACGCCTTCTCAAAATTTTCCGCGGCCTTCGCATAGTCCTTGCTCTGTTCCAGGTAGTACGCACCTAAAGCCGTCAAGGCCTCGGGTCGACCTTTGGCCGCAGCTAGCTCCAATTGCCTCAAACCTTCGTCAATATTTTGGGTGACACCTTGGCCCTTTGAAAGTAAAGAATAATGTACTTCAATATTTACAGTACGCCATATGGCATGCTATGAACATTCCCACTAAATAAAATTGGTTCTAACCCCGGTGTTTAAGGTAAACGGCGGGGTATGGAAAATTGAACTAGACCGTATTTATCCACCTTGGCTGAGACGCGCTCGGCTCATGCTCAAAGGGATGCCGCCAAGCTGCTCTATTCATCGAGTCACGAGCGAGGATAATTGACTTCGCTCATGCGGATATGATCAGCTGATTACAGTCTAGCCTAACAACTGTACTTTTTATGGAGAGAATTTTA